>JANRMT010062814.1:20294966-20327797 GCA_026402145.1 Polypterus bichir lapradei | reverse complement strand
ATTGTAGAGTCATCTCTCTGCAACAGGGTGGCCGTGTGGCGCATGTGTATGGGCGCCGTTCTCAACTCTACTGCCTTCATTGTCACTTCCTCTACCTCTTCATATCTCAAATCATTCTTGAGGCAAATTGAAGACTTAAGTGAAAAATTAAAAAAAACGTACTAAGTAATTGCAACATAAACACTGACTTGATCAGTTTTAACACGAAAATATGGCAACGAAAGAAGAGAAGAAGCAGGCTGCTAGGGTGGAGAAAAGAAGAGCTGCTGAGGAAGCAGCAAGCCCATCAACCTCTGAGCAAATGAATGCTAAACGTACAGAGAAAGAGGATAAAAACTAGGAATACTCCAGTCAAGTGTATTCACTGCACGTTATCTTAATGATAATAATGGATAATTCAAAACAGTTTGTGGGTTTGTGCTAATGACGTAACTTTAGCTACTATGAATTATTAGGGCTGTTGGGAGAGTGCATGCACGTGTTGTTTGTGTATTTGCTTACTTCAAGGTGACAGGTGGCCACTCTTCAGGGCTGACACTGACTCACATATCGGTTGACCGAGGTGTAAAATGGTGTTGTACCAGCTGTTTTTTTTTTTGCATGTCTTCATAGATTATATACACACTGTGCAGTCAGAGGGTGAACCCAGTAGCGGCGGCGATGTTTTCTCTGCCTATGTCGCTGTATCAGGAGGATTTTTAACACAAGGAGGTCAATTTTCAGGTCTAATAAAGCTAACTGATCCATATTTTGCAAATCCACTAAAGGATGGACCTCAAACCCCACGGGTAAAAAACATTCTGCACTGCCCTATAACTGACCCCCACAGGAAAACACAAAACTACAATCTGGGCTGCAGACTGGCTTTTACCAGAGGAAAACGAACATGAATGTAATGTCATACTGAAGCAAATTCAACGTCACTACAAAACGCAACTTAATCACCTTGGTTGCTCAGAGCACATTCATTTAACCAAGATCTGAATGTCTGTGTGAATAGGGCCTCCGAGTTGGTGTGATTTACCAAAAAGTTTTTTCTCGAAAGACTCTGATTTGTTCTTTTGTACTCAAAGTAGGGTCATTCTAGGTCTTCTGCAAAGAAACCCATTTCTAAGGCTGGGTGCATTCTTGGGGTCCCTGAGGAAAAAAAAAATCACCGTTTTAAAAACAGTCAGAATCTGAAAGGCTTACCCCAACCACTACAATTGAATCACAAGTGAATGAAAATTGTGCAATGATTCATTTACCTACCAAATGAGCAAGAATCATGTGACTCGTTCGCGGGTAATAATTTGTTTACAGAACAAGAGAATGAGGCTTGTGAATCTCGTTCTGGGGTAAAGATTGATTTGCAAATCAAATGAACGAGACTTGTGCAACTTGTTCTTAGGTAATGATTGGTTCACAAATCAAATGAATGAGACTCGTGCCACTCATTATTGGGTAATGATTCATTTGTAAATCAGATGAATCAGATTCATGCTCCTTGTTCTCTGATAATGATTCCTTTACGCGTCAACTGAATGAGGATACCGTCACTCTTTCTTAGGTAATAACTCCGTTCAAGCTCAAAAGAATCCATAAAAGATATATGCCCAATACAGTCAATGAGCCATTAAAAAGTATCCACTGATGTATAGTTGAAAAGAAATAATTTTTAGAAATCAGAATAATTTTTTGAATGGTTTAGTTTTGTTAAATTTTGTGACCACAAGATGGTGTTGCAGCCCCCCAAATGCGAGACATAAATGCACATGTCCCAATTTAATTGAAAGGTTTTAATCTTTAAATACCTTCAACAAAAGGTTTCAAAAGGCAAACACAATACAATTCTTCAGGCTTTCTTTCCTCTCCTCCACTCCTCCAGGCAAGCTTCATCTGCTTCCTTCTGACTCTGGCTCCCTGAATGAAGTCGAATAGGTCATTTTATCTTGGACCTGGGCGTACTTCTGGTGTAGGGGCATACACCGATGGAAGTACTTTTGGATCTATCAGACGTCTCAAATAAGTAGGCATTGTGAATCCTTTCACCTTCGCCTGGTGGCCCAGTATGTCCCAGGTCCCAGTATACTCTGCTGGCAAAGTAGGATTATTCTGGGTCTTCTGCAAAGAAACCCATTGTCATTCAGACATTGTCAGATGGTGTGGTTTGAATCTGTTTTGAAGAGTTCCTTGGTTATTTCTTTACCAATCCAAGAATCTTCCTCTTCGATCTTGGGTTACTTTTACTCTTGTGTCCTTATCCAGAGATGTTGGCAACAGTCTCATGGCCCTTAAACTTCTTGTGGCAACAGTTGTCACATGAACATCAAGCTCTTTGTGGATGGTCTTGTAGTCCATGCATTGGCTCCTGACAGTGTAGGAATTCCCAATTACATTGGTAGAAGGACTATAGAAGAAGATCAACCACTACATTCACAGGTGGCTTGGAATCCCTCCCAGCTACATATCTGTTGGGCTGTACATAAAGCTAGGCCAGCTACAACTCCCCTATTGTCTGTTAATGAGGAATTCAAAGCAGCAAAATGCAGGTTAGTCTTGACCTGTGGAAATTGTAAGGGAGAAAGAGTTAGAGAATCCAGTTTTATGACAAGATCAGGACACATGTGGGAGCTGAGCGTACACTTAAACTCAAGGACAAAATATGCACTGGAGGACAGGGATTGGAGTCAACACACTTTCAACAGTGGGGAGCATCCCGCAGAAGGAAATGGAGTGCAATGAAATGGAGTGCAATGATCCAAGATGAGGTGAGAGTCATTGAGGAAGAGATGTGGAAAGCAAGACCTGCTGACTTAGGGCTATAAGGAGCCTGGACAAGTTGGGACCTTCCCTAGAGGAAGATCTCATGGTCTCATGGAGGATGAAACCATTTTGTATATCATTCCCTTTGTTGGCATCCTTTGATACTCTCCCAACCCCAGTGAACTCGCACAAGTGAAGTAGGAGGGAGGATCCACTATGCAAGCAGTGTGGTGGGAGAGGAACTATAGCACACATCCTTTCAGGCTGCAAGACAGCATTAACTCAGGGGAGATGCAGGTGGCACCTTGATAAAGTCTTGCTAGTCCTCACAGACATTTTGGAGAGGGAAAGAAAGGCGAAGCAACAACTCGGGGCCAAAGCATTAGAAACCATCACATCTTTCAATAAAGGAGACGGTCTTAGAGCTGCTAGCTCGGTAAAGCAGAACCTGCTGCAGATAGCCAAGGGAGGGGAGCTCAGAGAGAACTTGAGGAAGAAGTTACAGTCCTTTGAAGCAGCCTTGTGGACTAGATTGACGCTATTTGTGTCACATGGGCTGCTGAGGAAAAGAAGATCGTCTTAAAGGCATGTCACATTACACAAATTTTTCAGAGATTTTTCAGTTGTTGCCTTCATTCACATAATCATAGTGAGTCAGTAGCGTGTTTCCGTGAAGCCAGTTGCCTAACATAGCCAGCAACTCACTCCAACTAGCCTACAACTCGTACCAATAAAATCAAACAGGTTGGAGAGGCAAGCTGTGTATGCTGTGAAATGAATAGCCTCAACACACAAAAAAGGTTTGGGGCAACTACACATATGCTTGAACCCGGCTACAAAAAGGCAAAGTTTTAAGCACAAGTCAATATAGTGTTGAGTCCAAAACAGAACTGATCAATGGAGGGAATATGTCGGGTCAGGAGAAGTGACGTCATCGGGGCCAGAACCGGTAATGACATCATCGGGGCCAGAACTGGTAGTGACGCCTTAGGATCGGAACCAGAAGTGATGTCTTCAAACTCGGGCAGAATTTCCTGTGTGTGGTCTGCAGAGATAAAAGAGGAAGGCTTAGTGCACCCCGCCACCCCCTGGCCTGGCATGGAATTACCTTCTTTTGGTCCTTTTAGCTGTCTCCCATGTACATGTGTGTGACAGTGCATAAGAACTGACAATGAATGAGTGCTTATCCGAAAGTGCAATGCATAGAATGTACTGACAAGGAATAAGGAACAAGGGTGTTTTGAACCTCGAAAACAGAAGAAAGGCTCTGTCTCATGTTTACGTGCTGAAGCAGAATGGAAAAAAAGGACAGCGATTGCAGCTGAACTCAACATACTTTTTAACCTGATAACCCTTCGTGCAGCACTGGCTCTGTCAGGCAGCACCTAATTGCCTGCCACAAGAGCCAGCGAGCATAGCTGTGCCTGTAAAGTTGCCATTCTGTCGGTAAAGTAGTTGATCTTCAGTCTTTTCAGCTGACATGGTCTGATGATGTGATCAGCCACTGCGGTCAACAATTCTGACATACCCCCATGACTAGAAGGAACGTAATGTGACATCGGCTTTAGTGGACCTGACAATACCTTGGGAGGAAAGGTGTGAGGAGGAAACAGAGAACGCACAGAAAGTATCAAGAATTGGTGCATGACTGTAAGGGTTAAGGCTGGCAGACATCAAGGTGGAAGTGGGTTGCAGAGGGTTCCCCATCCAGCCAGTGTAGAACCTTCTGCCAATAATCGGACTTAGGTGGACAGAAAGAACAAGAGCATCCCGGAGGTTGGTGGAGGCAGCAGAAAGGGCTTCTTGTTAGCTATAGTTGAAAGCCAGAAGCTGATGGGCAGTGATTTGGCCATTACGTTTGTCATAGAGACATATGTGTTGCATGGGGCACTGCAGACATCACTGCTGAGGTCTGCGTTGATTACTTAGATTTCAACCCACAGCTAGTACTTAATACTATGAGAAGAACAGGAACCTTTAAACCACTGATTTCATTCCGTTTTATCTTGCCTGTGTTCCTTTCAGAAAGGTGTTCCCTGCTGTTTTGTCCCCTAATTGACGGTTCACTTACTGAACAATTCAGTCACTTATTTTTGCTATTCTTTTTTTCTTCTTTAGCCTAAGGCAGCAAGTGGCCTACAAATCGTAATAAAACAATGCAGCTGGTGCTTAGAGACAGGAGTAAACATGTCTATCTGAAGACATGACAGTTATTAGGCTGGTTTAACTAAAGAAAAAATTCTAACAAATGCTTTCTGACTAAAGTGGATATTGGCTGGAGACAACATGTGAAATATCCAAACCTTGCGTATTTCCTGCCATACAAGGATATTAAAGAGAGCTTTTAAGAAAGTCTTAAAGATTTTGCTTCAGTGAACCTAGTGAGCGACTCTAAGAATGCCACCCAACCAGCCTGAGTTCCATCTCTATAGTTATGGTGGTGTGTTAAAGTTGACCCTGGTGCATAAAGTGCTTCAGGCTGTGTTTACTAAAGGCACTCTTGAAATCGACATGACATGGTTTTATTCTTCTGTCTTTGGGAAAGAGCAGAGGTTATTATATAATATCCACACTAAAAGGCCAAACGTATGTGGACACTCATCACAATTATTGAGTTTAGGTATTTCATTGTTAACTCCAGCACACATAACCATGCAATCTCCTTGGACACATACTGGCAATGGAATGGGGTATACTGAGAGCTCAGTGACTTTAAACATGACACTGTCATAGGATGGCCACCTTTGTCTCAAGGCAGTAAATGAAGATTCTGTTCCGCTAGATCTGATCCGGTCCACTGTAAGAGCTATTATTGTGAAGTGGAAGCGTCGAGGAGCAACAACAGCTCAACCATGAGGTGGCAGACCACACAAACTATCATAGCACGTACAAATCACTTCTCCTCTGTGGCATCACTCGCAACAAAGTTCCACACTGCCATCAGCACAAGAACTGTGCATCAGGAGCGTCAAGAAATGGGACTTCATGGCTGAACACGCAAACCTAACATCACTATGCTGAATGTCGAGTGCCGGCTGGAGTGGTGTAAAGCACAGTGTCGCTGGACTCTGGAGCAGTGGAATTGTGTTCTCTGGAATGATGACTCCCATTTCATTAGGCATCAGTACTTTGTAGAAGCCTCTTTGACAGCAACTTACAGCTTTGAGTCTTCTTGGGAAAGTCTGTACAGGCTTTGCATACCTGGATTTGTGCAATTTAGCCGATTCTTCCTCACAAGGTCTATTAGGTTGGTGTGAAGTGTCTGTAAACTGCCATTTTCAGGTCTCTCCACAGATGGTGTATGGAGTTAGTCTGGGCCACTCAAGGATATCCAGAGACTTGTCCTGAGGCCATGCTAGTGTTGTCTTAGCTGTGTGCTTCGAGTCACTGACGTGCTGAAAGGTGAACTGTTACCACTAACTAAGGTCACCTGCACTGTGATCCGTCTCCATTGAGAAGCACCCACAATGCATTAGGCCGGTGATGAGCAGTGCCTGGTCTTCACCAGACATAGCACTTGGAGTGCCGCCCAGAGAGTTTTATCTTTGTCTCATCAGACCAGAGAATCTTTTTTCCTCATCTGCCTCAGAGTTCTTTTAAATGCCCTTTACTCAGGAGTGGCTTCTTTTTAGGCACTTCACAATAAGCACCCATTTGATGGAGTGCTACTGAGATGGTCTTCCTTCCAACAGGTTCTCCCATCTCAGTAGAGGACTTTGAAAGCTCTGTCAGAGCGACCATCAGGTTCTTGGTCACTTCCCTCACCAAGGCTTTTCTTACCAGGTTTATCGGTTTGGCTGGACAGCTAGCTCTAGAAAGAGTCCTGGTGGTTCCAAACGTCTGCAATTTTGCAACTGTTGAGACCACTGTGATCTTGGTAACAGTCAAAGCTTTATAAATGGTTATATCACCTTGACCTAATCTGTGCCTCACTACGATTTGATCGTGGAGATCTACAGAGAGTTTCTTGGACTACATAGCTTGGATCTTGAACTGACATGCAGTGTGAATTGTAGTACCTTCTGTACACAAGTGTGTGTCTTTCTGAATGATGTCCAGTTAATTCAGTTTGCCACAGATGGACTCCAGTCAAGTTCTTGACACATCTCATGTTGAATTAAAGCAAACGGGAGGCAGCCAAGCTCAATTTGGAGCGCCATAGCAAAGGGTCTCAGTACTTCTATGAATGAGAGATTGCAATATTTGGTTTTTAAAACATTTTGCAAACCTTTATGATTATGGGTTACTGACTGTAGATTGAGGGGCAAAAATGTCAAATGTATCCCTTTAAAATGAAAACTACAGAATGAGTCAAAATGAAGTACCACATTTCCAAAGGTCATTGCAATGAAGTAGAGGCAGCAGAGTGGGTTGGAGTGGGGAGTCCTTTGATTGGCCACCTTTTGTAGTTTTCAGTCGGCAACATGCCTTGGTCCAGTACACCCCATGCTTTCGCTGTCCATCATCACTACGCAACATGCCTTCAAAACGCACTTCAGCATTCCTCCTAACGGTGAAGTCCCAAATCAGAAACCAATTCTTCAGTGGGTGTCTAAATTTAGACAGATGGGTACAACATTGAACAGAAAATCTCCAGGCCTTCCTTGAAAATAAATTTATAAATGGTGAGAGTAAAGGTATTCCTTAAGCCATACTCGCAGGTCACCTTTTGTACTAAATGTCGTTATCATACGATTACAATCAATACAATTTATATAAAGGATTAGCAATTTTGGTTGCAAAAGATAATGTAAGATGGAGTTTGTTCCATCTGCAGAATAAAGTTTGTTTTTCATTTCTATAAATTTATTTTCAACATTTTAAATCACGTTGTCATTTAAATATAATTAAAAAAATCTCTTTGAACCTAACTATTACTTAACTGATAAAGGATGTCGCCGAGTTGTATTTTTGTTGGGTTGTCTTTTGCCTAGTTGTCTTTTCGCAGAGTTGACTGTCGCCCAGTTGCCACCGAACCAAAATGGATGTGGTGGATGCCTGGTTACAACAGGATGGAGCAGCAGCTCATACAGCCTGTGTGGAGATCCATACAAGTTTTGATCTGATCAAAAGCTGATCTCCCTGAACAGTGATGTGGAGTGGCCTTCACGTTCACCTGATCTCGATCTGTTAGATTTCTTCTTGTGGGACTCGCTCAAGTTGAAGGTATACACACAAACACCAACCTCAAAACCTTGAAGCCTTCAAAGACGTTAATCGACCACAAAATCGGCGCTATTCCCCTTAAAATGGCCAAACAAGTCATGCAAGCATACAGAAATCATCTCAAAGAGTGTATCACTAGTGATGGCCACCACCTTTAAGACACCGTTTTTAAAACACAGTGAAAAAAATCTATTTTGTATCCCCTTTCTTGTGTCGTAATGAAATGTATTTTATCTTGTAGTGTTTTTGTAGAATAAACGTTTGAAATGTGGTACTTCTTTTTGGCTCACCCTCAGCTACACAATAAAGTGTCCAGAAAGTGAAGGAGGTCTGAATACTTTCTGAATTCACTGTAATTAGAGTAACCTGCCAGCTCCATCATTGGCACATCCTTTGATAAGGTGCTGTGAGGTACGATATCGGCTATTTGAACCCACAATGGCTGCAGCACGCATGGCAGACCTACCCAGGGCCATCGCTCTGCTGTGAATATACACCACTATAAATGTTAACATTTTAACAAATGCATTTATTTACTTACTTTAGATGGGATCATCGTGGGACAGCTAGGAATAAAGGCACGGTAGGATTTTTCTCCTCTTTTTATTATGTTTTTTCAGAAGTTCACCAATAGAGAAGGAGAGTTCTCTCACTTTCAATGCTCATCCTGGTTTGATGTTTTAGGACAGGGGTGTTCAACTCTGGTCCTGGTGGGCCACAGTGGCTGCAGGTTTTCATTCTAATTATCTTAATTAGTGAGTCATTTTTGCTGATGATTAACTTTTCTTTTTGCAATTGACGTGACTTCAGGTCTGGAGGGCCGCTGTGGCTGTAGGTTTTCATTCTAACCCTTTTCCTATCGGTGACCAGGTTTCAATCCTAATTAACATCTTTTCCCTTCATTTTAATAGCCCTGTTTTTAAGAATGCATTCCTCTGAGTTGATTCTTTTCTTCATTAAATGACAGCCAAACAGAAATTAGACGTGAAACGAGCCAACAGATGACCACCTAAACTGGGGCTTCAAACTCCAACCAGTTTCACTCTAACCACTTTCTTAATGAGAGGCTAAATCTTGCTGGTAATTAAACAATTAAGTCCGTTATTTAATTCCACGGTTTGTTTGTACTCTCATTCTGCCACAGCAGACATTTCCAAAACTGTTTATTTTCTGTTTTTTCTAAGAACATTGTCAAAAAGTTGTGGCGACCTGAGAGATCAACCTTACTGAGACCTTCACCTTTTCTTTATTTTCACCTATTGCATGATGGGCACTGGTAAGCTGGTCATGTGGTGACTTGTTTTGTGTCTCATTATTGTTTGGCTGCTAATTAAAGAAAAAGAGACAAATAAGGGTCCTGAGTCAAGTTAATTAAAACTAAGGCAAAAGAAGTTCATTAGCAACAAAAACTGGTCACTAATTAAGAAGATAGTTCGAATGAAAACCTGCAGCCACTGTGGCCCATCAGGGCCGGAGTTCAACATCCCAGCCTTAGTTGTTTCTTTTTCCTTAATGAGCAGCCAAACCATAATGAGACACAAAACAAGCCGCCACATGACCAGCTAACCTGAAAATAAAGAAAGGTGAAGGTCTCTGTCATATTGGTCTGCTCAGGTCACCAAAACATCTTAGAAAAAACAGAAAATCGCCAGTCTGCTGTGGCAGAATGAGAGCAGCAACAAGTCCTGTTCAAGTTCAATAACGGCTTTAATTCACAACAAGAATTGGCTTCTCATTAAGAAATTGGTTGGAGTGAAATTGGCTGGAGTTTGTTGTTCCAAATTAGCTGGTCATCTGCTGGCTCTCATTTCTGTTTGGCTGCCATTTAATGAAGAAATGAATCAATTCAGAGGACTGAATCCTTAAAAACAGGGCTATTGAAATGAAGGGAGAAGGAGTTAATTAGCAGTGAAAACTGCTCACTGATTAGGAAAAGGTTTAGAATGAAAACCTGCAGCCCACCAGGACCAGAATTGGACACCCCTGAGAACATTAGAACAGTCTGGACGGGAACAGGCCATTCAGCCCAACAAGTTCTACCAACTTAATTCTTCTAAAATAACATGAAGTAGAGATTTGAAGGTCTCTAAAGTTCTGTCCATCACACTTCTTGGTCACTTATTCCATGTGTCTGTGGTTCTCTGTGTAAAGAAAATTCCTCCTGAAGTTTTATATGAAATTTACCCTTAACAATTTACCCTTGTTGACCGACTATCACTTACCCTTTCAGAAGGACCTCATCTGATGGCCCACTGTTGTCTCTAAAGGTAATCGTTCATTAAGTACATCACTTCAATTTAGTGAACAGTCCTGATTATTCATTTGTTCCTTTTGTGTTGTTGCATGTCTACCTTTCAATCAGGGATCTGTAAATGGCAGTCTACAAGTGCTTGATGACGGGGGTAAGTCACTTTTCCTTCATTTGCACCTTACTGTCTTCATGTTATATGACATTATATTTCCACTTGTAGAAATTAACTTGGGTGTGAAGGAAAAAAAAACATAAGACGCCATGCTGTGAGATGATGTGTCACCCATAGGAGTTTCTTTATGTTTCATTCGATGGTTATACATTTTGTTTAAGGGTTAACAGCATCCATCCATTCTCAAAGCCCACTTATTTTATTTTAGCGTCTTTATGAGCCAGAGCCTATTCTAACAGAATCAAGACACAATGACTACTGGAAGGTATGCTCATCCAGCACAGAATACGCTCACATATGTACCCTCATTGCCCACCGGTTTAGAATCACCAATTCATTTCACTGCATACCGAGAGAAAAGCGACAAAGACATGGAGAAAAAGCAAACTTCACACAGTCACTGACTGGCCTGGGAATGGAGCCCATGTGTCCAGAGACTCTGAAGTAGCAGGCACACTCTTTAAAAAATCTTTGATGTTAGATGAAGACTTTTTTTTCCCTTTTTTCTAATTAATCTAATACATGTATAGCTGTAGTTTCATTTTAAGGCATAAACTTGTCTAGGATTGCAAAGTATGCACAATTTAAGCAGTTGGTAGGAACAAGTAAGAAGATCATCTGTCCTGGGGTTCTTGTCATAATGTCTCTAAAATCGAGTCCTAAGAATGAATGGATTTTGGTTGTCCCTTTATCAAACATAATAAATGAGAATATTCCCAAAAACTAGGTGACACATCCATGTCATGTCATTTCTAACCTGCTTAATGCAGACCAGGGGTGCGGAGAAGAGGGGCTGGAGCCAATCTCAGCTAGCATAGGGTGCAAGGCAGGAACAAACCCTGGGCGCCAGTCCATGACAAGGCAAACACACACACACACACACACCAGACACATTTTAGGGCTACTTTAGAGTCACCAGTTCACCTAACCAACATGTCTTTGGACTGTGGGAAGAAACCCACGCAGGCACAGGGAGAACATGCAAACTTCACACAGGACCCGGGATGTGAACCTTGGTCTCCTTACTGCAAGGCAGCAGTATTACCATTGTGCCACCCTGTGACACATCCAAAAATTATATTAAATAACTACTAGCCTACACTTTAATAACTTTACTGTTTAAACTACACAGTGTTTACTAAGAACAATGGCATAACAAGAGGTAATCAATGCCAGTCAAGCATTATGGTGTCCTGAATTGGGAGTCCATGTGTAAAAAGTGTTCTCTTTTCTACATGGTGTGGTCAAAATGTCTGTGAATCCCCTTCATTGAAAGTCTGCAATGTTTACTTTAATCATGAAGTCTGAATTGATTGATTTGTAATTTAAACTGTGGAGCAGAGGTGGGAATCAAGGACCAAAGTATGTCTTTGTCCCAAACATTATGGAGGGGCATTGTGTATTAACCCTTAACTGCTCATGCTGGTGTATTTTGTACACCAATCTCAGTTATTTTTGTCCAACGTCTTTTTACTCAAACCTACCGGCAGCATCCACTATCTCTGCTGAGGTTGATTCACTACAAGTAGAGGATCGCAGTGGTTTCCTTCCAGTGTGCCCCCAGCCGGTTTTATGAGTGGATGCAGAGTCGCCAGTTCCATACGGTGCATTTGGTAAACTGCATGGGTACTTATGTATATATGACAACACTGAGATGTTCTTCTTGCAATGACTTTGTCTGCAAAGAACATTCGACAACTGAAGTGACACTGAAAGTGTGACTGGTGACGAACAAACACTGGAGAAGTGGATCAGGTTTATTTTCAGATAGTCCTAGACTGTGGCATACTATTCCGTAATATGGTATTAATTTACATTAAAAACACACACAATTTAAAATAATTGCAGTACCGTATCTTATGTTACAACCTTAGTCTCCATATAAATAGTCATTTTAACACTGGTGCATAAAGTACACCATGTGAGTACTTATGAGATGAGAAATGCTGAGAGTAGTTAAAGGCTAAAGAGACCAACAACCCCAGTAGAACATCTACTTCTGAAATGTTCTCCTCACTGTCAGTTTTTGTTCCCGAGGTTTAAGCTAATTTTATACCCATCTACACAACTCACCCGGAATTCCCACTTCTTTATTGTAATTTATTTCTTGGCCAGTGCTTTTATCCAGGGTAACGTACAACTTTACAATTGATTACATAGATTTTGTTTTTTTTTTCTTTTCAATTGGAGCCCAGGCATGTGAAATGACTTGCTCACGGTCACACATGGTCAGCAGTGGGATCTGAAACCAGAACGTCAGGGTTTGAAGTCCAAAGCCTTGACTGATGAGCCACACTGCCTGTTTTTAGTTTGCGTTCATGTTCTTGGTAGACGAGTAAGCGGTGTGGGAAGGCTCTCGGGCAGCAGACTTAGACATTTTCATACCTGCTTAATTCATTTTCTGGTTATGGTCCTCATGACTGCAGCATCCTGGGTTTGAACCCCAGCTAGGCCCCAGCTGTCTTTTTGAAGTTTGCACAGATTTTTCTCCAGGTACACTAGTTTTTGTCCCACATTCCAAAGTCCCATTTTTTTTAGTTTTTTTGGTGATTCTAAACTCATTAGGGTGAGTGTGGGGGTCCTGTGATGGTGTGGACCCTGCCCAGGGTTGGTTCCTGCCCTTAGCTTGAGACTGCTGGCATAGGCGCCACATCGCTGCCACCCTGAAATAGACAAAAGTGAGAGCAAAGAACAGATGGATGCGGTTACTGATTAATTCATGAGTGAGCCGTGTTATTCATTGTTTCACTTGTAATTTATTTGTGGAATATTTTTGTGCACTGTGACGATATTTAACATAAATAGGAGATTTAACTAATAAAGTATGTGACAGTTTGAAGATGACCTATTTTGTTTTTTTTTTTTGCATTGCAGATGGTGTTCTAGTTGAGCAGTTACACACAGTGTCACGGTAAGAGTCGCTTTTTAATACTAATTTATTTTTTCTGTAGCAAATGCATCTTTATTGGCTTATTAGTCCATTTACCCCAAAACCTACTGATGATAATAAAGAACTACATTGAAATATAACTTAAATTAAAGATGTACTGTATATAATGTTAGAGAGGCAGCACCACTGAACATCTCATGTTACAGGTTGTATGTCCCAGAGCATGGAGTATTATGGGATGTTAGCCAAAAGAAAGAGATGCACATGCACTGGTCATTTCCGCATAAAGTAAAAGTAATTTGTAATAACTATGAGTTTGTCCATCCATCCATTATCCAACCCGCTATATCCTAACTACAGGGTAACTGGGGGTCTGCTGGAGCCAATCTCAGCCAACACAAGGCGCAAGGCAGCAAACAAAGCCCGGGCAGGGCGCCAGCCCACCGCAGACTATGAGTGTGTGTTATACCAAATCAATAAGAATGTGTGTGTTTAATGACCAGAAATATACAGTCCTGCTTTGCTACATGTACATTACAGTAGACCCCCGCGAAGTTGCGGTTCAGGGTTCGCGGACTCAGTCGATCGCGGATTTTTTCTTAGAACCTAACTATTAATTGTTAGCGGAAAGCAAAAATACCCTTTGCAATTTTTTATGGCTTTTTTCGTGGCAATACTAAACAGAATAGGAAGCAACCGCTGAGGGAAACGTGGTTTGGGATGGTGAAAATAGCCAATCCGAGAGCGTTACTCATTTCTCCTTGATGCTGATTGATTGCTGCCCTGTGACGCATCTCCAGATGAGTGGATTTACCATTGCTGAGGGAAACGTGGTTTGGGATGGTGAAAGTAGCCAATCCGAGAGCATTATTCATTTCTCCTTGCTGCTGATTGATTGCTGCCCTGTGACGCGACTCCAGCTGAGTGTCCTCGTGTTTTCCATTTTGTTATTGTATTCATTTTGTTATTCTTAAATGCCAGAAGAAGTTTAAAACACTCCAAGAGAAGGTTGAACTATTGGATTTGCTCAGGGAACTAAAAAGTTATGCTGCTGTAGCGCGCCACTATGGCATTAATGAAAGCACCATACGCTACATAAAGAAGAACGAAGCAGCGATTTGGAGTACCGTATCTGTAAGTTTCTGTGAATGTGCCAAAGAGGTAACGACCGTAAGGAATAAAAATATCATCAGGATGGAATCTGCCTTGGCATTGTGGATCACCGACTGCAGGAAGAAGAACATCTCCTTGGACGGTAACATCATCCGTGAGAAAGCACAGATATTGTACCAGCAGTTTGCTACAGGAGACAATGTAGCAACTTCCTATCACAATGTTCTTGAAACCTATAAAGAAAAGCAAGTACAAAACCCCACCAGAAGAAGACCCATCCAAAGATACGACTCTTTCTGAAGTGCCTGAAGAAGAGGCACCACCCGAGAAGTTTTAAATCCTCTGCATCGTACTGCACAGCTACTTCATCATCATCATCAATATCATTCATCTTTGGTGAGTACGTGTACATTTTACTGTATTTTAATTAAATGAAATTATTATGTATTTACTCTACTTATAACAAAGAAAACGACAGCGCATACCAAATAAAATGCACTTGCATGAATTATAGTATGTGTAGCGGTAACATCTGTATTTTACATTCTAGCACCGCGGGAGACATATAGTACTGTACAGTATACGGGTTTACCTTTACATTCTGTTTTTAGGTAATATACAGTATTAAGGTAATTTCTTAGGTAATGTATTAAGCTGAGTTTGCAACAAAATTAAAGTGTTTTGGGGGCATACTGTATTTAGGGTTTAAACTATAAAAATAGGCTTTTAAAAGGCATTTTTTTAACCACATCCAAAAGTTGTAGTTTTTCACAATTCGCGGGTGCTCTAGGAACGTAACCCCCACGAATTTTGGGGGTGTACTGTATAGTGAAATGAGGTGAGTAGCGAGATTTGGAGCACACAACTCTTTTTAAGGAGGTGAAATCATTCATCAAGCTTATCTGCTTTGCTAATGGCTCGTTCGTTCCTATATCTTATCCACTCATTTCTTAATCGCCTGCCTCCATTTCAATTACATATCATGGTAGTTTTGTTCAGATTCTGAAAATATTTTGTTTGTTTAAATTAGAGTGTCCCCTTTGTTACTTTTGCAATGGGCTAGAATTAAGTGTTTTAAAGAAAATACAAAATTCTTGGAAAATTCTGCTACAGGTTATTGTTGATGGCTATCTACAGGACATAAATATTTACCTGTCTTGCAAAAGAGTCGCCTGTTTTGAATAATAGGACTGCTTTGATTTAGTTTCTCATCCACATACAATGAGGTGATACAGAACTGCCTGTTTCTTTTGAAAATGAATGAATTCTGGGGATATTGGTTTCTAATCAGGTACTTCTTGATAGCTGACAATACTATTGTTGAACCAAAGTAAATGTGTTTACAGTGTTGTTCTGATGAGGAAATTGGCGTACACCATTGTTTAACTGATCGTCATGTTGATCTGTACAGAGACTGAAGCATTTATATATTTCTGGGTAAATGAGAATAAAGTAGAACAGAGAAGTATGGTCTGAGACTCATGACTGCTGCCTGCTTCTTTTATGCTTTTTTTCACCATATCGCTGTGGCTACACCTTGTAGCTCCAGTGACTTGTACCTAGCCCAGTTTCCCCTAGACCTGAGGCCGATCACACTTTAAATGCAGTTCTTCTAAGCCTTCACTAGGTGGCGTTGAGTCTGTAGTTCACAATGTAAATTAAGAACATTCTGACGGATCAACAGAAAATATCTGAGGTATGGAGTAGACCCTCATTCATCCTTTTCTATTCTGACTAAGCTAGTCCAGTAGCAGGACATGCCCTTCGGTCTGGGGATGAACCCAATTGTTTTTAAGTGCACAGCTATCTTTTTTTTGTAGATTTGCAGACTAGATCTGCACCCACTGCCCCTGCTACACTCCTACTACTGCAGTTATAGAATATGACCAGAAAGTCCCTTAATTGATACTGTAAAACTACTACTACTAAAATCCTATCTATTGTGGTGGACGGCCAGGGCCCTTACCAGGTCGGGACACCTCAATAGTGAAAGGACCAGGGGAGAAAATAGGCACAGGGCACCACCTCCCCCCAAGCATTAGGTGGCAGCACCCCGAATTCCCACAAGGCACACTGGGACTTTGAGGGCTCAGTCCTGTTGTGTTCCAGAGGTGCCTTCAGCAAGATTTGGCGAGCCCTATTTTATCAGGCTTCCACCACACCTAGGAGTACTTCCAGATCTTTCTAATGGGCCACCTGGAGTGTTCCTGGGTATGACATAAAAGGGACTGCCTAACTTCATTCAGGGTGCCAGAGTTGGGATGTGGAGGATGAAGCTTGCTGGAGGAGAATTGGAGGTGGAGAAAGAGAAAAGGAGAAGAAAAAATGGACAAAGAGTGCTTTATTACTGTGCTTGTACCATGCATTGGTAGGAAATGGTTGGAAAGCATTTCCAACAGCTGAAGAGAAGGTGTGTGTTATGCTGAGTCTGTGTCCACGTCTGTCAATGTCAGGTTTGAGGACTATATCTATCATATCTATTCATATCTATCTATCTATCTATCTATCTATCTATCTATCTATCTATCTATCTATCTATCTATCTATCTATCTATCTATCTACCGCTGTTTAACACATTTTCATAATGGCTATACAATGTTTAGCTGCATGCCTGTCTTACAATGTTTAGCTGCCTCAAATTTCATAAAGGTTGTGCAACAAAACATTAGGTTAAGGGGTCCATCATTTTTGTCCATGCTATTTTTATTTGTATTATTATTTGAAATATTGTGTTGAGTCAAAACTCTAAAGCAAAGTCTGATTTTTGTTAAATATAGAATAAACAATAATGGGTGCCAATTACTTTTGTCAGATCCATGTTATTTCTGGGACTGTATGTATATATGACAATGCTGAGATGTTCTTCTTGCAGTGACATTGTCTGCAAAGAACATTCAACAACTGAAGTGACTTGTGATACATGTGCAAATCCTGCATTGGATGAAAGTGTGACTGGTGACGAACGAGCACTGGAGAAGTAGATCAGGTTTATTTTCAGATAGTCCTATACTGTGTCATACTATTCCATAACATGGTATTAATTTACATTAAAAACATGCACAATTTAACATGATTGCAGTATCTTATGTTACAATCTCACAGTGTCCATATAAATAGCCATTTTAACACTGGTGCACTTCTTTCTTCCTGAAGGACTACCAATTAATTTGCCCATTTCCGTATTTTGCTATTTTGTTATTTTGTGTTTTGCATTCAATATTTTATAGATATTGTGGTTTGACTGGTGTGACCACCAGGGAGTGTTGCAGCAGACCAAATCCCACACACAACTTCACAGACACAACTCCCAGTATAAATAAAAGGTTTTTTAGAAATAATACCTTATACAAAGGCGTCAAAAGTGCCATAAACCAAATTTTCTTCTCCTCCTTACCTCTCAAGTGATCTTTGTCCATCCTCCACACCCAAGTATAACTTGCCTGGATAAGGTCGAGCGGCCTCTTTTATGTCGAACCCTGGAGTACTTCTGGTGCCAGGGCATAGCCTGATGGAAGCACTTTCGTGTCAAGCGAAAGCCCCAAAAAGTTATAGGGATCGTAAATCCTTGCAACATCCCCTGGTAGCACACATGGGACCCAGCTGGGTTGACTCACAACACTACAACTCCCATGATGACTTGCAGGTGTCCACATAGTTTCTGAGATCCTGGGATGCTGCCATCTAGCTGATGGGGGAGGGGGGTAAGAATATTCCAAAATAGGAGCCTTCTTCCACTGCTCCTTTGACTTGTCCTCTCTTTTGGGTAAGGGTCCCGTACCCATCCTGGATGGAATGCCAGATAATCCTGCCTGGCCAGACAGCAGTAAACTGCACTGTGGACTGGTGAGACAGATTTTGTTGCTCCCATTTTGACGTATGCACCTGATTCTCACTGCTTAGTCCTTCTTTCACTGTTGGTGATATCATATGATTGGTCTAAAAGCCAGATTGGTGCGTCTTAGGCCACATGTCTGTGGCCCATAATGTATCATCACACTCAAGTGCCACACCGTGATTTGCATTTCATGCTTGCATGTCACCTCCTGAATTTAAGATACATAGAAGTGGGGCATGTGTATTAACAGGAAGCTCCTTGTGTGTTGGAGTAGTGGCTCTGGGGCTAGGGATCTGCACTGGCAATCAGAAGGTTGCTTGTTCGAATCCCATAAACACCCAGAGTGAATCTACTTTGCAATTGCAATTGCTCCATCCTGGGTAAAACGTTAATTTGCATCCAGTCCTGCATGTCGGCCCTCCAACCTGCAGGGAAAACCTGGAGGTTGGTGGCAGAATTGGCACTTCAGCCACCATAAAAAATCGAACAGTGGTTCCATTCCATCTGAACTAGTATGGTGCTGAAGTGTCACCCGGTGGATGGCTGCACTCTGGTCCTAATCTGGGATCCTGAGTTGATTTAACTTCACTGTGGGAAGCGGGGTCTTAAAGCTCATCATAAACGATTGGTTTGAATTACACCATCATGATCAGAGATGTGATCTCAAGGGTGTCAAAGTACTTAGTCTTTGCAATATTGAGATTAACTGTGGATGTGGGTCTGTGCACAAAGAACAATCAGCTGCTAACTTTATCCTTCTGTGAAAAGAGCCATGTTCATGTCAAGTTCTCTGTTGATTATTTCAAAATCCAAAATAAGTCAGTGTTTTAGTGTTGAAGCTAGATGACACTGCATGAACCTGTGGACGATGAACCACCATCCACCACCACCACTGTGACACAGGAGGAGCCTTCATGGCACAGTAGTCGAAGTCGGCGTGTAGTAAGTTCATTGCATCAATAAAATCTTCAAAACCTGCTTATGTAGGTCAGGGTCGTGGAGCAGCTGGAGCCAATCCTAGCAATCATAGCACACAAGGTGGGAACAACACCTGGACATTCCATTGTAGGGCAAGCACATGCACACACACACACCCACACACGCACGCACACACACACACACTAAGGTCAATGTAACATCACCGATCCAAATAACTTGCTTGTCTTTTTACCGTGAGAGGAAACTTGAGCACTCGGGGGGGGGGGGGGGGGGGAAACGATGCTGACACGAGGAGAATATAGAAACTCCATACAAGGAGGACCTGGGATATGAACACTGGTCTCCTTACTGTGAGACAGCGGCACTGCCACCATGCCACCAAGTGCTGCTACAATAAGCACCCAGCATTTCTTCCCCGGTCTCTAGACTGCACCACATGCTGCCTCAATACTACTACTACCACTAATAATAATAAGGAAAGATTTTATTTAAATATTCTCCAAAATGCTCAATACACTTATAATATGTACACACATATTTCCACACTCAATTTCTATACCTTCTGACTGTTTTTCAACTCTACACATTGGACTTGGTCTTCTCGCCTGGCTTATCACCAGGGGCAAACTGGGCATTTGGGCAATGCCCGGTGGGCCATGGACTCTGGTCTGGTCATGGGCCAGCCATTTCATGAAATAAATTTTATGTACTGGTTACTGTTTGACATTAAAATTAATTTTCTAAATTACTAAATATTATCTGTCTGGTACTGTGATTTATATAGTCCTATATAATATAAAGTATTACGCCATCAAGTTGTTTTAGTTGTCAGTATACAGCTGCCTTTTGCTGATTTCTGTTTCGATACTGCTACATTTCGGTTAACATATACATTACAAGGAGCTACTCCGGTTGAACCTCTTAACTGATGCTTACAAGAGCATTGGGCTTGCCTACAAGCTCCTGCTAACGCTGACTGTTCACAAGTGCAGTGTGAAAGATCATTCTCTGGGTTCAAGAGAATTAAAATGCCGCCTGAGAAGCACAATGACACAAGAACATCTTGAAGCGTTCATGTTGATGTCGGTGGAGAAAAGTATCCTAGCCAAACTGCATAAGCTACTACGGTACTGGCACCTGGACATGATATTGACATTTGACATGTACTCTAATAGCATGTAAGCCGTTTTACTAAATTTTTATTTTTCATTAAATATTATTTCTAAGCATGTCGTCACATTTTAATTTGTGTCTAAACAACGGTGTACAGATTAAGTTTGGCAACAGTTTAGATAGAGTTCATATCATAGGCTCATAGCAAGTAGCGAGCTGTGTACTCATCACAATTTTCCTCGTCACCTCACTCGTTGAAGAATGCCTGGGCCAGTTTTGAGACCCTGTCCATTCTTGCTCAATCTCAAGGACTTAGACACCATCTCTACAATATATAAAATCATTTTACAATCCCTCCCTTTTAAAGATCCAAGAGGTCACTGGGAAAAAGATCTCTCAATTAATATATCAGAAAAGGAGTGGAAAGTAGCAATGCAGAGAATTCACTCGAGCTCCATATGCGCAAAGCATACAATTATACAACTCAAAATTATATATCGAGCACATCTGTCTCGACTAAAACTCTCCAAAATGTTTCCAGGGCATGATCCAACCTGCGAACGCTGCAAACTAGTTCCAGCCTCACTGGGTCACATGTTCTGAGCCTGCACCAAATTAACATCATTCTGGATGAAAAGTTTTAATTACCTTTCAGACAGCCTTGGTGTCACAATCCCTCCTAACCCATTAACAGCTGTGTTTGGTGTTCTTCCAGATGGTCTTAAAGTGGAGAAGGACAAACAAATTGTGATTGCATTCACTACACTTTTGGCACGCAGACTTATCCTGATAAACTGGAAGAACCCAAACTCTCCTCTTTTAAGTCAGTGGAAAACTGATGTGTTATACTATTTGAAATTGGAAAAAATCAAATACTCAGTTAGAGGATCCGTACAGACTTTTTTCAAAACATGGCAGGATCTAATCAGTAATATTTTAAAATAATCTCATAAAGCACAGAGAGTTTATTAATTTAGGTATGTTTACAGGTCTTAAATTTCATGCCGTTTGGCTTGCTCTCTCTCTCAGGGGTGGGGATCGATTTGTTCTTAACTCAATTTTTCTTTTTGTAAAAACTTGATTGATTTGTATGGAATGCAATAAAATTAATTAAAAAAAAAAAAGATAGAGTTCATATCATAGGCTCATAGCAAGTAGCGAGCCGCGTACTTATCACAAATTTCCTCGTCACCTCACTCGTTGAAGAATGCCTGGGCCAGTTTTGAGACCCAGTCCATTCTTGCTTATCACCACACTGATTTTTTTTACATCTCTATATTTCCTTCCATCTTTAAATATAAACATTTCCCTCAAAAACCCTAAAAAATTTCCATTCCTGTAGCCTCACTGCCTCTCTTCTGATTTTTCCCTGTCACTCTCCTTAACATCCACATTAAATAATCTTATTGACCGCTACAATTCAGCCTTCCACTCGGCTTTAGATTAGATAGCCCCTTTAAAACACAGAGATGCCCCCTTTGTGCTTTCAGCTTCATCTTTTGATCTATGAAAGCAGGTGGCTGACATCTTGAGAAACGATGGCGTTAGGCTGGCCTCCCTGTACGTGACCAGATCTTTCTCAGACTATCAAAGAGCTTGCACTAACCACAGCCAAGAATGTACATTAGAGTGAAGTTAAAAAAGAGAGTGGCCATGATAACCCAAGGATTTGGCTCACTGTGGTTAATAAGATACTTCAGCCTGCACTTTGCTCTGTTAACCAGTTTTTCTACTGCGGAATGTGAGAAAATTCCTTTATTTTTTTTTCCCCAGAGTAAAATTAAAACCTGAATGCTGCCTTTCTCCTCTTTATGAGCCCTCACAACCCTCCTAAAGTGAGCACTTGTTATTTGAAAACAAGCCATATTAATGCTTTGTTACATTCAAAAATTGAGACCTGTTTTTATAAAATAACACTAAATTATTTTAACATGAACAAAGATACTTTAACAGTTAAAAACAGTCATTAAAACACACTCTAAAGAGCCATCTTCCTGCCATTAATGACTCAAAAATTCCCATTAAGCTACTGTACCTGTATTATGCAGTTGTATGATTGTGAAGTTTTTAGCCTCTCTGGCTGCTGGTGAGGTGTTGCATTGATATTAAAATCTTGTTTTTTTGTTTTTAAAGCCTTGCATGGTCTCACTCCAAAATACATCTGTGACCTCCTTCACCCCTGTGTGGCACTAAGAGCATTGAGGTCATCTGGACAACTGCTCCTTGTAGTGCCAAGATCTTGGCGGAAGTCAAGGGGAGACCGAACTTTGTCAGTTGTTGCTCCACGGCTTTGGAATGACTTGCCTTTTCACATCAGGTCTTCATCCTCTATTGAGGTTTTTAAAAGTCGGCCTAAGACCTACTTGTTTTCTTCCGCCTGTCACTATGTCTAATGGGATTGTGGTGGATGTTACAATTTTTTGTTTTATTAATCTGCTTTTGCATGATTGTTTGCATTACGATTATTTTAATGCTTCTTTGTACAGCACTTTGGCGCAACCTCTGTTGTTTTAAATGTGCTTTTATAAATAAATTAGCTGTGTAAGCCCGTGCTGTAAAAAGGCCGGGGTCCTAGAAATTATTGAAATCGTCAGAAAAAAAATTGAAATGTAGAGATGTCAGGTAATTGAAAGGAACTACTCTGGGCATCTCACTTCTAGGAGGTTTCATTTTGCCGACGTGCTCGCCTCGTTTCTGTATTAGCGGCTAAGCGACTTTGTCTTTCTTCTGAGGTTTTGTTTTGCCGACGTGCTTGCCTCGTTTCTGTATTAGTGGCTAAGCGACTGGCTTTCTTCAGAGGTTTTGTTTTGCCGACGTGCTGGCCTCGCTTGTGTATTAGTGGCTAAGCGAGTTTCTGTTTGTGTTTCCTCAGAGGTAGAGCCCTTACTCCAACTCCACCTCTCACTTCTGAGCCAGACAGACAGACACACAAACACACTTCCACGTGTAGATGTTTATAAATAAAATAATCTAATCTAATCTAACAAGTCTGTGAGACCCACCAAGAGCGTTTATTGGGTTCATCTACTCTCGCCCTTGAAGATTACCTCACATACACATAGCAATCCCTGCCAGAAGCAGTCATGAGTGGTGCCAGACATTCCACAATATTCTGTATGAAATTCTTAACATAGGAAATTCACTATCACCAGGTCTTGCAAGCATGCAGGTGTCATCACAACACATGACAAAAGAAAGTTATAAGAAGAGAAAGAAATTAAGGTTAGGCCACATATATTAAAGAATAAATAACAACAAAACAAGGTAAGGTCAGATGGCCTGGACGACAGAAAAAATAAAACTCCAGGGTTTCCAAGTCCAAGAGACCACCCAGCCCCCACTGGTCATTCTACCTAACATAAATGTTCCAAAATCCAAACGTCTTAGTTTTCAGGCTTCATTTGATAGGATTTGATGGTGTTTGTCTCTTGAACCGGTGGTGCAGTGGGTAGCACTGCTGCCTCGCAGTTAGGAGACCTGGGTGTTCGCTTCCCGGGTCCTCCCTGCATGGAGTTTGCATGTTCTCCCCGTGTCTGCATGGGTTTCCTCCGGTGCTCCGGTTTCCTCCCACAGTCCAAAGACATGCAGGTTAGGTGTATTGGCAATTCTAAATTGTCCCTAGTGTGTGCTTGGTGTGTGGGTGTGTGTGCGCCCTGCCCGGGGTTTGTTTCCTGCCTTACGCCCTGTGTTGGCTGGGATTGGTTCCAGTAGACCCTGTGACCCTGTAGTTAGGAACCAGAAGAGACAGAGAATAGAGTGGATTAGCACAAGTAGCAGATCCCTGATGGGCATATACAGTAATCTATTAGGAATACAACTGAAAAGTAGCTACGAAAAAGCCAAATTAAATTAATGAGTTTTTTAGCAGTTTTTAAAATGTTCCACAGTATAAGCATGGTGATGTACGTATTCCAGATTTTAGGTGCATAACAGCAAAAGGCTGCCTCAATACTTCTTTTAAGCTTGGCTCTCGGAATTATAAGCAGACCTCCAATCGAAGATCTGAGGTTATCCTTTTATGAAGGTGGATACCAATGTCTGCTATAAATTTTATGTGCCTAGCTGGTTTAGAAATATGTTTAATGAGGAAAATGTTGACGTGTTGAGTCCGTATTTCCCGCACTGTACATTAGAGATGTTGTGGAAGCTGTCAGCAGTTTTAATTGCTTGAAGTCCCCATCTCTTTTTGCATGCGAGTGTGTTCTGCTTTGAGCTGCCAGCCTGTTCAGAATTAAAACCCTGCATTCTACCCACTGGTGCCAGTATACGAACTCATCCACATCTGACTCTGCAATTGAAATAAAAGAAAGTGAATGCTGATGGTGGGTTTGCGATTCTAAAACTGTTTCCATTAAAATGACTTCATTATTGTAGTTTTTATCATCTGCAATCATACATTTTACGGTTCTCCTTTTTGTCACATTTTCCCCCCAAAATATTATTATTTTTTTTTTTTATTTGCAATTCTTGTGAGGGAAATTTCAAGTGGAAAATATCTGCTTGGGGTACTTTATTATCATTTTTTTATTATTATGCTAATGAGGAAAATGGCTTTGCTTTATCTGAACTGAGTCCACACCTCTCGCCATCTGCGGTTATGTGTACGCTTTTCAAATTGGCAATGAGTATGAAGTTTGTGTCCTGGGGCACATTTGAAAATAAGTGTACTAATATTCATTCCAATTATGCCTGTTATGTGAAACTGGCTCAAATAATTGGTTGCCATAATGTAAATGCGTGACTCCGTTAGACACCCTTGAGTTTAACATGGTGTATTTTTTTTTAAGATATATTTAGAACAAAAGCATAGCTGTATTCACAGGGAATAAAATTATGCCTCTTATGTGTATATAAAGGAAGTGAGAGGAAGGTATAAAGATAATATTAAGTGTCCATCCATCCATTGTCAAACCTTCCAAATCCAACTGATAATTTTGGAAGGTCAAATCTGTCCTGACATATTGGGTACAAAGCAGGCATCAAACACTGAAGGAGCGAAAAATAAATATTATGTATATTTTACAAACATTTTATTCATTAATTTAAGCCAATGTCATATTCCGTGACTTCCAGTCATAGGGTGTGTCAGACTTGCCGACTGCAGTTACTGATCTTGTCACTGGATTATGTCATCAGTTTGCACAACTGAAAATTGTGGGACATATCAAATTTAGTGACCGCCTCATGACCTTCCAGCACTGTGTTGCCTGACCCTTTTTCTTACAGCCAATGGCATGCTGTCTGACGGAGCCAATTACATTTATATTTGTTTTATTAGCAATCACTTCTATCCAAAGCAACTTACAAATGAGGTCAACATAATTGAGTAACATCTGTCTGGTGGCTGTATGAGAACAAGTGCAATGAGATGAGGTGACAAAATATAAATGAGTTACAATTCCCAGATTTACAAAACCTAACAGTTAATATCATTCAGACAGAAATTCACCAGGCAAGAGGGTCTCCTAACGCTTCTTAATGCATTGAGGGAATCTGAGTTTGAAATGGAGGTGAGCAGCTCGTTCTACCAGTCAGGAGCAACACATAAAAAGAGTCTGGACTGGAATTTGATACCACGTAGGAGCTGGCATCAGTAGATGTTCCTTATCAGCAGATCTGAGTGATCGAGAAGGAGCATAGGACCTCACTAGTGTCTCCACTTATATAGTTGCAGACCCACTGACTACTCTGTAGGCAAGCATCAAGGACAAAGGGTTCACAGGTATGATGAGTTCAGCTGCAATTTCATTCCCTTTTTCCATTCTGTAGTGGAACGTAAAACACGAGACATCAGACAGACGAGCTTCTCTTCTGCTTGTGTTGTCCAAAACATGTCCATTGCTCATTTCTTGTCTCTGACTTCCGGATGAGCATTCATTGGTTGTCAGCTCTCATGCAAACAGAGCCCTACCCCTATGACTAAAGACAAAATCAAACCATGGACTAGTTGGAGTGAGTCGCTGAGTATGTCAGATTAGACGACTGCCTTCAACTCGTTAAGATTATGTAAACAGGTAGTTTTTGATTGGTGAATCGTTCGCAGAGTGGCCACATGTCCGTTGCTTGACTTGGGAATCCTGTGGGCTCCTTCACATGCTCAAAACTGCGGCTGTGCACATTGACCACAAGTGCAAGAAAACATTGCCCAGAATTCCTGTGAAAAGCAGCAACTTTAATTCTATAAACTCTGAATTCCTCATTCGGAGCCTGCATCTCAAATGTCTGCTGCAAACTTGACATTTGATGGAAGAAGGTTAAGTCCGGTGTACCAACAATTCACCCATGTGGCGTACGGCCAGGACCCATGCCCTGCCGGGACGCCTCTTCTTTATATGTTCCAGGGGAGCAAGCATGGGCTACCCAATATCTCCCCCGGGAATCTACATGGCAACCCCCCTGGGTTGCAATGGTGCCTCGGACTCCCGCAGAGTTTCATGGGAGTTGGTGTTTGGTGCAGCCCTTTTGTGATCCACAGGCACCGCCAGGGGGTGCTGCCGTTAGGAGCTGCTGAGCCCTTATGGGCAGTGTTTTCGCCACACCCGGAAAAGCAGCCAGAAATGGCCAATCAAGCACCTGGAGCACTTCTGGGTGCCTTATAAAAGGAGCCAGCAGCTACCACTTGAGGAGCCAGAGTCGGGAGGAGGGAGACGAAGCTGCAAGGGAGGAGTAGAGGATTTAAAGGAGAAGATTTGTGCTTTTGTGTGCCTGAGGGACACGGGGAAGACATGGCCCCCAGGTGAAGAAAAATAAAAAGTTCATTTATTTTACGTTTGCCTCTGGTGTCAGTCTGTGTCGGGGCGGCATTGATATAGTGCCTTTATCACAACCAGTTAAAACACAACACTCACTATAGCCTGCCCTTTCAGCACTGACGAGTGAAAGTGACAGTTTTTAACTGAAGGTGCTTTTCAGATAGATAGATAGATAGATAGATAGATATTTTATTAATCCCAAGGGGAAATTCACATACTCCAGCAGCAGCATACTGATAAAAAACAGTATTAAATTAAAGAGTGATAACAATGAAGGTATAACAGACAGACAATTTTGTATAATATTAACATATTTCTTGTTGCGTTTAGAGGAATATTACCAAAAAAATGAAATAAATGAGCAACAAAAGAATATCCTGTGACACATGTTTATTTACAGTCACATTTAATGCTCTTTTTCATTATTTATTGTTGAATTTCACAGTACTTTTTAATGATTTGCAGATTGAAATATTCCTTCATATTTAGGGACCTCCAGATCTGGACTTGCTGATATTTTGGACACTTTTGGTGAATTGGATGGATGGGCTATTGGACTGGATAGCCTGTTCTGGCCACAATTTCTTCTAACCCTGATTTGGAGTTAGTGGGCTTGGGAATGTTATTTTATGCTATAATTAATAATGCTACATGTAATATTCCAAAGTTTGCATATTCCATCGTCATACTAGGCTGTCTATTTTAGAACATTAGAACAATCTTCATGAGAACAGGCCATTCAGCCCAACAAAACTCGCCAGTCCTACCCACTTAGTTCTTCTAAAACAACATCAGTCATTAAGTCTCTCTTCATATCCTCTTCCATGTCTCTGTGTTCAGCTCTTCATGTCTGTTTCCTGTGGTGAACTGTTGTCCTATCTCATGTGGGCACGTCTGCTGGCTTTGGACTGACCAGAAGAAGCTTTCAAAAGCCAGAAAGGATGGATTGATGAGTGCAGACTATCTGCGTTTTGTATGGGATGGTTGCCATTGAGTTAATGTTTGATACTTTCTACAGGGCAAGAAGCAGTGCATCCAGGAAGAACTCAGAGGGCAGAATGACCCACACACCCACAAAGCAGATTTCATTAAACGCACCAAAGGTTACATCTGACATGTAAGTTCTTGCATCGTTTTATTTCAACCTTTGTACCAAAGTTATACGTTTAGTCATCTAATCATATGAGTCGTTTAGCCTCACTGAACTGTTCATGATGGCAACAATTAAAGGCTGGCATTATACAGTATGTCATTTCTATTTTCATATGAGGGCAGCTCAGTAGGACTAGGATTGCTGTTGATATTTCTTGGCTGCAGCTTCCCTGGTTCCCAGCAGGACTGGGCTGCCTGTGTGGTGTTTGAGAATGTCCTCTCCAGACTCTCCGGCTTTACTTTCAGATCATGCTGGTCATTATAATTGATGACTATTGTGTGATTATGTGTCGAGATGTTTGTGTTAGTGGACCCTCATCTAGAGTTGGGTCGTGTCTTGCATCCAATGCTGCCTGGATAGTCTCTGTCCCCCTGTGAATCTCATTTGGATGAAGATGGTTTGAGAATATTACTTCATGTGATTTTCTTACGCAACTGACGCTTTCATCGAAAGCAAATGACAAATGGTAAGTCCTTCCATCCATTTTCTAACCTGCTTATCCAGTTCGGAGTTTCAGTGGGGTTCAGTGAATCCCAGCAGCATTGTGCACAAGTAAGAACTGGCCTCAGATGGTGTCAAATGGTTATTGGTTGCTACAATTGTTTTTCTCATATACTGTATATACTCCTCTGGTGGACTGGTGCCCTGCCTGGCTTTTGTTTCCTGCCTTGCACCCTGTGTTGGCTGGGATTGGCTCCAGCAGACCCCCATGACCCTGTAGATAGGATATAGCAGGTTGGATAATGGATGGGTGGATGTATATACTCACATATAAATCGGGTCTTAAAACCTGAAAAATCGATCATAAAATCATACCCCGACTTATTTTTAACATCTTCTTGCCTCCTCCAATCGCACATCAGTTTCTCAGACGCATCAAATTTTGTTACAGCAGTGTAGTTACCAATTTGTTTTGCCCCTTCAATGACGTTTAATTTAAAACCAGCTTCATGTTTTCTTCTGATCGAACACTCCGTCGTAGATAAGGGATGCTCTTCCGATAAAGCTGTATAAAGGTGTGAGATACAAACAACACAAATCAGTGCAAACCTTGCTTTGGAATAGTTTGGGTATTACCGTGTGGTCACGTAGGCAGAATATAGAGAAAGAGTTGGAGAAAGAGGTTAGGAGCACACGCTGATACAGCGCACGGCTGCACCCACATAGAAAAAAAAGGCAGTGTGCTCCGTGGTTACTCTCTCTTGGACCAATAGCGTGAGTTATCTGCATTCAATTTATACGAGCAACATTATAACATACCAGAAATTATATGATAAAATCAAGTCCCGACTTATCCGCGGAAGAATTTATCCGCGAGTATATACTGTATTCTAAAGCTTACATACTAAGAGTGTGGCAGACGGCTGGGGATCCTGCCCAGCCAGGACTCCTGGAAGGACAAGGAAAGGGACACTACTTCCCATGGACCACGAGAGGGCAGCAGCCCTGGTCTGCATGGGGTGGCGCCGAGATGGTTATGGAGCCCTGGACAGCAGCACTTCCGCCAACACCAAGAAGTGCTGCCGGAAGATCATCAGGCACATCAGAGCACATCCGGGTGAAGTATAAAAGAAGCCGCCTCACTTCATTCAGGGAGCCGGAGTCGGGAGGCAAAGGATGGAGCTTGTGATGGGAGGAGTGGAGGCAGCAGAAGAGAAAGAGAAGTAAAGCCAAAGAAAGGACTGAACAGAGAGTATTGGAGGCTGTGCACTATATTGTGGGTGCAGAGGGAGAAGGAAATAATAAACGTGTGTGTTTCTGGGACATTGTGAGTCGATGTCTGTTTGTGTCCAGGTTCAAAGTCCACAGGAGATAGAGTGGCAATACTAGGGGCTCCCAGCGAGTCACTCTGAGAATTCAAGCTGCAACTTAATGTAGCCACAGGGGGGCTAAGTGCCTTTGTAATCTGCTGCAGAATGGAATGGGATATTGATACAGGCTCTGTCTATTTGGGGGAGTTGAGCAATGGGGGGAAACTGTATCCTAAAATCTATCCCTGAACAGTACTAGAGAAACGTCAAGATGGTAAAAATGAATTGAAAAATCCATACTGGCTGTGTCTGAGTTTATAGCTTAGCTACAGGTACAAACTACAACACCAACATTCAAACTGCAGTTAGAAGTGGCCCAGTTCTGATTTGCTCGTGTCCGATTCTGTTTGTTTGATTTTTCAAAGTAGTTTTGCAAGCATTTTAAATACACATATGGATGTGTACTATTATCCACCCTTTATATGCAAAAATAATAAAAATGAATTAATTAGACAACTCTGAATAGCAGCTCTGTGCTAACAGTTTACAGCACAGGACATCTGTGAATTCATCAGCTAATGAAGACTTTGACTGCAATCAGAACTGCCGGATGTGAATGTGGAAACCTGCAGACACAAGAGGGGACCCAGGACTGGTGGGAATAAGATAATGGAGAGGTTTTGATGCAAAAAAAAAAAATCTATTTGACAAATTTCAGAATGAAGAGGTGGATTATAGGAATATCTGTCTGCAAGACTGTCTTTGAAAAATATGTGCTTGAGGTGTAGAAATTGGACTGTATTTAGAGGCTTTCTGTTTTTTATTTTGTGGGTGGGGGGGTTCACATTTCTCTGAAAAGATTGAATCTCTTTGATGAGAATGAAACAAAATGCACCATTGAGCAGTAGTATAAACACATTTTCAAACAGGTAGCACTCCATTTATCCCACCAGCAGAACAGCTTTTGGCGACAGCACACCATAATCTTACCATACAGCCCAACAAACCACTGACATAAAAATTAAGTTTAGTTTCCTGAATTACTGACTACATAATATAACCATAAAATGTACTGAAATCAAACTATAATGATTATCTTTAAACTTTTGCATTTGATTCCTGATTACTGTATCCTAGGCAATGTATGTAAAGAATGCAATATCACCATTCACTTCAGTAATTGACATCAGAGTTTTTCCTGTGGAGAACTTGGTTTTAGCGTGACGTGAGTGAATGTGGGGAGGACAATAAATTAAATCATAGATGTTGATGAACAATAGGGGAAAGTATTTATTTGTGGAATTGTAATGGAAGTTTTTATAGACGTCTATTTACAGAAACTCAGTGTTTCTCTATCTATCTATCTATCAGATGATTATACTTTGAATTAAATCATCTTTTAACAATTCATTAAAGCCTAAAGTTGCAGGCTTGTTGCCATGTTGATTATTCAATTTTATTTTCCGTTGTCTCTGTCTACTCCAGTTTGAGGGTTATTATCATCCTAATTATTATTAATTAATTATTACCAATGTAATAGACTATAATTGTTTGCACCTTCTCAATGTTTATTTTGAGTGGGTGCCCAAAGATGCTGAAGGAAGAGAAAAATATTTTTATCAAATGTTATTGTGTGTTGTGCGGCATGATGGCACCATATCCAGAAGTGCTGCCTTCCAGATCCATCACACTGGGTTGAAACCCAAGCCCAGATAATAAAAATAATAATAACTTTTATTTATGTAGTGCCTTTCATACACTCAAGGACACTTTACAATTCAATACAAGACAGTAGAAATTACATACATGAAGAAGAATAATACTCATTGAAGAAATGTGTTCTTAACAGATGTTTGAAATTAATAATAGATTTTTCCATTCGAAGGCTGAGAGGGAGAGCATTCCAAATTTTAGGGGCCATCACTCTGAAATCTCTCCCACACATGTGCTGTGAGCTAAATAACTATCATCCCCACCCTGAGCCCCCAAAGATTCAAGGTATGAACACTGGCCTCTGCACCATCCAATCGCTCTGTTTCAGCATATCTTTTAGCAAACTAGCTCTAGTACCTGGCATTACCCGGGTATATTTGTGGAATGGGATAAGGAAAGAAAGTAAACAATTACGTGTTTTTGAAATGGTGACCCTGTTGTCATCACTAGCTGCCCCATCTGTCATCCACACTGCCTCTCCATCAATGTTTCTGCTCTCTTTGTTCTTTTTGGGTCTGACTTTTGGATCTGGCTTAATCCTGACCAGGGTCCTGTGTGCGTGGTAAATTCACTTCATTGGATGTGACTAGAAATGGCCCAGAGGAGGTCTATAGGAGGTCTAACCTGACCTGAACCAGGAAGCAGAAAAGGAGAAAGAAACAGATCAAGTTTTTAATGGAGTGACAGAGTTAGGAATACCATTAAGTCCAGTGTTATAGTGTGAGACCAGTTCTTCAGGAGTGGATACATTTATGAATGTCCATAAGGGAATCAATACCAGAGGAAAGAGAGTCTTAAGTTAATCTTAATATTACGGAAAGACATGAGACGGGAAAGCTTAGTATTGGAAAGTGAAAGTTTAACATTGAATGAAATAAGAAAATGATCAGTTATGGGGAGTTCATCTGCAGTACAATCAAGCGGGGTAACTCCAGAACAGCAAATCAAGTCCAAGATATGGATAGATAAATACTTTTTAATCCCAAGGGGAAATTCACATGTCCTTTGGAATGAGTGGTAACATCAGTTTGCTGCTGGAATCCAAAACTCTCAAGGCAGGATGTAAAGGCTTTAGTAATAGGGACATTGCTATTATCCATATGTATATTGAAATCCCCCAGGAGTATTATGAATTATTATATTATTAAGTATTATTATTAAGAAACGCTGAACAGAACAAAGTATAGAGATCTCTCTCTCTCTCTCTCTCTCTCTCTCTCTCTCTCTCTCTCTCTCT
>JANRMT010062814.1:20236351-20286645 GCA_026402145.1 Polypterus bichir lapradei | reverse complement strand
GGAAAAATTATAAAATGGAAGGAGGATTACACTGAGTATGGCTTTACCAAAACAATTATTGATGGCGAATCGATTATTCATAAAGCTTGAATTGGTGATCTGTTTTTGTGTGTTAACCTCATATTTTTTCATACTTCTTCTCAAACCAAGGTGGTGCGAGGCTAAAATGAATTGGGATGCGCTGATCAATGTTATCGGTGTACCAGGAAATCATGCATTGACAAAAGTTCCCCTTTGATTGTAATGCAAAGTGTGATTAAATGCATTATTTTTTAACGCGTTATGGAGCACATGCATCGAAGCTTCTCAGCTGTGCTTGTGCTAAGAAAATTAAACATTTTAAAAATAACGTAACACGATTGTCAATGTAACCTTTTGTAAGTAGTGCCTGGAGGATTCAGTGTGGAGAAAGTCTAGAGACAGAGTGTGTATTAACTTGTGGATTTCTCTGTATTTGGTGGCAGTGTGACGAAGTTGCTTCGGAAGACGGCGTTAGCCGCGGAGCTCAGCTCAGAGCGAAATGAGGTAAATGGGAGGGGAGATGATGACGTGACTCCCCCACCCGCCTTAACTGTCAATCCCCCACAAACACAGTCTCTCGGAATTTGCATAAGCACACCCCTTCACCTGCAATTTTAACTTAGTTACAAAGTGATCAAAACTCTCGTTTATATCCTGCGTCCTCTCATTAAACTTGTATCCCGCATTACCCGTGGGCACGAAAAGCACCAGCGGCAGCCTGTCTATTAAGTTAATTTAAAGTTTAGGTTTATACCTCGCTTTGTTTCCGAAGTAGCTGTACTGATGAATATGGTAGTATGTCACTCGCTCGCTTCTTAATGTTTCGCTGCCTTCTCAATTATATAATGCATGTTTTGTTCAGCGTATTTTGGAGCTCTTCCTGGTTTTCTACATAGTGCGTTGACAGTCAGTTCACGTGATTACGTGGGCGGCGTAATGATGTCACACGAAACTCCGCCCCCACGGCGGTCAAGCTCAACTCCATTACAGTAAATGGAGAAAAATACCTTCCAGTTATGACCATTACGCGTAGAATTTCGAAATGAAACCTGCCCAACTTTTGTAAGGAAGCTGTAAGGAATAAGCCTGCCAAATTTCAGCCTTCTACCTACACGGGAAGTTGGAGAATTAGTGATGAGTCAGTCAGTCAGTCAGTCAGTGAGTGAGGGCTTTGCCTTTTATTAGTATAGATAAGATTGAGCAACATCTGGCAAGGACAGGAGCTATTCTGAACAGTCAGCATGGGTTCAGAAGAGGGAGGTCGTGTTTTACTAACATACTGGAATTCTATAAGGAGGCAACAAAAGGATACGATCAAAGTGGAGCTTATGTTATTATTTATCTGGACTTTCAGAAAGCATTTGATAAGGTACCACATAAGAGGTTGGACATCAAATTAAAAGAAGTGGGAATTCAGGGTGTTTTTTTAGATGGGTACAGAATTGGCTCAGACACAGGAAGCAGAGGGTGATGGTGCGAGGAATCTCATCAGAACTGGCCGATGTTAAGAGTGGTGACCAGCAGGGGTCAGTGCTAGGGCCACTGCTATTTTTAATATATATAAACTAGCCATGTGCTCCCAACTATGTTGCGCGTGTTAAAGTTATCTGTGAAGGGCTCCCTGTTTAAACACAGCTGCCAGCCGTAAACTGGGCCCTTCATCGCACAGCATTATGATTTTTTATAAGGGAAACAAAATTACAAAAGAAAACCCTTGGACATTGATTCAATAGGAATGGCCTACTCAGAATCACCGTCCGAATCGTAATTATGTGGTGGTGTGGGAGCATTTCTGCTTCTGTCCGTTCACAGTCCGTCTTGTTTTCATGATGCTGTCGTTTCCCCTCACGATGTCATCTCAACCTTTCTCCAATTTCGCAGGTTGCTTTGTGGCAATCCAAAGAGTAAGGCAATATACACAGAGCAATGGTTATAAAAGGGGGACACATAGGTATCCAGGCTCTTTAAAGCATAAATAGGGATCACTTTACTGACATGTGAGCAAGGCACGGTACAACTGTGAGACGCGCAGCACTCGCCAGCTACAACGTTAACAATAATAATTTCCGGAACGTGCTGTTATGTTGTCATTCATTTTACCCACTGTCTTTCTTTCATTCATATGTTACGTAGGCACGTACCTTTTATCTTCGGCAATCTCATTCTCTAACCAGGCCTCAGGAGCTAACCAGCGTAACACTGTCCACCACCCCTTTTGTTATTCCGGCACATTGTTGACATCTGTGAGTAACAACAACGTACTAAACTGGAAGGTGGTCTATGCATGCATGCGGACAAACAAAGATCAAGATCTAAATGAAGATCTCTTTAGTTAATTTAAAGCACAACAATTTGTTTAGTTTGAATGTCTGTGTTTTGAGGTGTGACTGGCATACTACTGTACAGTCTTCAGTAGTATAAGCCTGGAGGAGATTCTTAATGCAATGCCTATGTTTTAGCTGTCTCTCTACTGCCATCTAGTGCTTCTTCTAATTCATTCGCGGACAAACAAAGATCAAGATCCAAATGAAGATTATATATAGAGATGATTTAGATAGGAATATAAGTAACAAGCTGGTGAAGTTAGCAGATGATACCAAGATAAGTGGACTAGCAGATAATTTGGAATCCGTTATATCATTACAGAAGGACTTGGATAGCATACAGAATTGGGCAGATTTGTGGCAGATGAAATTTAATGTCAGTAAATGTAAAGTATTACACATAGGAAGTAAAATTGTTAGGTTTGAATACACAATCGGCGGTCTGAAAATCGAGAGTACAGCTTATGAGAAGGATTTAGGAGTCGTAGTGGACTCTAAGCTATCGACTTCCCAACAGTGTTCAGAAGCCATTGAGAAGGCTAACAGAATGTTAGGTTATATAACATGGATGTGTGGAGTACAAGTCCAAGGAGGTTATGCTCAACCTTTATAATGCACTGGTGAGGCCTCATCTTGTACTGTGTGCAGTTTTGGTCTCCAGGCTACAAAAAAGGACATAGCAGCACTAGAAAAGGTCCAGAGGAGAGCGACTAGACTAATTCCAGGGCTACAGGGGTTGAATTATGAGGAAAGATTAAAAGATCCGAGCCTTTACAGTTTAAGTAAAAGAAGATTAAGAGGTGACACGATTGAAGTGTTTAAAATTATGAAGGGAATTAGTACAGCGGATCGAGACTGTTATTTTAAAATTAGTTCATCAAGAACACGGGGACACAATTGGAAACTTGTTAAGAGTAAATTTCGCACAAACATTAGGAAGTTTTTCTTTACACAAAGAACAATAGACACTTGGAATAAGCTACCAAGTAGTGTGGTAGACAGTAAGACGTTAGGGACTTTCAAAACTCGACTTGTTGTTTTCTTGGAAGAAATAAGTGGATAGGACTAGCGAGCTTTGTTGGGCTGAATGGCCTGTTCTCGTCTAGAGTGTTCTAATGTTCTAAAAACCAACAATGTCTTACTTCTGCTGCACTGTTCCACTATCAGAGCGCCCAGCTGTGCCTGATTACTCTGCCAGGATGAGCAATCTTTCCAACACCAGACGCCTTAATAGTCACTTTATCACTTGACTTCTCCTAGATATAAAGACAAAGTATAGAAATTTGAAAGCACTGTCATATTTATTAAAGTACTAGCCGTTCTCGCAGCTCCGCTTGCGTAGTAGTGAAACAGGACAAATTTTAAAATCAATAAAAAATTAAAACAAAAATGTAATAATTTGTATTAAGAAGAATTTATATTGATAGTATTCATATCTGAGGGCGTCTTGATATACAATATTTTTGGTTTTGCTATCAGGTGGGAGAATGTAGCTGTGATCTCTTTGCTATAAATGTAAAAGTTGGCAAGGTATCACTGGCCAATCAGAAGGTAGGTATGCTCCAACGTCAAACGTTGCCACTGTATCTGATTGTGTTCAGCTCTGATGGGAGAGAGTCAGTAGAAAAGCACATGGCTGTGATATCTCGGGCAATCAGTAGCTACCCTCTAAAACACACGTAGCTGTGCTCTGTCTCTCAAAAATGTCAAAACGTTACTCCTTAACAATCTGTAGATGATAATGTCTTCTGAACAAACAGGAATCGCTAGTTAAGCAGAAGCAAGGTCCGCTCCAACACGTGGTGAGAGGTAGAGCGCGTGAGTGAGGAGGGTTCCGGCCGGCTAACTACTCCTGAGGTCCCCCCACCCTCCCCTCAGCCGGCTGCATCTCTCTCGAATTTACGTAAATAAATCAGTGCTGCAACTGAACTGTAATACTGTACTTAGCGTGATGAGTGAAGTCACATAGTCAACTGGCATGTTCAAGCAAATTATAGAAAAAAGCCCAATCTAAATCCATTAAGTAGTTATCTTGTGAAGAACAATACCATTATAAGAAAGTATAGTAGAAAATAACAAAATATAGCACAGTCTAGATGTATGTAATCTTAAAAAAGGTTACTGAAAACTAGCAGTGTCAAAGGGGGGAGTTGTCCTGGGCAGATTTTTGATTCAGCTTTTGGTGTGATGCATGATTTACACTCTCCGATGTCCAGATTAAATTTACATTTATTTATTTGGCTGATGCCTTTATTCAAAGTGACTTACAATATTTGAAATGCAATTGGTTACATTTCTGTTTTTAAAGTTGCAGCACAGGCATGTGAAGTGACTTGCTCAGGGTCACACAGTGTCAGTGGTCAGGTTTTGAAGTTCAAATCCTTAACCACTGCACTACACCGCCTGGTCTCTTTCTCTTTCTGACATATTTCAGTCTCTGTCTCCCCTCTCTGGTCACTTGGATGGACTGGTATTTATGTTAGAAATACAAAAGGGGTTTCAGGCCGTGTGATATTACAGACATGCGATTGGTATCCTAGCTATCCTGCTGAAGGATGGCACTGCCCAAAATCTTTGATCCTGGTACTTATCTGTGCAATTTCTTTTTGTCTCCCATTCTTATGCTATTACGTTGTAAAATGTCTGTTGTAAACAAGGAGTCCCAAAGCACAAAGTCCCAAAAATACTTCCAAAAAAACCCAACTAGTAATAAAACCCAGAGTCTTTATAAATTAAAAGCTTTCTTCTTCATAAAATTGCATGTAACAAGAATGAAGCTTCGTAGAAAAACAAAAAGACAAAAAAAAAAAAGCTTGCTATAACACCAAAGGCAATCCTAACCAATCAAGTCCAAATATTTAAAGAATCATCAAAATGCAGAGAAGAGGATCTGAAATCCTGAAATCCAATCAATCAAATCAACACAAGTACACTCACCACTTCTGGGCACATTCAAAATGAACTATGGGAGACCCTCTGGATTTATAGGGTGGTGGGCATAGCCTCTTCGGGGACCATCCACAAAACACATGGAACATACATACTGTACATAAGCAAAATCAAAAAACAAAGAGTAATGTACATAGTCAACAAAAATCATAGAATCAAAAATGTGCAAAAGAGACATAAAACATGAATTTGAACACCAGCTTGGGGTGGAACCCTCGACACTGTCTGGCAGTTTTAAACTAAAAATACCATTAATTACTCGGATAACAAGACACATGCATTAAAGCTATAAATTATTGGTCACAAAAAGATGATGTAGTCAGATAAGATGCTTTCAAGAGTCCCGTAAATTGCTTGTCAATTAGTTACGTAGGTTGTCTGCAATAGTTCTCTAAAGTCCTTGGATAATTACGCATAGTTTGGTCCTTTATAGTTCATTATAGTTTGTTTAAGAAACATTTAAATATCATCTTGGAAGCAGTCTGCAGTCTTAAAAAAAATATTTACCCTCCAAGACACAAAACAAAAATGATTTTCCATCCACCCATCCATTATCCAACCCGCTATATCCTAACTACAGTGTCATGGGGGTCTGCTGGAGCCAATTCCAGCCAACTCAGGGCGCAAGGCAAGAAATAAACCCCGGGCAGGGCGCCAGCCCACAGCAGGGTGCGCACACACACACCCACACACCAAGCACACACTAGGGACAATTTAGAATCACCAATGCACCTAACCTGCATGTCTTTGGACTGAGGGAGGAAACCAGAGTAACCGGAGGAAACCCACACAGTAACAGGGAGAACATGCAAACTCCACACAGGGAGGACCTGGGGAGTGAACCTTGGTCTCCTAACTGCCAGGCAGCAGCGCTACCCACTGCACCACCATGCCGCCCCAAAAATGATTTTAATGAATGAATTACCAATGAAAAACAAACTAGATAGATAGATGGGCACTATATAGTGAATGGATTGATAGATGGAGGAAGAGAGAGATGAAAGGCACTATAGAATGGATAGAGAGAGACAAAAGGCACCATAAAATAGAAAAGGCACTATATAATTGATAGATAGGAAAGGCACTATATGATTGATAGATAGATAGGAAAGGCACTATATAATAGAGAAAGAGAGAGGAAAGGCATTATATAAAAGACAGAGAGAGACAGATGAAAGGCACTATATAATGGATAGATAGAGAGAGACAGATGAAAGGTGCTACAGTATATAATAAATAGAGAGAGAGATGAAAGGCACTATGTAATGGAGATAGAGAGAGAGACAAAAAGCACTATATGATCGAGAGAGGGAAATGGCATTATATAAAACACAGAGATAGAGAGATGAAAGGCACTATATAATGGATAGATAGATAAAGAGAGACAAAAGGCACTGTAAAATAGATAGGAAAGGCACCATATGATAGATAGATAGATAGGAAAGGCACTATATAATAGATAAATAGATTGATCTTTACATCTAAGCAACAGTGATGTGCCAGACCTACACCTTGCACCAGGTATATTCACATGGTGGGACGCCTAATGCATTTTTTAGGACAGGTGGTGGAGTGGATGCTGTGGAAGGTGCCATTGGTGTTATAAGAGAAAGGGCTTTTGTTTAAAAGGTGGCTACCCCATCTGTGCTGTCAGGTATGCCGTTACTTGTGGTCTTATTTTTAGACTTTATCACACCGTGCCTCCCTCTAGTATTTCAGATGCTTTCATCCTTTCAAGAGGTGGTCCTTGGCAAAACATAAGAGAAGCATGGCCCCCTTTCCCATCTTCTTTCTAATGGGCAGCATGATTCATGAGTATGGCAAAATACCAATAAATATGGTAAAAACTGCATTAATTTCCTCTGTATTCTGACTCCTGGGCGTGCAGGTGCGCCTCAGTTAAGCCCTGCAATTCCAAAATTCTGTCACATTTTTTTTGTTTTTCCATGCATCTCATTGACAGCGACATTTTTTTCATATATTGATTCATACACTGACGGCCTTTTTATGCAACATTAATGGATGATGGCATGTAAAATGTATTTATAGTCCCTGGACGACCTGTCCCTTTGACTGATTTATTTGGTCCTTGTTCATATCGTGTCACTCCACCGCTTGATGCTCTGAAGCTCCATCAACCACTTTGATTGACTCCTTGTTTGTGGAGTTCATGAGGATGGAGATACCCAGATTTACAGCAGGAGACAATTGAGATTCCACTATGACACCCAGTTCTACCTTTTATGAAATGTAAAAACTGTTGCACAGTAGTGAGATACCGGTGGTGTGTGTGTCTGAGTGGCTCCTCTGGCTGTTGGTCCCTGCAGTGAGTCTAAAGCTGTCAGGATGGGCCCAGGCCTTCTAAACCCCTACACTTAATTAAGCAGGTTATTTTCTAAATTTGGTAATGCATTATTACATGTGCCTTTTTCTCAAGTGAATTTCACTTTTTACAGCATCTGATCTGCATGGAAGCCAAAGCGAAACAGAGCAGAAAACGAGTATCTGCAAGGTCATGAAGGGGCAGCCTATGGAGTCCGAGATAAACGGCAAGTATAGTTTATGTACGTAGTACAGGAACTTAATTATATAGATCTGCTTTTAAAATGTCTTCAATTAAGAAAACCTAATTAAACAAATATTGAGTTTTTCTCTCAATCATATACTGTAGCTCTTTTCATATTTGCTTATCATATAAGACCTTTCACATCTATCATATAATGCCTTACCATCTATTCTATGTTTTTGTTATGCTGGACCTTTCATATCTGCTTATCTATCTATGAAAACATGTACAAACTTTATTTCAATTGTAAGAAAGACGCTATATAGTGCCCGATCCGACACAGATTAGACACAGGAGGCACGTATAAAATTAAATAAATTTTTATTTTTCTTCAGCTGTGAGACCCGTCTCTCCCCGTGTCTCACTAACCCGACACAGTCCCAAGAACACAATAAATACTTTCTTCGTCTCACTCCACCACTCCTCACCAAGCTTCGTCCTCCTTCCACCCGACTCTGGTCCCTCGGTGGTGGTCACTGACTCCCTTTATAGTTCACCCGGAAGTGCTCCAGGTGCTTGATCCCTGATTTCCGGCTTCACTTCCGGGTGTGACGAATTGGCTGCCCACATGGGCTCAGGAGTCCCAAATACAGAGCCCCCTGGTGGTACCTGCGGGACCCAACAGGGCTGCACCCAACTCCAATTCCCAGGATGCCCTGCGGGAACCCGATACACTGTTTCACCCCAAGGAGGTGGCCAACTAGCGTTCAGGGGAAGGTATTGCAACGTCCATGGCTGTTCCCCCTGAATATAGTGTGCAGGGGCATCCCGGCTAGGTAAGGATGCAGTGGTTAGGGCTGCTGCCCTATTGATCCAGGGTCCCAGAATCAAATCTCACACCCAGACATTGTCCATGTGAGAGAGAGATGAGCATGAAGACCACCCTTAAATGTTTCCTCAAGGCATGAATCTGGAAGTCAATAAAATACATATAATCAAGATGACAAAAAATTGATATTTTCAATGAATACATTTTTCAAAGGTTGCAATGTTCAGTTCATTCTCCTTATAACATTTCTCTTGGCTGTGCACTGTAGCAGGTTGATCAGGGTACTGCCATCAAGGTTCAGACCTGCCTCCCAGTCCATGACTTAAGCCAAATTCCAGATTGTGGCCATCCTCAAAGGTTAACCCTTTGAATCTGGCAGACTGGTTTTTGGACCACACAGTGGTATTGACCCGAAAGGCCAGTATAACAGTCTGCCTATCTATAGTCATAACCCTGCTGGCCTGCACATATCTGATATTCTACACTACTGTTACGTTTCTCTACTCTCTAAACCTTGCAGTCCACTACAGTAGAGGCGTATTCCCAAAAGGCCGCTACACCTCTCTGCTATCACAACCCAGCAGGCCGCAATACTTTTAATATTAGACTACGCACATAATATACAGCTCTCTAGTAACGCTGTTGCACTAGTTACACAATATACAGTATGATATTTTTTTTTTTTTTTTTTAGCTGCAGGTCAGTTTTGGTTTTTCTTGTAGGTTTCAAGAAGAAAACAGAAACCATTTCAGTTGTACTTTAGCATGGGACCAGCTCAAAACAATCAACGCTTAGTGTACGCAGGAATTACAAACAGGCCTGGGTTAGCTTTTGCCCGTCTGCTCCATGGGATGTTTCTTTTTTTCATATTTTATTTTATTAAAATCAAAAAAAAATCCATAAATGCAAGTCAAGTTTAATAAAACTGGTTTGAAACAAATTGACCCCCATCCTGAGCTCACTTAGGGACATTTGCATTATGTTGTGTCACGTGTACCACCCCAGCCAAACTCCTCACCTGCCACTGTCCCCAGAGCAAGTCACACCGCACCCGAGGGAGTTCTGCTGCTTAAGCCAGTGTAGCAATTGATTGGAAGATGGTGAAAATCATATGAATCATTTGACATTAAAAACTGTTTTGTAGCAAATCAGTCCAAGGTGCAGTTTTGGCATTAGGTCTGTTCCATGGATGGCAGCAAATGATGAAAATTACGAGACAGAAACTGATACGGCTTTTTCTATAGGATCAATCTGGTGTTGTAACATTGTGGCTTTTCATCATATTATCATTATATAATTAAAATTTTACTTTTTTAAATCAAAATATTCAGTTTTCAAAATAGCTGAAAATTGCTGGGGAGGCTAAGGTTATACTGCCAAAATGCTGGAGAGGACAGCGTTCAAAGGGTTAAGGGCACCTCTGGCGCTGTCCCTTGTGCTGAACTCCGCCATGGTGTACAACAAAAAAAATGTGCCCAAAATTGCTTCCAAGGCATGGTTGATTCCCAGATTACTATCTTCTCCTGCCTGTATTTGATCTAGATCTTCTCCTTACATTCGGTCCAGCTCTCTAACCTTAAATAAATTTTGGGGAGTCACACTGCACTATGTCTGCTCAAAATCTAATTACTCACACTACTCACTGGTTGTATCCCACCGCTGCCACCAAATGTGATGCTTCATGCCACTAGACCCCAGCAAAATGAAATCCTGATCATCTTATAGTTCATAGCCGAGCTCTCTTCTATGGCACCTGATTGCACAGAGGTAACTCCCTTGCGATTATCTGATTCTTCCACTTTCCTGTTCCTTGGAAGACTAAACACCAAAGTGTTTTATTTCACTGCCAGATCCCAATGGCAACTACAACCCCTACTTGTCAGGTAAATCAGAGAATGGCTCCCATCTCACTCTGTCTTCATGACTCTGTAAATTGTTTAACCAATCTGACCAAGATCAGATCCACACTGGATCACCAAAACAAATACTGTCTCCTTTCCAGCCCTCATACAAGCATTAAATAATCCCACGGAGAGACTTCATCCGATTCTCATTGTCATTCAGTCGGCCTCTAATCACTCAGACACTAAAATACCAGCACTATGGTGTTTCTCTCACTGATATGAAATTCCTCTGATTACACTGGTTTGCTTCTATGCACGTACCACCTTCCACATTTTTGCCTTACCACCTGCTCACTCATTGTTTCCTATGCCATGACTGGGCCCTTTCTCTCTCTCTCTCTCTCTCAGTACAATTCAATTCAATTCTTTATTGTCATGTGTACAAGTACCATGTACAATGAAATGCTTGCTTGCATGTGCCCCCGCAGACAGTGAACATAGACAAAAAAAAAGAAACAATAAATAAATAAAATATAAATAAGTGCATAAATAAAACCAGAATCCTAGGAATAAATAGAGACAGTGGCAGAAGTATATGTGCAGGTAGCAGTGGAGGTGACACAATGGAAGCCATCACCTTCATCCTGCTCCAACCTCGGAGCAACACCTCTTTAGGTAAATACACATGTCAACTACTGTATTTACACCTCCTTCTTTCTAAATAAATAGTTGGGCTCTAACTGTACCCACTATGCCAGTTGTGATGCCCTGTCACCTTCCTGCTACACTGTAATGGAAGAAAACAGTGAATGGGTGATGGCAGCTGTAAAAATAACTTGATTCTTGAACTCCACCACCATTTCTAAGTCATCTTTAAGTTATATACTGTATATAAACACTGGCCATCCGTGCAAACCCCTGCTTGTCACTGAATACAGAAGGGGTCAGCTGGGGTCAGCAAATCCAGCATGTGTGTCAGGTGCCTTGAAAATGAATTAACTAAGAGTGTACAGTTATGGCAGGTGGTATGGGTATATTTTTCTAGTCTGACAGGTGGCAGGGGATCCCACTAGGGATAGACTTGACCTGTTTCTTAGGACAGAGAAAAGGCAGGGCAAAAACTGCTTTGCAGACCTGACCCTTTAATGGTTTAAAGGATGCAGCAGGGACTACTAGAGCACTTCACAATATAGCATTGGCAGTGTGCCCGTGATGCTTTTTGTAATTTCTGAGATTTGGACTTAAATTAATACTGGGTTGGGAGGTTTAAAGGAGTACTCCACCCAGTAATGATATATTTTTGTAGATGTTGTTTGCCCCGTGTAGTTTGTAGTGATGGCCGAGAAAAAATTTTATTCTTGTATTTTCGTGGAAAAAAGAGTTTTGGACAGAATGGACATCTATGGAGACCAATGCTGGACCACAGTAAGCTGTATAAAAATATCCATGACAAAAATCTTGCATTACTCATATCACATAATCCATACATCAAGTCATTCAGTCGCATAGCAGGCAAAACACATGCTAAGATATTGTTAAATAAATACCTCCAGAAAATCAGAGCAGTGCACATAGAGGAAACTTGTTCTCGCAGTGTGTTTTGTCATATAGAGTCCTCAGTGACCCAGTTCTCCTCTTTATACTCTTTATTATGTAGACCTTAACAAAATGCCTCAGGTCACAGACACTTACCACTCTGTGGTCAGGTACATCCTTCTCTTCCCTTCTTTATCTTTAAACTTAAGCAATTAGATAGAATGAAAGTACAGACAGGAGGAGGAGCTACACATTTAATTAATTACCTGTTATGGATAATTTGGCCAAATTATAAGAAAGTAGAGTACAATTTGAGTGTCGGTGTTAAATCAATACAACCTGATGATGCTAGATGTGTAGTTTCAGGTGGCGCAATAATTTGTAGTGACCTTGTGATAATGCGGGTTCTCACTCCATGCTCCCACTACCTTTTTGGGAGCTTTGAACCGACACTGTTGGTAATGTCACTGGATGAGCTGATCAGTGAAGACATCAATGAAGCAAGGGGATGGTGCAAAAAAGTGCTTTTATTTAAAAACAGTCAAAACAACGTGTTCAAATAAATAGTGCAGTGCTTCAAACGTTATTAAATAATGAAGAAAAAAAAAAAAAGGTAAAAATCCCAGGCGTTAAAACAAGGTTATAACGAGATTAAAATCCTACTGACAACATTGGAGTCACACCAGCCAAGCTCTTCTCCTTCCCAGTCTCTCCCGCTCACCCAAGGTATATTCAGCAGGAAAGACTTTAGCCACCGTGGTCCTCATTCTACCGACCCCCGTCATGGCTGCCTCCACTGGCGTCTGCCTGACCACTCGGAGTCGGTTGTCCTCCTGTCTTCCTCCTCACATTCGAAGGTGTCCCTCGGATCCCTAGGGTGGACTCTTTTAACTCGGTAGGCACAATCTTGTCCCACGGACACCAATCACTCACTCCATCTGGGACCCCTGACCGTGCTGACCTCTTTTTTACAGTGGGCTGGCTCGTCCACTCTTTCCCCAATGCTGCTCTGTTGCTCTCTGCCTCTTCCTTTCTTTTACTGTTCTTTTCTCTTCTGCCTCGCGCTTCTCCTATTTATTACGGGGACATGGCTTAGGTGTGGCGATTAGCAGCTCCCAGCTTCAATTCGTATCCGGACGATACCTCACCTGTGCATATAAGCAAGGAAACGCCCGCCTCACGCAGCGTCCAAGAACCGCTTCGACCACACTACCACGCTCCCTCTTTAAGCCACGAGCAATTATTTATTTAAAAACTGGGTTTTTATTCTGAGCCGTGGACCCGCTGTATCACAGACATTTGAACCTTCCCAGTCAGCTTATCATCTGAACAGGCTCAGGCTGCCTGCCTGTCTCTCCATTGAGGAATGGTGGGAGAGAGAGGTGACCTTCTCTTCATGGCAAGATGACAAGATAGCCACCTTATACCAATTTCTGCCGTGAGTTATGAACCAATGGGGTGTTGTTGGTCAGACTGGCCAAGTCTTAAACAGCCAAATTTCAGTCCTCCAGACCCTGCTTTATACCAGCTAGACAGCTTACGGGCTTCTTGAGGGGGAGTGGCTTATAGGCTCATGTAATGCCCAAACAGAGTTACCCTTGCCAAACTGGTTGGGTGCATGCATTTAGCCCCCCTGCCATAAATTACACTTCTTAAAGCTTTTTTTTCTGGAGTAGGATGCTGTGACTACTCATGTGTCTAAACTCCTCCTGTCCCCCTTCCAGGCCGTTAGTGCAGTGCCAGCTTTGCCATTACTCACCACTGTCACCACCAATGTCACATCCTGACTCAGTACTTAACATCGTCTCCTAAAGACCTGGTAGTTGGCTAGATAAAAATATCAAAGCACAGCTGTTCTTATCGGTAAAGTAAAACATGAAGCAGTGCCTCTTACACCTTAGAACATATGCTTACTTTTTCTAAGCCAAATTTAAACCTGTTCTGAAAAGATATAATATACTGTGGTCGTCTGAGGGAATGACAGGCCCAAAACAGCAATGAATTTAGGGGTGTCAACCCAGCCATCCCCATTTACTTAACAGAGTTAAGAAAAACAACGGTCAATGGCATGAAAAGGAAACAAAAATTGTGGCCACCAGAATCACATGGCTAGTATAATAAGGGTTATTTCATCTGCCATCACATGATTGAGGAGCTTCTTTGCTCCGGTTGCTCAGGAAAGAAGTGACACCTCCTTCCAGGTGGTTATGCTTTTATGGCACAGGGACTGGAAGGGGCAGAGTCAGTTGTCCTCATTGGACGGACTTTCTACACTGTAGAGGAAGAAAAAGTCAAGACAGTTACTGACAGTGCCCCCTGTTGTTCCGGGGTGGTAACGCAAAACCTGGGAAGAACTTGGAGAGTGGCAACTTACTATTGTAATAAGGCTAGATATTACAAATACACAACTGCAAGAGAACACTGAAACAAGTGCACTGTGTGCAGTCCTCAGATCAGTTCATTTCTGCTTTGTATTTGTAAATTTCAAAGTGTTTTTAATCCCCTCAAAGGTACAATATTTTTCACAAAAAAATGCATGCGTTTTAGTCTGTTATGAGCGCGCAAATTAATGACTTGATGTGTGGATTATGTGACACGAGTAATGTGAGAGTTTTTCGTGTACATTTTTATATTGTTAGTTATCATCCAGCTTTTATCACCATAAAATTTTTTATCTCCATCCAAACATGGGATTAAAATTCTTCACGGCCATCACTGCAAAGCACGTGGGAGTCAGTAACATACAAAACATTATCATTTTTGGGTGAAGTATTCCTTTAAAGGCCACTTCTGCCACAACCTGAGGCCTGAACTTAAGGAGAAAACAGCAATGGTAACCCAGAATTCTGAGGTGTGAAAATGAAAGTGGGGAAGCCACTCTAAAAACGACTCCTTTGGGTGGCAGCTTTCGTTTTATTGCATTGTGTTCATCCTGTGCTCATCCCTATGTTTTTGGTTAAAATAAAACATTTTTTTCCCACATTATTCTGGTGTTAGGAAGATACCGTGGGTATTTTTAATTGCTGTTACTTTTATTTTTTACTTTCTCATATACAAAGTATAGGAAAGTATTGTATTCATCCAAAGTTTCGATGTTAGGGTTTTGACGAATCTCAGCATTTTAGACCTCCCTGACGTTCTCGTATATGAAGTATGAGGAAAATATTTTAATCCTCCAAAAATTCAATTTCGAGATTTTAATGAATCTCGATGTTTTAGACCTCCCTGAGTCAGAAAATACCATTTTTGGAATTATGTCTCTGTGTGTGTGTGTGTGTGTGTGTGTGTGTGTGTGTGTGTGTGTGTGTGTGTGTAAACACGATAGCCTGAGTACACTTTCACTACAGGTCAACCAAATTTTGCCTACAAGAATTAGATACAAAGCATAGATTTCTATCAACTTTTGGGTTATTTCCGTTAACCGGAAGTGGTACTTTACCTTTTTGTTCATGCAGCTGCAGAGTCCGATTTCTTCAACTTTACATTTGTAATCATTCTTCAATATATTATTAATTCGATTTGATTTGTTGTTGATGGTTCTTGAATGTACATAATATAAAAATATAATCATTGTCTTGTGGTTTACGCCTCAAATATCCATCCCCATATCTGAGTATATGAGAAAGTCCAGGGGAGACCACTCCCGAATTTTGTTTTTATTTTTATTTTTTTTGTTTTTTTTATAACAGAAGGCTGTTCAATACAGATAATCAAATAAATAAATCAATAATTATGTATATTTAATCACTTTTAGATTAGAGCCTTCTTGCCTCTGATGTAGTCTGGACAGACTCAGGCTTTCTGTGATTCTGGTTTAAAAAACTGATGGATGCATTCATATTTGTATTGATTCTGTGAACAATTTAATGCTATATGTGCTGTTAACGCATTAAAAATGTCTGCAATTAAATTTTTTAATGCAACTTCTATATGCAAAAATGTAATCTGGTTAATTTGACAGCATTCCATACATTGTTAAAAAAGCAGCACCAAATATATCCAAGTCTGTTAGTAGTAGTTGCAGATCACCGACAACTGTTTCTTGATAATGAACTTTATCAGCAGGGTTGACACCCGTCCCTTATAATATGGGATTGTTCCTTATTGGAACATAAAATGCAGCACATCATATTGAATCAATAGGGGACACAATTTGTCCCATATTTTCATACACATCATTTCATATATATACACTAGTTCTTCAAAGTGCAGAAAATAACATGAGAACAACTGAAATCAAACCAATATACAAGCAGAGTGAATGAGCTGCATTTTCTGACGCATTAACGTTGCCGACAGACAAGCACTGCATGCTGACTGAGATTGTGTCATCCTTGCCATTACGCTGTGTTCGCCCATTGATTGTTAAAAAAATAAAATAAAATAAAAAATAACAAACAGTCACATGGTGCAGTATAGCAGAACATCATGAACAAGGTGATACATGTGGTGTAAACTTTACTATAGTGATGTCTGCTAATTCAAGTCTACCCATAAAAGAGACTGTTGAGGTATAAGATCTGAGTGGGAGATAGAATGTCAGTGGGTCAGCTCTGTCCCTGGAGGCGAATACGTTTGCTATGGAGTTTTTTCGGTTGTCTATGGAGGAATATCTGACGGTGTAGGGGCAACATGTATCGGAGCAACTAAAGAGCAAATGACACAGAGTGGAATCCCTCGATCCCTTATATCTGACTCGGACTCCCCCCAAAGCAGACATGGTAGGCTGTTGTTGTTTAATTAATTATATGTTACCAGCTGTAGTCTGTATTATAGCCTACATTAGCCTCTATTAAACCATAACCAATATAACTAGGCAATAATCAGTGCAAAGTAATCATGCTAATATTTCCATCTGTTTTGGCTGGATGTTAAGGTAGTTAAACTTATTTTGTTATTCATAAATTATGCATTCCATGACTAAAACATCTAAATAGCTAAATAAATAATCGTATCAGATACATATTTAGAATTTTTTCAGCTTATCCTTTGTTATTTAGAAACCTAGTCTATACATATTTTCAATTTAATGAATGACGTCTCCTCTCCAGGTAAAGCTGACTCATGTGGATCACGCAGTTAACAACAACATTTATTTGTATAGCACATTTTCATACAAATGATGTAGCTCAAAGTGCTTTACAGGACAAAGAAAGAGAATAAAAGATAAAATATTGTGAACGCTGGCCCCGGCACAGACAGACGGACAACATTTTTGCACCCACACACTGTTTATTTACACTAATATATACAATTATTACGTGCACTCACAACCCCAGTGCCTCCAGCACCGGTTCCCCCAATGTCCAGGCCACACAGTCCTGTGCCTCTCTTTCTCCTGGCCGCCTCCAGTCCTCACTCCAGCTCCATCCACTTCCACCCGACTTCCACTGCTGACTGGAGGGAGGCGGCCCCTTTTATGGGAACCCGGATGGGCTCCAGCTGCTTCCCGGCACTTAATGCTGGCCACACCCCTGTGTGGCGGAAGTGCCGGCTGCGCACCCAGAAGCCGTCCATGTATCCCCTGTCGTCTTCCCCCCGGCACTTCCTGGTGTGGCGGAAGTGCCGGGCTCCCGGGATAATTAGGCACTGGGGCGCCGCCTGGCGGTGGCCACGGGTCCCTACAGGGCTGGGCTTCCAAGCCCTGTACCCGAGGCCCCCTGCATAACCAGGACGGACGCCCCCACTCGGTCTGGAGGAGGCACACGCCCTCCTCCGGTCCTCCAAGGCGTCCCGACCGGGCTCCAGCCCCGGCCGAGGACCACACGGGATAAACCGGCATCGGGGCGCCGCCTGGCGGTGACCACGGGCCCCTACAGGGTAGGGCTTCCATGCCCTCGACCCGTGGTCCCCAACAGAACCAGGACGGACGCCCCCTCGCGGTCTGGAGGAGGCACAAGCCCTCCTCACGTCCTCCTGGGCGTCCCGGCCGGGCTCCAGCCCCGGCCGGGGACCACAATATATAAAAATAAACATGGGCAATACTAATTAACAAAGAATAAATGTAAGGTCCGATGGCCAGGGAGGACAGAAAAAAAAAAAAACTCCAGATGGCTGGAGAAGAAAAATAAAATCTGCAGGGGTTCTGAGGCCACAAGACCACCCAGCCCCCTCTAGGCATTCTATCTAACATAAGTGACCTCAATCAGTCCTCATGGTATTCGGGGTTCACATGGAAGAACTTGATGATGATGGTCATGTGGACTTCTGGCCTTCAATCCATCAATGTAGTGACTGCACGGTGCTTTGATCAGGTGGTGGGGGTGCAAATGGCCACCACAGAAAACCATTAAACGAACAGCAGAGAAAGTAAGGGTTAGTACGGATATTGGACCCACCATGAATGATAATGATAATTAAATGCATATCAGGATTAAACTAAAATGAAGCTGTGAAAAAGCCATGTTAAAATGTGTTTTTAGCAGTTTTTTTAATGTGCTCCACTGTATTAGCCTGGCGAATTTCTATTAGTAAGCTGTTCCAGATTTTAGGTGCATAACAGCAAAAGGCCGCCTCACCACTTCTTTTAAGTTTAGCTCTTGGAATTCTAAGCAGACACTCATTTGAAGATGTAAGGTTACGATTTGGAGTGTAAGGTGTAAGACATTCTGAGATATAGGATGGAGCAGATTATTGAAGGCTTTGTAAACCATAAGCAGCATTTTTAAGCACAACACGCTTAACACAAGTTAAGCACAACATAAGCTCTAACAGTGCTGATTGAGTACAAAAGCTGAGCCAGGGTGTAATTTTTATGTTTTTTAATATTTAATTGTTTGTGTAATTGTTAGTGCTTTTGGTGTGTTGTCTTATAACACAGCAGTCCAATGCATGTTAGCTTTCCCAAATATTATAGGAACCCCGGGGTTGTTTGGTGGTTGTTGAACATTACTCTGTGACACAAAACTGTTTAATAACTAACTAACTGCAATAATTTAATATGCAAAGGCAAGTGATTATTAACACTGTTTTGTATTAGAAATTAAGCCCTGGGTAATATTCTCATTATGGTCAGCTAATGTACCCCTCAATCATTTTTTTATTTTTTTAAACGCATGCGTGATGGAAATCCAAGGGATTGAAACAAACACAAGTGAAAGAGCGGCATTTACCCTTGGTCAAATGAGTGCCAGGATAAAAAATATTGCTCAGCACTGTTAACCGTAATAAGGCTTTTTTTTTTTTACATTATGTAAATGTGATTTTGCAACGGTCAACGATCTTACAGTAAACATGCATCAAAATTTTGCACATGGCTGCTATGTGATGCCATAATGGCCTTGCAAAGCATCATGGGCTGCTGGGAAAAAAACATTTTGCTTGTGTCTGCCACATGGTAAATTTCCAGGAAAATAATCGGCCAACAATGTCACCAGCGAACACAGTGCATTCTCTGTGAAAAACATTTTGGCAAATATCGGCAAAAAACTCTTTTCTTCAATATCGGCGACAATTCAGAAGGGTGATTAACATCTTTGCCCTGCCGGGCTATCTTCTTAGAATCATACTTCAGGGTTTGACCCATCCTAAGGGTGGTTGGACCTTCTTACCATAATAATCTATTTTATATTGTGCTTTTTGTTTCACAGATGAAAAACCTGAAGATTCTGTGGGCAGCATCGAGCCAGTCGTTCGCTCACCCTCTGTGAACACATCTTCTCCAGTGAATGGCACAAACATTTCAACAAAATCCCCTGGAAGTGATGAAGGAGAAACTGACAGCACTGCAGACAGTGAGGATGAGGAGGAGGCAGACAGCGAAGATGAAGACAGAAAAGCTCCTATAGAACTGCTGGGGGAGGTAAAATCATTCTGCACCTTCATCCAGGTTCTTGTATTCTGACAACAATTACAGAGTATCATGACTTCTAGTCGTTTTGGATGAGTTTTAAACTTGGTTTTACTTTGTTTTAAGTTATTTTTATTAATGTTTTACGTTTTGAGGAGACTTGTAGGGATCAGTTGAAGACACATCTAAGGGCTGAGTTATACTTCACACTCAGAACACTTCCGCACCCGCATAATTGCTGCCACGTTGTCAGAAATGAATACAACGCATGCATGAGTTGGACTACCAGCAAAAAATTGGGTGGCTGTTGTGTTTAAATTTTGGTATGTCAGCATCTCTGTTTATTATCAACATGGCTGAACGCTTCAAGCAAGAGCTGATAGAGTAGGTTAGAAATTATTGTGTGTACTTCGACGTTTGATGAATGGATCAATGCGGTGAAGCACTTCATCAAACTTAAATGCTGACATACGAAGGTATTCACAGTGCTTTTCTTCATCCATTTCTCGCATAGGCAATACAAGCGTCACATATTCCACATGTGACAAATAGGGGGCGCTATCGCTCCCTTGAGCCCTCGGACAATACGTAAGACACCAGGTAAAAGTCCAAATATTAACTTTATTAAAGAAATATAGTGCACAAAGTACCCTACACTCCACTATACTCATATACAATACACAATAATCAGTAAACAATAATCCTCCACTCTCCCAGACACATTGCCACCCCGCCACCCAGCTCAGCTCCCTCATCTGGGATCTCCCACAGTCTTTTATGTTCCCTGACCCAGAAGTGTTTCCGCACCCTTAGTCCATGTGACTTCTTATCATTTCCGGGTCAGATTAAAAGTCCTCTTCTTCATCCTTGAAGTATGTCATTTCCCTTGTCGCTGTGACTAAGACGTACTTCCAGGTTATAGGGCACGTAAGAGTCTCTGGGCCTCTCTGCAGCGTCCTCTGTTGGCCCCCAAGGTATCCAGTAGGGCTGTAAAGGAAAACTCCAACATCCATAATTCCCTGCTGGCATTCGGGGCATCTCCATGCTGCAGGGAGGGCTCCACCTGGCGGCCTGGGGATATTGGCTGGGACTACTGGCCAGCCATAGACCACACCCACTATAATAACGGGATACATTTAAAGGTCTCACATACCATCTTCTTTGTCGCTGTTGCCATCCTTTTTTTGTTGCACCTTCGCGACAGCATCAGAATACAAAGAATTTTTATCTTCAACATCTTCCCTCAACTCACAACACAGTGAAAATAGACGTTGTTTTCTCACTGTGATAATTTCTCGCAATGCCACCTGGTGGAATCCTCCAGTTTTAAATAAAGTATGCACGCTAGTATAGACAGTATACACCTGCAAGCGTACGGGTCACGTAGTGTTAAGTATATCCCGGCCCTAACTCTGTGTTACTGTGTTTAAGTGTAGAGGATTGCAATAAATTCTTTATCTATAAAACCAAGGACTCTGCAGAAGAAAATAATTAGGAACAGCTTTACTCAATAAAGTAAAGTTAAGTTCATAATCTAGGTCTTTGCCAATGTTCACCTGATCGATTGAGCATTGTTTGCCTTTCTGTCAGAATACTTTTCTGTATTGCCTCGTTTGTTTTTTTTTTAATTATTATTATTGTAATCACTGCTGCTGTTTATTTTTGTTGTTAATTTTCTGACATGATTATGCTACCATTTTGCTTAATACTTTTTTATGGATGCTGCCGTTTCGAGAGCTGTTTTACTGTTTGTTGTTTGCTAGTTATGTTGAACGATGTTACATGTGATGTCATCATGTTGCCACTATAAAAGATGGCAGCACACACAAAACTGGCATTTAAATTTAATTTGCATCAAATTAAAGCAAGAACCTCGCTATAGTCAAGAACTGGAGAACTTTCAAAAGTAACGAATTATCTTAAGTATTTTTTATACATATTTTTGTCTCATTTACGTTTTTTTTTTTTTTTTTTAACTCAAGGATTCCATTTTTGTGGTTTATTTCTCATTTTAGCGAACATTTAATTTGGTAACTGTCTTGTTTTCGGTAGAGATGTGTCACATTGCACCAGTGCCATCACGGAAATACACTGTAAAATCCATCCATCCATCAATTATCTAACCCACTATATCCTAACTGCAGGGTCAGGTGGGTCTGCTGGAGCCAATCCCAGCCAACACAGGGCGCAAGGCAGGAAACAAACTCCGCGCAGGGCGCCAGCAAACCGCACGGTGCACACACACACCCACACACCAAGCACACACTAGGGACAATTTAGGATCGCCTAACCTGCATGCCTTTGGACTGTGGGAGGAAACCCATGCAGACACGGGGAGAACATGCAAACTCGGGCAAAACCGAGACGTGAACCCAGGTCTCCTAACTGTGAGGCAGCAGCATTACCCACTGTGCCACCGTGTCACCCCACTGTAAAATTATTGCATCTTTATAGGGTATATTATCCTTCAGTGGATACTCCCCGTTTCAATTCTTGTTAGTGGCAGTTAGTTCATTATTCAAGTAGACCTTAGCGCTAGGTGTGTTTTCTGGTTTCTGACTTCATTTTCACTTTGACTCCTGATTTATGTATTTGAATTATTGGGTCTGACTACCTCTATGAATGAGAGATTTCAGTTTTTTATTTTTAATATATTTACAAACCTTTCTGTAAACATGTCTTCACTTTGTCATTGCGGGTCCTTTAGTGTAGATTGATGGGCAAAAATGGCAAATGTATTCATTTAAAATTAATTCTGCAACACAATAAAGTAAAAAAGTGAAGGGGTCAAAAAACTTCCTGAATCCTCTGTATATGGAGTAAGTAGTGTAGCTAGGCATTCTGGAGTTTTTGCCTTTATAGCTAAATAATTTAAAAATATGTTTTGTACTATAGGTGATACTGTATCGAGAAGTCAGTATCGTTGAAGCAGCTGATGTGAAATGCAATGGTTGTGTGACCACTGACCCAAGATTCTAGCCAGCTACATTTTAAACTTTCTCTAGTGTTCATGAGGGGAAATAATTACGATACAGCAATTTACACCTGAAGAGATGAAAGTGAGGCAGAGTACTGTGATATCTGACAAGGAGAGAAAAAATTGGAATTGGTACCTATATTTATCAAACATCTCAGAATTACTCCTAGGAGTTGCATGCAATTCTAACTCAGAGAAAAATCTGTCCTACCCCAGTTTCTTGTTGTTGGTCAGATGTTCTGCATTTCTGGTTCCCAGTTATACGTTGTGGGCAGCATGCTGAGCTATAGAGGAAGCAGTTGTTTTTCTTGATGGCTTTGTAAATACTTTTTGTAAATGTGTAGCAGTGCTACAGCTTAAAGGACTCCACTTCCCAGCTGTCCTGAGGGTATTGCCCTAGTTGGACACTTGAGGAGAACGCAGGGTCTGATTGGGAAAAGAGGGGCCAGCGGGAATCTTAAAATGGAGCCAGCTAAGCAACAAAGGAAGCGGTTGTCTGTTTTTCTGTTCACCCATTTGTCTCATCTACCATAACCCCTATGGAATATTGTTTATACCCTGGATCGTGAACCTGTAAGGATGTATATAGACTGTCCCGTGCCTGCCTGTTGTGTGAGTAGTGTTGGATTGGTCATCGTGCTTCATCAGAGGGAGCGCTCCCCAAATCTCACCCCATGCCTCATCAGGACTGCCGGTGGGACTATTTATTATATTACAGTATTTGCAGAAAGCTGTTCCCGGGATCGTCATCTTTTCCTCCATACCACTTGTTCCTTTACTGCTGCATTGGGGCTGATTCATGGACATTGTCGTAGGTGTTTATTGTTGTGTATTGTATTTGTTATCACCCTAGGGGATTATTTGTTGTTTATATTCACTTTCCATTTAATATGTTATTGATTCACTAGGGGGTTCGCCCCCTGCTTGCTTCACTCGCCAAACTTCCTGGTGTGCGCTACGCACCAGCCACTTCGCGTCTCTGCTGCTTGCGTTGTGAAGAGGGGGGCTGAACGCACCCCAAGGAGACGCAGTCGCTCCTCCAAAACCCCCTTTTAAACGGTGATACAATGGGAAACAAATACAGTTTTTATTTTTGTTTACCTCCTCTTTGCTCGATCAGCTGCTGGCTTGCTGCTGCTGCCGTGCCGCGTGATCTGCATCTCACACATCGCTTCAAACATTTTAAAGTCTGTACAGCAGCTGTCCTATTCTTTGTCTTTTATTTCCGGCCCCGGGCGTGGTTAAATCTCTTGGCACAAAGTCTCGTCTCGCGGGATGTGAGTTCTTGATATTTTTTAGTTTATACTTAAAACTGAACTTTAAACTGAATAAGAATCTAAAAGTCTAACAACATCACAGAGTTCGATAAATTCTGAAAAGAATTATACCAAAAATATATATGTAGGTTTTAAAATAAGCCGATTTAAAGCATGACAAAACATGTGACATACAAATGTCACCTAAAATCGTTGCACAACATCATTGCACTTTTAGGCTTAGGATTTTACGTATAGAGAGTAGATATATTTGATTTGTTGTATTTTGTGTTTCTGTCTATGAGTGATTGCAGGTCAGGCCAAGGCTGGGTGCATTCCTGGAATTCCCACCAAAAAAATAAATAAATTACCGTCCCTTTGACAGTGTGAATCTGAGTGGCACCGGACTGCTACACGTGTATATCTCCAAGTGAGGTGTATATATATAGTGGAGGTCCATAAATATTTGGACAGAGACAACTTTTTTTCTAATTTTGGTTCTGTACATTACCACAATGAATTTTAAATTAAACAACTCGGATGCAGTTGAAGTGCAGACTTTCAGCTTTAATTCAGTGGTTTGAACAAAAAGATAGCATAAAAATGTGAGGCAACTAAAGTATTTTTTTAACACAATCCCTTCATTTCAGGGGCTCAAAAGTAATTGGACAAATTAAATAACTGGAAATAAAATGTTCATTTCTAATACTTGGCTGAAAACCCTTTGCTGGCAATGACAGCCTGAAGTCTTGAACTCATGGACATCACCAGATGCTGGGTTTCCTCCTTTTTAATGCTCTGCCAGGCCTTTACTGCAGCGCCTTTCAGTTGCTGTTTGTTTGTGGGCCTTTCTTTCCGAAGTTTAGTCTTCAACAAGTGAAATGCACGCTCAATTGGGTTAAGATCAGGTGACTGACTTGGCCTTTCAAGAATTTTCCACTTCTTTGCTTTAATAAACTCCTGGGTTGCTTTGGCTGTATGTTTTGGGTCATTGTCCATCTGTATCATGAAACGTCGCCCAATCAATTTGACTGCATTTAGCTGGATTTGAGCAGACAGTATGTCTCTGAACACCTCAGAATTCATTCGGCTGCTTCTGTCCTGTGTCACATCATCAATAGACACTAGTGTCCCAGTGCCACTGGCAGCCATGCACGCCTGACTCCACCGTGTTTTACAGATGATGTGGTATGCTTTGGATAATGAGCTGTTCCACGCCTTCTCCATACTTTTTTCTTGCCATCATTCTGGTAGAGGTTGATCTTGGTTTCATCTGTCCAAAGAATGTTTTTCCAGAACTCTGCTGGCTTTTTTAGATGTTCTTTAGCAAAGTCCAATCTAGCCTTTCTATTCTTGAAGCTTATGAGTGGCTTGCACCCTGCAGTGCACCCTCTGTATTTACTTTCATGCAGTCTTCTCTTTATGGTAGACTTGGATATCGATACGCCTACCCTCTGGAGAGTGTTGTTCACATGGTTGGCTATTGTGAAGGGGTTTCTCTTCACCATGGAAATGATTCTGCGATCATCCACCACTGTTGTCTTCCGTGGACGTCCAGGTCTTTTTGCGTTGCTGAGTTCACCAGTGCTTGCTTTCTTTCTCAGGATGTACCAAACTGTAGATTTTGCCACTCGTAATATTGTAGCAATTTCTCAGATGGGTTTTTTCTGTTTTCGCAGCTTAAGGATGGCTTCTTTCACCTGCATGGAGAGCTCCTTTGACCGCATGTTGTCTGTTCACAGCAAAATCTTCCACATGCAAGCACCACACCTCAGATCAACTCCAGGCCTTTTATCTGCTTAATTGATAATGACATAACGATGGACTTGAACACACCTGCCCATGAAGTAGCCTTTGAGTCAATTGTCCAATTACTTTTGAGCCCCTGAAATGAAGGGATTGTGTTACAAAAATACTTTAGTTGCCTCACATTTTTATGTAATCGTTTTGTTCAACCCACTGAATTAAAGCTGAAAGTCTGCACTTCAACTGCATCTGAGTTGTTTCATTTAAAATTCATTGTGGTAATGTACAGAACCAAAATTAGAACAAAGTTGTCTCTGTCCAAATATTTATGGACCTAACTGTACATACGTGATTTGGGGATAGTTTTTCTTTTGGGATTGGTGCAATTGTTTTTCTTTTTGTATGTATTTTTTTTCCTTTTTGAGGAGCTTCCTAAGCCAGGAATAAAGTAGGAAGACTGCCTTTATTTGTATGTGTGTGTGTGTGGTTTTTGTACCATGGACTGTAGGAGGGCATTGTACTTACTGTAAATACATATTTTTTTTTTCTGTTTTTTTTTTTTCTTTTTGTTTCTATTTGCTTTTTGATAGAGTGTCAGTGCTGAAGAACTGTGAAACAAAGCCCCCCGACACTGCTGTGTTTTTACTGTACATCACTCTTGTAAACAAAGTTGCTCCTTTCCCCTACTGCTCCAGAGATTGTGTTGCTGAGTTTTGTATTGTACGTTCAACTCAACAACACCAGTTTAGCAATTTCTGAAATATTAAGACAGATTATTTCAGCCAGGAGAAAGAGTAATGTGATCACCCCATCATATGTATTTTGCGGCCATTTCTACCTGTGCCTGATGAAAGCGAGTGTGAAAAGAACGCATGTGCAGGCTGAAAGAGTGCAACGGACATGCACAGGCCACAGTAACCTGGCTGAGGGTTTACGTGGCCACATAATCAGGTTATTCGCAGAGAAACCTACCTCTGTTAATCAGGATTCTGAGAGGAGAATATTCTGATTTCACTAATTAGAATAAGGATTTACATGGTGTTTTAGAAATCAGTTTTATGTGAATAATCGGGTTATTGAGGCACACGTCAACACGCTAATTGTTGCTTGAAAATCGTCCGTGGTGGCTTGGAGAAAAAATCATGCAGTTCATTTGCATGATAGTAGAATAAACACCAGAAATACACACTCGATCAGCTCAGCACGATGCCACTCAGCAGACTGGCTAACCGGACAGCAGGCATGCGATTCCTAGCGACATACTCAACAGCTCCAACCTGCTCCCATGCTATCAGTCAGTTCTGTGAATTTTTGGGTCCCCCCATGTGTTGTTACTAGAGGCTTCTGTACCAAAGGGACTAGCAATAAATACTTTTTTCCTTACTCACTTTTGTAATAAACGCAAATAAATTGAAAGAATTGCCTCATAAGAATATGTTTTTGTAATTTCTCACTTTTTTTTTTTGTTCTTTCTGTTTCAGTTTCTTCATGCGGTAATGAATGAAAATTACACCTTGGCTAATAAGCTGTGCCAAATGAGTAAGTGATCTGATCTGCTGAAGTGTCCGCAATCAAATGCTCACCTAAGGGCTCTCAATATGGAGGCAGGATTTGCAGTGTTGATTTTTCTTTAGTGTGGTTTTCTCACAGTGGTTAGAACTGCAACTGTGCATATCCAGGATTAGATTTCCATGCCTAGTTTCTGTATGAGTGAAGGTTGTAATGTCTCCTTGGGTCTGTGGGGGCTTCCTCCTATACCCCCAAAGTCAAGTGTGCTCTTTGAACCGCCGATTAGAAATAAACTTCTCACTGCTCAAAGCGCTTTACGTAGAGAGTTGTTGGTGTGGTCACTTCAACTACCACCAATGTGCAGCATCCACTTGGATGATGCAACGGCTGCCAGTTTAGCACATGTACACTCACCAGACATTAGCTATTAGGTGGTGAAGGGATGAGCTGGTTAGAAACAGGGGATGGTTAGGAGGCCAGAATGATTAGGCCGTGGTGAGAAATTTAGGCAGGACATCAGGATCCACCCTGCTATTTACGAAGGATGCTTAGGGGTCTTTAATGACCACAGAAATTAAGGACCTCGGTTTTAATTCTGATCCGAAGAATGGCACCAGTTTTAGAGCATAGTGTCACTGTCATTACACAGGGGCATGGGGATCTACATACACAGACCACAGGGTGATCAACCTGTGCTGGCCTCACCAACATCCCTTTCAGCAGCAACTCAAGTTTTTCCTAGATGGTCTCCCATTCAAGTACTGGCCGGGCCTAAACATGCTTAGCTTCAGAATCATCTCCTATTCTGAAGTGCATAAGGTGTGACTGCTGGCATAAACAACAAAAATTCTAATGCATTTTAAATGGCTAAAAGAGTTCACAAGGACAAATTGTGCCCCTTTTCGATTTGGGTGGATAAGTGGAGAGATGGGAAGACACAGGTATACAGGAAGTGGATTTTAACATTTAATTTTAACGGTTGTGAGCAACACTTCAGGCAATGGGATACAGGAAATGGACTTCTGATGTTAGGGGCCCAATAATTGTGTAAAATACGAACTAGAGGGTGACATGATTCCTCAATCCCGTAAGTGTCAGCAGGGTGCTATGTGTGCTCCCTGGGTGTTCCTGGGCCATTTATTATGGAATTTCAGCTGAGACATGCAGCAGCACCTGGGGCTGCTTGAGAGGAGCCTAGTTGTATGGTCACTGAACTTCTGCACAGCCCATATTACACGGGAGGTATTTTCCAAGGTTGTCCTCTGAAATTACTACACAACCTTAGCTTAGAAGTTTATTCCAGCCAACTGTATTGGGAGTGTGAAGTTGGGAGGAGAGTCCATGACAAGCACTCAACTGATGATGGAGGAGAGGCCAAAGGTGTTACAAGGGTATGGCAGGCGATAAGGAAGGCTACCAGGTGCATGGTATGGTGGGTTAATGCGTTAGACATCCACATGGGTGTGTCATGAGTTCTGTCTCCTATGTGGGTAGGTCCAGATGGGGAAACGAGGTTACTTTACTGGAGCTGCTACAACTGTGATTAAGTAGCTCAGTGACACTTTACCATCCGAGGATACAAAGAGTGAAGATCTGGAGTGAGGATAAAAATAAGGTGGAAAGGATTCAGATCTGCCAGCCGCCATATAATGAGGAATGTTCATACATTTTTAAATAAGTCAGATGAGCTGTCACATCATGTGGCAAGTTACGGTAATTTCAGGTGTTGTGGCATTTTGAGTCCACTGAAGAACTGGCTTAAACTTCTTATCTCAAATGACATTTTAATGCTAGATAGGTTTCATCTGATATGATCAGACAGAGTGGAAAAAGGAGGAGAGGGACTGGACATCTATGTGAATGAGCAATAGAAAAAAAACGAGCACATTATAATTAGAACTAAAATGTGTGATCCAGACATTGAAATACTTCAATGAATGCATCTAGGTTACTGCTCAGGGAGATAAGTTATACCATCCTTGTTAATTTTTATTAACTCTGCAACAGAAATGTTACCAGCACACTAAGGATGAATCATTCAGACCCTAGACTACTGGTGAATTCAACCAAAGGGACAAACTTCTATCAGCATGTTCCATTTGTGGACACATCAAGCTGAAACTACTCTATTCAGATGTTAAAACCTTTAAAATGTAAACCTGTGGTACAACTGGGCAGATCTGACCCCATCTTAATGCCATCTACAAGCCTGCTATCAGATGGCAGCAGCTCTCTTGTTAATCAAGCCAGAGGTACTTATGTGTTTGTGGAGATTGAGGTTTGTTATATTTCTAATTTTATTCAACTTCTGTAAAGTTAGATACTTTGTTTTTATCCAAGGGGAAATTATATCTGTCTGTTTCCTAGGGTTGGATTAGGACTCTTTCAGTCCCCAACCCCAAAAAGTGCCACAGAAACTAAAGATACAAAGGATGGAAGGCTTTTAACAACTGAATAAAGAGGGTTACAGGGCTTTGGGGGTGAAACCCAACAAATGAGGTAGCAAAGCCAAAATGAAAAGACCCTTCACTCCAAAAAATACCCCTGTCTACACCTTGTACCTTTCTCCTTTCTTGCGCTTCATGTCTTTTCCTTCCTCCTGCCAAGTAAACTCTCATCCACTCTCCTCCTGATTCTAAGAGCCAAAGCAGTGGCCGCTGGCCCCTTTAATTTCCAACTCCTGGATCAGTTCTAAGGTCACTTCCAGTCTCTTCTGAAGTTATCTCTAAGTCAGGCATAACTCTACAAAAATCCCTGGGGTTGACTTCCCAGAGCTGCCTCTAGTGGCCCCAGGCCAGACAAGCCTGCAAGGACCCCAATAGCAGCCACCTGCTGCCAGCAGTTACAGCACTGTGGAATGTGTACTTTTTTATTGTGTAATCTCCTCTCTCCTTCCACTATATTTACATCCCTCAATTAATTTAAGGAATGCCTTTTCCCTCATCTCCACCTCGTATTCCTGCCAGGGCAGGTTACGCTTGGTCTTCTGTCGTGGATGTGTTCCCAAGCCTGTTGATACAGGGCCTGACCCTGATCACCTTTATATCATCTGTATACCTATCTATTGATCATAAAGCCTGCCTTTCAAACCAATCTCTCTGTTTTTAGTGTCTTTCCAACTATCTATCTATCTATCTATCTATCTATCTATCTATCTATCTTTCTGTCGCTTCCTTTTGTGTTTCTTTCATTCTTTATTTTTTCCATGTTTTAATCCTTCATTATGCTAATTTATTTGCTTAATAAAATATGTGCAGGAAAGGTGCTATATAAATAAAATGTATTATTATATTATTATTATTATTATTATTATTATTATTATTAATAATAATAATAATAATAATAATAATCATAAATATACTGTTTTTGTAACTTTTGGCCTACTTAGTCTGAATTGTTTTCTATAGGTAGTAGTAGTGGAAATATTTTATCCCTTATTAAAGTATATTTTTGGAGAAATTAGTTGATATTTTAGGCATTTATGCAGGTCCTTGTTCGTGTTGTAATGACACAACAATGGCAACACTTCAAAACACCTGACTGTCGGAGGACGACATTTTATATCGCTGCTCTTTTTTCTGTTCTAACATGACACTGAGGTCTTTCTTTACATGGTGGGCAGCTTTGCACGTGTTTCCGCCGTCTGTGTTTTTCAGATGTCCTTGGGATGTGCCATTGGGAAGATTCTCTTAACTTCCTTTCCTTTTCTGTTTTTTCAGTTCTTATTTATGAAGCTGACAACCCAGAGGCCAAACAATTTATTCCACTCATCGAGGCGAAGTTACTGATAGGTAAGCCACTATAACAGTTTGTTATCTCAGCCTTTCTACTTTTCAAACTATGATCGACGTCTAAAAGCTTAGAAATCAACTCAAGGAAAGTCTCATAATTTGTGTTGTTTCATTTTTTAAATTCTTTTCACATCAAAAAGGCTTTTTTTTTTCATTCAGCCTATTGCCTCATTATGCACCCTGAAATAAAGTAATTTACATTTTTATGAGAAAATTAAAAGATTATGTTTTTTGAATATTTTAATTAGCTTTGGTGAAAAATAAATAAATATATAATATGTGTGGCACTTAACACTGTCAGATTTTTAATTGGTTTCTAAATTTGTGTAGTTTGTCAGAGATAACGATTAAGGCTTAGGTTGTGCTTTTTTTTTTTGAGTTTTGATTTTTGTTTTTCATTTTTTTTTCTTAGTTCCCATTTAACATTTGTGATATATTCATACTGCTGCCTCAGGCCTCATCCACACATCTGCGTTTAGTTTCTGCAGCTGCGTAACATATGTGTGCTACGCCACACCGGTAAAGTCAGTTCTACTGATGCCTCTCATTCACATGTCCGCAGAGGAGTTCAGTACGTTTTTCTAAAATGTGATATGCTGCATGTTTTCCACATGAGGACACCTCCCAGTTTATGGGTGTGTAGTGCCCTTCAATTAATGGGCTCCCCCTTCATGGTTTGTTCCTCCCATGTGTTCAGTTGTGACCTGTGGCCATAATGTTGACGTCCTTGGTATTAACCCAGAGCGTGACTTGGACTCAGAATTCTGCGTGAATATGGTTATTCCCAAGTCAGACTCAGGGTGTCGTGTAATGATCTGCATTACATGTTTAAGCCTGATTTACATTCAGGACAGTATTCTGTTGTTATCTATTGGATTAAATAACATCATGTTGCAAAAAATCATGAATACTATAAGCCGATTTGCCACAAATTCATGAGGGGGCAGAGCCTTTATTGAGAAACCCAAATGAAAAGCCTTAAAGGCGGGTTTTCAAATAAACTGAAACTGAACCATTGCTCAAACTGAGTGATAGAGATGACGATGTGAATCTGTCCTTTTTTTGTCCTCCCTGGCCATCGTACCTTACTTTTTATTCCATGTTAATTAGTGTTCCCTAATTTTATTTTCTTATTTATTTTTTCTTGTTTTGTCTTTCTTCATCATGTAAAGCACTTTGAGCTACATCATTTGTATGAAAATGTGCTATATAAATAAATGTTGTTGTTGTCATCAGACCTTGACATAGAAACGCGTGATAAAACACGTTACGACCTAACCAACATAATATTTGCTTGTGTGGAGCTTCAGCATGGTGCGACAGTAGCTGTGTGATAAATGAAACATAACTGTGATCGAGTGCAAGGACAAGCAATACAGTAGCCCCCTAAGCACCATCCACAATGCGATAACTATCGATGTCTATGGCATGGGACATGTGGAAGTCACTAAGCCTTGCACTGTGGTAGCCCACACATATGGGGCACATCAGTTGTGCAGATTGAGCACTGACATTCAACCCACTCATGTGGAAGCAACAGAAAAAAATATAAGAAAAGTGTGCAGAGAAACATGCTGCTACTCTCCTGATTGTGACATTGAGCTGTGCGTTGGGGACCGTCTCAAAACATGTCACACAATGAACGTGTACTGGCTTCAGTACAGCACTGGACACTCGATGTACCTTTCTTACAGTATTTATGTAGATGTTTTGGTATTTACAGGTTTCTGTTGCACATAATAACATTTTTCTTGTTAAAAAAAAATAGAACGTTTTTTGCTCGTTTTACAGGGATGCATATAATGCTAAGGAGGTTAAACCTTAAGATGGATTCTGAACATTGTTGGATGTGTGGGTGGACATCCAGACTGTAACAAAAATGAGTACCGCAGTTGAACTTCTAGGATGTAGCTTGATTTGTGTGAATATGGGTGCACACCACAAGACTAAATAAAGAACAACATCTTGGTCCAGAACATCGCCATTATTGTTAGATAAAACCCTTTGCTAGCCAAAGAGGTAGCTTGGTGTCATGGCACGGAGTTACACAGACGCTGGTTGGTATTCTGTGGCAGGTCCAATCAAGCATTGCCCAACTGTCCCTTCAGAAAGTCAGTAGTCCACAGGGTACATGCAGCACATGCTTATTGGCCTCCCAGAATGTCCCATACATGCTCTAACAGAGAGGACCCTGGGGAACACAACTGCCCAGAACAAGTTCTTTTTTTTTTTTTTTTTTTTTTTTTTTTTTTTTTTTTTTTTTTTTTTTATTATTAATTTTATTACAATCCATACAAAGCAATCAAGTTTTTACAAAGAGAAAAATTAAGAACAGATCGATCCCCACCCCTGAGAGAGAGAGCAAGCCAAACGGCGTTAAATTTAAGGCTTGGAGACATACCTAAATTAATAAATTCTCTGTGCCTTTTGAACTTATTTTAAAATATTACTGATTAGATCCTGCCATGTTTTGAAAAAAGTCTGTACGGATCCTTTAACTGAGTATTTGATTTTTTCCAACTTCAAATAATATAACACATCGGTTTCCCACTGACTTAAAAGAGGAGAGTTTGGGTTCTTCCAGTTTATGAGAATAAGTCTACGTGCCAAAAGTGTAGTGAATGCAATCACAATTTGTTTGTCTTCCTCCGCTTTAAACCCATCTGGAAGAACCCCAAACACAGCTGTTAATGGGTTTAGAGGGATTGTAAGTCCAAGGCTAGTTGAAAGGTAATTAAAAATGTTTGTCCAGAATAATGTTAATTTGGTGCAGGACCAGAACATGTGACCTAGTGAGGCTGGGACTTGGTTGCAGCGTTCGCAGGTTGGATCATGCCCTGGAAACATTTTGGAGAGTTTTAGTCGAGACAGATGTGCTCGATATATAATTTTGAGTTGTATAATTGTATGCTTTGCGCATATGGAGCTCGAGTGAATTCTCTGCATTGCTACTTTCCACTCCTTTTCTGATATATTAATTGAAAGATCTTTTTCCCAGTGTCCTCTTGGATCTTTAAAAGGGAGGGATTGTAAAATGATTTTATATATTGTAGAGATGGAGTCTAAATCCTTGAGATTGAGCAATATTTTTTCCAGCATGGATGAGGGTGCAAGATGAGGAAAATCTGGAAGGTTTTGTTTAACAAAGTTTCTGATTTGAAGATAGTGAAAGAAATGTGTAGCTGGAATGTTAAATTTGGAATGTAATTGCTCATAGGATGCAAAGACGTTGTCTATATAAAGATCTCTAAGCAAGTTAATTCCAAATTTTTTCCAAATATTAAAAACTGCATATGTTTGTGAGGGTTGAAAGAGGTGGTTCTCTTGCAGGGGTGCCACAGATAGAAGCTTCTCCGTCTTAAAATACTTTCTACATTGGTTCCAGATTCTAAGTGAGTGGAGCACAATTGGATTATTAGTGTATTGCCGATAACGTGTGTTTATTGGAGCACAGAGCAAGGAATACAAAGAAGTACTGCAGGAATTTAATTCTATTGCGGACCAAGCCTGTGTATGTTCTTCTATTTGTGTCCAGGTTCTTATCGCCTGTATATTTGCTGCCCAGTAATAAAACTGGAAGTTAGGTAGAGCCATGCCGCCTTCTGCCTTTTGTCTCTGTAGGGTCGCTCTTTTGATGCGTGGATGTTTTGAATTCCAAATAAATGAGGTTATTGTCGAATCTAATTGCCTAAAAAATGATTTATTAATGTATATTGGGATGTTTTGAAATAAAAAAAGGAGCTTAGGAAGAATATTCATCTTAACAGTGTTAATTCTTCCAGCTAGTGTGAGATGAAGGGTTGACCATCTATGCAAGTCTTGTTTAATTTTTTCCATGCAAACGGCGAAATTTTGTTGATATAGAGCTTTATGTTTACTTGTGATGTTTACCCCTAGGTATTTAAACTGTTCTGCAATGATAAAAGGTAGGGTATCTAATCTAATATTATATGCTTGAGAGTTCACTGGAAAGAGTACACTTTTATTCAGATTAATTCTGAGACCAGAGATCTTTTGAAATTCTGTGAGTGCTGCTAAGACTGCAGGTACAGAATTTTCTGGGTCTGATATATACAGTACCATGTCATCTGCATATAATGAGATTTTCTGTTCCAGTCCTTCTCTGCTAATCCCCTTTATCTGATCAGTATTTCGACAATGTATTGCCAGTGGTTCAATGGCAATCGCAAACAGCAGCGGTGACAAGGGGCATCCTTGTCTAGTGCCACGTTCTAGTTTAAAGTAGTCTGAGCAAATGTTGTTGATGCAAACTGAAGCTTCTGGGTTAGTATACAGTAATTTAATCCATGCACAGATGTTTGGACCAAACCCAAACTTCTCCAATATAGTAAAAAGGTATTTCCATTCAATCATGTCGAATGCTTTTTCTGCATCTAATGATAATAATATTTCTGGGGTGTTTGATTTAGTTGGTGAGTATATTACATTAAACAGGCGTCGAAGATTGGAAGATAAGTGCCGGCCCCTAATAAATCCAGTTTGGTCTTGTGATATTACCGAGGGGAGCACTTTCTCCACCCTTCTGGCTAAGATTTTAGAGAGTATTTTAACGTCGTTATTCAGAAGTGAAATTGGTCTGTATGATGCACATTGTAATAAGTCCTTATTTTGTTTTGGAAAGACAGTGATTAGTGCTTGGCGAAAGGTTTGTGGAAGAGATTGGTTATCTCTGGCTTCTGTGAATGTTGCTAATAAGAGGGGGGCTAGCTGAGCGGAGAATTTCTTGTAAAATTCTGCAGGGTAACCATCAGGGCCTGCTGCTTTCCCGCCTTGGAGTGATTTTATAGCATCTAGTAATTCTGATAACATCAGAGGTTTATCAAGTTCCTCCGCACTAAAAGCGTCTATTTGTGGTATCTGTAATGTATCCAGAAATGCATTAGATTGTGTATTGTCTTCCTTAAACTCAGTAGTATATAGGGATTTATAGTAGTCTCTGAAAGTGTGCATTATATTTTGGTGTTCGACGATTTTATCTCCGTTCGTACTAGTGATTACCGAGATTGCGTTGCGCACTTCTTGCTTGTGAATTTGTTGAGCTAAAAGCTTATTCGCTTTCTCCCCATGTTCATAGTAATGATGTCTGGATTTGTAAATTAGTTGTTCAGTTTCTTTAGTTGTCAAGAGGTTTAATTCCGAATGTAGAGCCTGCCTTCTCCTATGTAGAGTCTCGCTTGGTAGTCTGGCATGTTCTTCATCTATTTTTGTAATTTCGCTTTTTATATCTGCTACTTTCTTGGCCTCGGATTTATTTCTGTGGGAAAGATATGAGATAATCTGTCCTCTTAAGAAGGCCTTAAGAGTTTCCCAGAGTATCCCTGCAGAGATCTCGGGGGATGTATTTGTCTCTAGAAAGAATTTGATTTGTTTGGATATAAATTCAGTACAATTCTCATCAGCTAATAGAAGCGGGTTGAGGCGCCATCTGCGGGGTGAGTGCATGGGGCTTAGTAATTTTAGCTCCAAGATCATAGGTGCATGGTCAGAAATAACAATAGCATCGTATTAAGTTCTAATGTCTGTGTATGCTCAGGCATTGCATTGTTGGAAAGTTGTGCCAAACAAGGTCAATCAATCTCGATGTCCCATTGACATGTGGTCAGTTACATAAGAAATTTGACAAATGAGTGGAGACTATTCAGTCCATCAGCCTCGTTTGTTTAGTTAATACCTAAACTGTCCTAACAACCAATCCTGATACTTCTTTTTTCTCTTTAATTCTTAATTGAGACCTTTGACATTCCAGCTCACAAAGTTCACTATTTGGTAATGGAAATATTTCTTCTGAACTTTTGTTAACATTTTGTAGTTTTAGGTTAAGGTAGTACATGTTACATACGATAGCTTTGACATAGATTTCATATTATTTACAAGTGATAAAGCTATGGAATGTATTGTTATGTTATTACTAATGGTTATTGCAGGTATAAGGGATAAAATAGAAATAGCATTGCTCTTTTTTTCCCCACTCCCTAGTCACTTCCTGATACTTCTTAGAGGTTGTCAGGGTTTTTGCTTCAACCACATGACTCAGTAGTTTGTTCCAGACTTCCTAAACAATTTTTCCCCAACTATCTTTAAACCTCAAATGAAAGGAGTAGGACCGTAGATGGCGCGTACAACATAAACTAACATTCCCAGTTGCCTTTAATCCAGTCTGCAGTCGTGGGGCCTGAAGTCTATCCTCGCCACACTAGCACAAGGTAGGAACTACTTGATGATTGTGTTATGATTTGGAAGTTTTCTGCACACCTTTGAGACTTGCAGTTTTATTTTGGAGGTGTTCATATTTTTTAACATTAGGGCACAATATATATTTGTTTTCCAGTAGCACCAATTTGATTTGTGGTACTGCAGTTTTGTGTCTTTTTAATGGTAGCAATGGCCACGATGAAGAACTGGGTTGTGGAATCATCACAACAATGGTGTGAAATCACTGATTTGTCCAGCATCCAATATGGTGGACATTGTGGTGAAACTAATAAAGGAGTCAGGACATAGCAGGGTGTTTAGAGTAAAGGTTTTGAATTTGTTTTGGGCTTTAGCAATCCGGTTTATTCATCTTTGGCCTTTGTGGGGTTTTTTAACTTTTTTATCTACAGTACCTTACTTCTTGACCTTTTTTTTCTTTTTTTTCGCCTCTTTTTTGTACTTTTATAAGCAATTTTGCTACAGTTCAGTACAGGCCCACTCCTAACACTCTCACAGGGGCAAGGTTAAGAATTGCGAGTTAACCTGACTTGCTTGTCTTTGCAAACAACCATCAATCCATTTTCCAACCCGCTGAATCCAAACACAGGGTCACGGGGGGTCTGCTGGAGCCAATCCCACCAACATGGGGTGCAAGGCAGGAACCAATCCCGGGCAGGGTGCCAACCCACCGCAGGACACACATACACACACACCCACACACCAATTTAGAATTGCCAATCCACCTAACCTGCATGTCTTTGGACTGTGGGAGGAAACCAGAGCACCCGTAGGAAACCCACTCAGACACGGGGAGAACTTGCAAACTTCACGCAGGGAGGACCTGGAAAGCAAACCCGGGTCTCCTTACTGCGAGGCAGCAGCGCTACCACTGCACCACCATGCTGCCCCTTTCCAAACATGGGAGTCCAAAAATGAAAACCCACACAGTCATGGAGAGAATGTACAAAACCCACACAGATAGCATCTAGGTTGAAGACCAGGACTCGGGATGATGGAGCCCAGAGGCAACAGCGGTAAACTACTGCACCACCATGCTGCCATGCCACAAATGAGAAATCCCCAAATTACATCTGCTCTGTTTGAATTAACATTTGCAAGATCACTCTGGTGTACGGTACAGCAGCAGTTGAGGCTTTGAAATCCAGCAAATCAGTGCTGCCATCTAGAGGAGAGTTAAAGTGCTCAGAATGTAGCGTGCCGTGCCAGTTATCAATCCAGCTTTCATTCCCATATGTCGACACATCCTTCCATAAAGATTAAGATGTGAACCTCTCTGTCAATCACAGAGCCATGCTGACGTGTTACCCAACATGCACCAGGACAAAGACTAGGTGTTTTGGTCTGAAGTGGGTCCTTACTGATTTAAAGCTATTTTCTTCTAATATATAACACCTCATCTAGTTTTTAGTGTATGCTTATTAAATTGCTAAGCTTCCCTCCTTTGACAAATAAAGATCAATCTATCAATGGTGCCCACCGTGGGGCACACGGCTCCCCAAACACCCGAACACAGCAGTCACAGGACATAAGTGCAAGAATACGCAAATTTTATGTACAAGGGGGAAGTATTTTTCTTTCATTCCCCCTACAGCACAGTACAATAAGCACTAGTAAGCACAAGATACGCAGCCCTTTGCCTTGTCTTTTAGGCATTCTCTCTCTTTCTTTCTCTTCCAACTCCACTCCTTCTCTGGCAATCTTTGTACTCCTCCTTCTGACTCTGGCTCCCCGAAAGAAATGAGGCGACTCCTTTTATTCAGAATCCTAGGGGTACTTCCAGTGCTGCATAATTGTGACCTGGGAGCACTTCCAGGTAAGGCGGAAGCTCTACATACGAGGGCTCCGCAATTCCTACAGCACCCCCTGGTGGCATCCCCAGAACCCAACAGGGCTAAGCCAAAAAATACCAATTCCCATATAGACCTGTGGGAATTCGAGACGCTGTTCCAACCCATGGGGGCTGCCAAGTAGCAGTTTGGGAGATTTAGCACCCTTCAACAGCCATCTCCAACCTGTCCTTCCTTTAAGGAGGTGTCCAGGCTGGGTAAAGATGCCGGCCATCCTTCACACTATCTATGATATGGCACCTTTCCTATTTATTTGTCTGTATGTAATATGACACCTTTCCTATCTATATATGATATAGTGCCTTTCCTATCTATCTGTGATATAGTGCCCTTGTTCTCTATCTATGTATCTGTCTATGTGTGCTATGTTGCCTTTACTGTCTCTCTATATACAATATGGTGACTTTCCTATCAATCTGTCTATCAATCTATTATACAGGGTGACACAGAAAAACGGGAACTTTTGAAATGCATAGTGGCAGCCATGTACAGTTGGCAGCACTGCAGAACAGGGACCTTGAGCTGTAAACAATCTCGCCATTTAGTAATTTAGAAATCAATTGCAAGGCAATCAATGGCAGCTGTGCGAGAATTGTTCGGTAACCGTGTCATCTCAAGATTCGGTGACATTCCCTGGCCCTCAAGATCACCGGATTTGTCCGTTTGTGATTTTTTCTTGTGGGGCTACCTTAAGAGTCGGGTCTACACGACTCGGCCAAGGACACTGAATGAACTGAAACAAAGAATTCAAGACGAAATTTGTGGTATCCCAGCTGAGACGTTGCAGCGATCAATGGGGGACCTCAACAGCAGATTGGAAGAATGCATACGTACAGGAGGACGCCATCTACAGGACGTAATTTTCAGACATTGATAATTTGGATTACTGTCTCTCAAAAGGCAACTTGTTGTGGTTCAATTGCTGTCAATAAAATTTTTTTTGTTGGATTTCTTCTATTTTTATTGGGTTCTTCTGTGTCACCCTGTATCATGCCTTTTCTATAGTGCCTTTCACATGTCTATCTATCTTTGATATAGTGCCTTTCCTGTCTACATATGTATTTTTATTATTAATATGCCCTGAATGAGTGACTCCATGAGGTAGTCTTCTACAATAGTACTGTACGTAAAGAGTGTGTGAGGATGCTGTTTGCTGGTTCAATCAGCCCCACTGGCTTACTACGTATCCTCAGCGAGTGACTCCACGAGCCCATGAGAAAAATATGAAAACAATTGTACTGCACCTACAGCGTCATCAGAAAATCTCCAGGCTCCTTCTCTTTTTACATATTTTTTTATGTTGCTGTCTGGCTATAAAATCATTTAAATATTTTTTTCCCTCATCAAGCAACAGTCAAAACTCCAGAATGACAAAGCAAAAGCATAGTTTTATACATTTTTTTTTTTTTTTGCAAATTAAAAACTAAAAAAAGTGAACTATCCAATGGACACGAGTATTTAGAACTTTTCCAGAGTAAACAGCTGGAGCTCCTTGGCAGCAATTCCTGCCTGGGGCCTTCTTGGATTTGACACAACAAACTTCACACATCTGGGTTTTTGGATTTCCTGCTGTTCTTGTCTACAGATCCTCTCAATCTCTGTCAGGCTGGATGGAGACCATCGGTGGACGGTTATTTTCAGGTCATTCCATTGCTCATTTAACTTTCAGGGCTCATCCATTCTGATGGTTTCTCCCCTTGGGTCTGTCCATGAAGTTCCACTGGTGGTCACATTTAAATTACACTAAACAACTCTCCTTTCTTCTCCTCCCATCCTGTCATATGCAGCAACTTTATTCTCTAACTCTGAGACAACTTATTCTTCTGCATTGTTAATTCTATTCTCAGATCTAGTCAGTTCAGTCAACTCCTGTAAGTTTGTTTCCGCAGAATCCATTACGCTGAATTGTGTTCAATTTTATTTTACTTTAATTTGTACTCTTATTTTGCTTTGAGAAGGGTGCTATATGAAGGTAATTATAGAAAATATAGGTGGCTGTATATTCAGAGTGTTTCGCTTTAAGACACTACACCAAACTCAGCAGTGCAAGCTGAATCCATACCATGGGCTTAACTTTGCAGCCCTCAGCAAGATACTTCCCCTGACAGCATATGTATGCCATGTAGAAATATGGAAAAAGGTATACTGCATCTGAAAGGGGCTTTGGAGTGATCTTCAGCACAAAAAGGCACTATATTAAGTGTCACAATGAGAAGATGATGTTGCATCAAATGTGATGCTGTGGCACTACAGCTGGAGAGGACAAATCCTCTTCTGTTTTGTGAATGCCTGGTTTTGATGCAAGACTCTTGTGTAGTGAAGGAAAGCTTTGGCACTGATGAACCAAACCTTATGACTACCTCCCTAATATGTCTTGTGGCAAGCGGCTGGGTGAGGTACCCAGCCGGGACGCCCAGAAGGACCGGAGGAGGGCTTATGCCTCCTCCAGACCACGAGGGGGTGACCACCCTGGTGGCTTTAGGAACCATGGGAAAGGAGCATGGCAACTCAACCCTATAGGGGCCTGTGGTCACCGCCAGGGGCCGCCCAGATGCCTGAGGAGCCCTTCCTCTCAGCACTTCCACCACACCTGGAAGTACTGGGGGGAAGAAGACCAGGGACACCCAAAGTGCTTCCGGGTGCACAGCCGGCACTTCCGCCACACCTGGGAACGCCAGCGGAAGGTTATTGGGAGGCACCTGGAGCTCGTCCAGGTGAGCATAAAAGGGGCCGCCTCCCTCTATTCGATGGATGCAGTCGGGTGGAAGAGGACAGAGCTCAGAGGAGAGGAGTGGAGTGGAGGTGGACTTGAAGAGAGAGAGAGAGAGACATTGGAAGGGCATGGACTGAGGGTGGTTGGTGCTGTGGCACTGGGTTGTGCGTACACTTGTAAATAGAGATGTATAATAAACGTGTGTTGGGTGATACAGCATCGGTGTCTGCCTTTCTGTGTCCGGGCTGTTCCCCACAGTCTTTACTAAAACAGCTCTAACCCACCAAGGCATCAACTCTACAAGACCTCTGAAGGTGTCCCGGGGTATGGTGCACCAGGACTTTAGCAGCAGATCCTCCAGCTGTGCAGCATACCCGACTTGTAACATCCCAGAGACTCTCAGTTGTATTGAGATCCAAGGAGTTTGGAAGCCAGGGCATCACCTTGAACTCTTCATCATGTTCTTCAAACCAATCCCAAAAAAATCTGTACAATGTGCAAGTGCACATCATTCTGCTGAAATGTGCCATTTTCATCCTGGAAATGCTGTTGCCATAAAAGGATATGTCTGATCTGCAACAAAGATTAAAGAAGATTATATGCATCAAGTTAAGGTCCACATAAGTTCTAGGACCCAGATTTTCCAAGCAGAACTTTGCCTTAACCATCACACTCCCTCTACCGGCTTGTCTTCTTCCTGCAGTGCATGCTGGTGCCGTCTCTTCCCCAGGTAAACAACACACACATACATCAGTCATCCATATGATGCAACAGAAAATGAATTTAGCAGACTAGGAGACCTCCTCCCATTGATCCAAGGTCCAGTTCTGACACTCCCATTCAAATTATAGGTGGTTTTGACGGTGGACAGTGGTTAGCATGAGTGATCTGACTGACCCCATACACAGCAGAGTGTGATACACTGTGTGTCGTGACTCGTTACTCCTGTAATAAAACTGTAAAGTTAGCTGACATTTGTGCCATGGTTACCCTTCTGTTAAGAGGGTGCCCCTTTATTTGCCTTTTTATTACCCTTTACAAACTCTCTATATACCCTTTGTTAGCTTTTGTTGACTTCTCGCATTGATGAGTCTTGGCCTTCCAACACCATCTTGGCAGTTTGTAGGTCTTCTCTCCTCAGATCACTGTCAGGAGGTACTTGCCATGGCTGACCATGAGCATCCCACAAGCCTTCCCATTTCGGGAATGCTCTGGCCCAACCATCTGGGGATAACGGTTTGACCCTTGTTAACTCTTTTAGGATGGATGTGAACTTTTGTCGAAACAATGGGTCAAAGGGTGAAAAAAAGCTGTAAATGTCGATAAAACTCACCGTTATGTTATGGGTAGATCCTCTTTGGTAGAAGGACTGTTAGACCTGTTGACTTGGCATTGAATCCCTGCTTGTGTATGAATGGCATTGACATTGGGCAAGAGAGCGAAGTGAATGCACAAAGCAAAATTCTCCATGCATATTATTTATTTATTTATTGCGTATTATTGCTGATTCAGACTCTGACTAATCTGGAAATTAAAAACGAAAGACAGGTACCTGCATCAGCTGATTGGTGCCCAGCTGATCGTAGTGCTGAAAACACGCACCTTCGGCAACAGTCACCCTGGGAGGACCACACAGATATAAATCTGTAGGAGGCAAGCTGGCAGGTGGACTTTACCAAACAACACGGCGCGCTAGTGGACACTACGGATTACCAGCCATTTGACTACTTCAAGCTGTTTTTTTTTCCAGAAAGTGCCTTTTAGCTTATGAGTGATGAGACCAACAGGAATGTAATAAGGATGGGGATTTAAATCCTGTAAGGGCTAATGGAACATAAAACAGAGTAACATTTTTCATAAATAAGTATCTTATGTTGATTTATGTTTGAAACCATTGCTTTGTGTGCTTTTCAGAAAAAAAATCATCAATAGGACAAAAATTTAAAAAAAAAATTAGCCTTAAAAGAGTCAAGACTCTGTCCGTACCACTAAGTTTTCATTTCAAAAGTGCAGACCTTTGTCTCTGTTTTCACATTTCATCCAGTGTTTTCAACTCCCTGAAAATGGATACTTCTGGAAACACCGCCTCAACATTATAATGTGGACGGGCGAAGACGCTGATTTTTGAAAATGCATGTAAACGTGGTGTAACGGTTGTCACATATTTTTTTTGTGCTTTTATCTGTTTCTGCTGCTTGCTCCCTTTAGAGTTGATGTCTGAGGGAATGGTTGTCTTAGTGCAGGGGTCCTCAATCCCAGTCCTGGAGAGCCGCAGTGGCTGCAGGTTTTTGTTCTGACCTGGTTGCTTAATTAGAAAGCAATTCTTGCCAATAAAGCACTAACAAGCTATGAAATTAAATTAAATCTGCTATGTCAGGTCATTCTCATATCCTAGATTTTCTTTCCCTTTCTATCATGCAAATGATTTGAAGGCTAAAATGGACGAGTAATTCTCAGTCCTTCACTTTTTTCTCTTCATTTTTCTTCCAAGTATTTAATTAAACCCAATAGTGCAGATAAATACGCACAGGTGTAAATGTAAATAAGTTAAATGGAGAAATGCTGCTTTCTCTTGTCATTTGCATGTTATTGATAATAAGGAGCAATTAAAATAGCTGTTTAAGACAAAATTAAGCAATAAGGGCTCAAAATCACTAAAGTGAAGCAGAAGTGTTACTTTAGCAATAAGTGCTTTTTATTAAGCAACTGGGTTGGAGCAAAAACCTGCAACCACTGCGGCTCTCCAGGACCGTGATTGAGGACCCCTGTCTTAGTGATATCTCTTTAAGGGGAGCGGGGTCCAAAGCCACACCAGTGGGTCCTTGCCTAACAAGTTGTATGTTGTAAGGAGAACCCACTTAAAAAGGGAAGGAGGTGCGCATTTTAAAAAAAGGAGAAGGATTGTTTAAAAAGGAGCTGGGAAGGTGAATATAAAACGGATGCTACTGGTAAAGCAAATAAGGCTCCGTAACAAGAACGGTTCGGGCGCATGCACGGAAAAAGAGAGCGCTGGTTAAGCAGGAATGATCTTCGGAGCGAACGGCTTTACTTTGTATTTTTGATGTTGGCGTCTGCAAGGGACGGACGTTAACGCCAATACACTCGGGTGAGGCGGACTTCAACATTCTACAAAAGAGTAGTCGCCAGGCCAGTGAGATCGCTTCTTTTATATACATTTATAACGAGTCAGTGGAATATGTTTGACTTGTATGCTGGATTTATTGGCAGACTTCCCAGGGTGGTTGGATTACAAAGTTAAAACAAAGTTAATATAAAAGGGACTGGGGAACATGTGGGGAGTATGTGTGTCTAATATATGTGTATGTATATGCTGTGAATATATTTGTGCTGTCTGTAAATAGGTCATATTTATTTTTTTTTCTTTCTTTTCTGTTTTGCCGTTTTCCGGGGAGCGCATTATACTGTAGAAGGGTTCAAAGGGGTGGTCGTATGAATTATTTGTTTAGCTGTTCTGGATTTGGGTAAGATTGCTTAAAGTGTGTTTATAGTTTTGTTTGGTTGATTATAATATATATACTTGTTTGTTGAAATAATTTAATTGCTTGGGTGGTTATTTCCTTTTATAAATTCATAAAGGACATCTCCAGCTGAGGGGATCAAATTGGGGCTAAGGTTCTGTCTGGTTCCGTTCCTGATAATATTAATTTTTCCTAAGAGTAGTAGATTTTCGTGTGTGCCAGGCTTCTCGTCCTTCTTTAAGAGGAACTCGCTACAGTGAGATATTAAGAAACCAGGTTTTTGTCTTAACTGGGTTATTCACCTCAATCCGATTATGTGTTGTGTGCATGTAAACGCTCTGAATGTCTCTTTCCCTGATTGGCCATCCATCCCATTAGAAAATCCTATTCCAACAAAGCAGACATAGAGGAGCTGCTTTCCATGCCTTTTGGCGTGTTGCTTCCCAGTATGCATCTGTATTGTGTTTTTGTACAGTTGGGAGGCTGTATACTTGTATAACAGGCATATAATTTAGGGGTCGCTGTAGTTTTCAGATTACAGTAATCGCTGGCCAGCAGCGTGTGTGTATATCAGTGGTTACCATCTCTTCAAGGATTTTTCCGCCAACGTGCACATGCCCAGTGTAGGTGAATATCTACTTTATCAGTCATGCTTTTGTGGACAGAAATACTTTTGTGTGTAAAAAGCGCTAGCGTGGACAGAGATCGTTATTATTTAAAAATGCATAGTTGTATGGAAGTAATCAAAGTTACTCAGGTCTTTACACCTGCCCATATAATCTTCATTCAATACGTTGAGTACGAGTACCTCATGTCAGCTTACCGTCTATTATAACCCTGACATGCATCATTGTTACAAGTGTGATGAATGGTCCGTGGCGAAGTGCGATTTTGAATAAATAATCGCAACTCAGGGAGTGCAGACTCCAATCAGTGGCGGGTGTGTGCGCGCGTTTCTCACTGCAGGAATGATTAGGGTGCCTGGCTGATCGCACTTACGTGTAGTGGTGTAACATACCTGCACCCAGTTAGGCAGGCCAATATAAGGGAGGGGAGATGACAGAGAACGATAAGCAGAATGGAAGAAAGGAAGATGGAAGTTAAAGGGAGGGAAATCTTGAGAGAGAGAAGCAGGACCACAAAAGAGCCCATGCTAGAGGAGCAGAGGCAGGTGGTCGGGGGTGAGCATCAGGGCAAGGAGCCAGGGGCTGAAGAAGGGCAATTCAAGGGAGTAGGAGCGACACGATATGTGCCGTCTCCCTTCTGAGTTCTGAGGGAATGGAGGCAGGAGACGTGTGTGTGTGTACCTCAGCATAGCACACCAAAGATGCTGACAGACTAGCAATGGGGACCCAAGTTAGGTATTAACGGATGACTGCAACTGTCAGAAGGAGACGTTGATCTTAAAAGGAAGCATACGGGCTCGTGAGATTTTAAAGATCTGTCTCTGGATTTGAAGTTTTTAACCTTGATTTTATGGAGTATTTATTGACTTGTTTTTAACTTCCTCACTTTTCACTTAATTGTATGGGTTATTTATCAAAGACTTTGAATCACTGCCGTTTTCGCTTTAAATAACTTTTACTAAAAGCACTCATCACTTTTTTTTTTTTTTGCTGCATGGGTGAGTCTTCATCTGCCAGGCTGATCTCCGTGCACGACTATCAACACTCCAGGTTCAAGAAGCTCCTGGATTTAGGGTCGAGCGTGGAGCCAACCCGGACTGTCGCAACGAGATAGTTGATATCATTCACTTCATATGGGAGTGCACATTTGCATCATCAGTGTAGTCTTGTGCTTTAATTTATTTGATGGTTAATTACTTATGAAGTTTAAACAAGGCCGAATTACAGTAAGACCCCCCCCCCCCCCCAGGCCATGGGGGGACTTAATGAGTAGAGCTGCTTAGTAGGGAGTTGATCACATTTTAAATAATGAAGCATGCGGGCATTCAGTTCTAGCGGGGACTCTGGGTTTGTTGGGGTTTCCTCCCATGATGATTTCAGAGTGCGAACACGCGATCGTTTCATCGAGCGGAGTGGGGAGGTGATTTCGTACATGGACACCAGAATGTTTCAGCAAGCGGGGATTGGGACCCCCTTGGTGAATTAGACACGTGGACACTTGATCATTTCAATCAGTTAGGGGGGAGTTTGGGGATTTCGCCATATTGGGGGAAGAACTGTGAAAGCTGAAATGGAACCTTGCCATCAAGTGCCCCCAGGGCGCATACCCAGAATGCCCTAATGGGTCTAAAGTACCATTATCATCTTTTGTACCCTCTTCTTAGATAGATAGATACTTTATTAATCCCAAGGGGAAATTCACATAATCCAGCAGCAGTATACTGATAAAAAAAAATATTAAATTAAATAGTAATAAAAATGCATGTAAAAGCAGACAATAGCTTTATAACTTTGAGTAATAAAGCAGACAATAACTTTGAGTAATGTTAGCATTTACTCCCCCGGGTGGAATTGAAGAGTCGCATAGTGTGAGGGAGGAACGATCTCCTCAGTGTGTCAGTGGAGCAGGACAGTGACAAAAGTCTGTCACTGAAGCTACTCCTCTGTCTGGAGATGACACTGTTCAGTGGATGCAGTGGATTCTTCATGATTGACAGGAGTTTGCTTAATGCCCGTCGCTGTGCCACAGATGTTAAACTGTCCAACTTTACTCCTACAATAGAGCCTGCCTTCTTAACAAGTTTGTCCAGGCGTGAGGCGTCTTTCATCTTTATGCTGCCTCCCCAGCACACCACCGCGTAGAAGAGGGCACTCGCCACAACCGTCTGGTAGAACATCTGCAGCTTCTTATTGTAGATGTTGAAGGATGCCAATCTTCTAAGAAAGTATAGTCGGCTCTGACCTTTCTTACACAGAGCATCAGTATTGGCAGTCCAGTCCAATTTATCATCCAGCTGCACTCCCAGGTATTTATAGGTCTGCACCCTCTGCACAGTCTCCTCTGATGATCACAGGGTCCATGAGGGGCCTGGGCCTCCTAAAATCCACCTTGTAGCACTTGTTTGAGAACAGACTCCTAACCAGAGGTGGGTAGTAACGAGTTACATTTACTCCATTATATTTACTTGAGTAACTTTTCAAAAAAATTGTACTTCTAAGAGTAGTTTTACTGCACCATACTTTTTACTTTTACTTGAGTACATTTGTGAAGAAGAAACGCTACTCTTACTCCGCTACATTTGGCAACACTCGAATCGCTACTTTTTTTCCATTATATACGCTATATTTTTGCCAGAGAGCAGCCGCCAGTGGATCTGCTGCATGACTGTTTCACCAATCAGACGTAGCAACAATAATCACAAGACTCCGTTTCACCAACCAGACGTAGCAACAATAATCACATGGCTCTGTTTCACAAATCAGACGTAGCCATGCAGTCACATGACCACACACAAGCTGTGGCAGCATAGCGGCACAAACTCCTCACAGACAGCAGACAGGGAAAGAAAGAATACATGAAAAATGAGAGCCAACTCCTGCTGAAGCTTAACCATCACTTCACTGAGTGAAGAACAAGCACATTTTAACCAGACATGCACAGACAGCCAAGGTAAAGTGAGACTTGTACGTGCATAAGCTGCCTTGTTCTAATGTTATTTTCTATCAGCTGTGCTATTTGGAGGGCAAGTGAATATGCAGTATTATACTGTCAGTGTACAGGATATCTCGTCACTGTAAGTAGTTTGCATTGTTCCGACATACTTGTTGCCTACTGTAGATATCGGCTTCAAAAGCTTTGTTGTGAAAAACTGAGATTTGGAACTTTGTGTTATTTGTGCATCTTTATTTTGTAAAGATGTGATTTATTTTTACTCATTTTTTTATTTTATTATTTGGAAATAGCAGAATTTGCACATTATTTTATATTTTTGTCTGTCTTATTACATTTCTAAAAAATAAATCATTTATTATGATCAAAAGTTACTCAGTACTTGGGCAGTCTTTTCACCAAATACTTTTTGACTCTTACTTGAGTAATTTTTTGGATGACTACTTTTTACTTCTACTTGAGTAATATTATTTTGAAGTAACGTTACTCTTACTTGAGTACAATTTTTGTCTACTCTACCCACCTCTGCCCCTAACTGATGTCGACACAATTGCGTTGACCTTATTTGTAAATTGCTTTGGATAAAAAGCATCTGCTAAATGAATAAATGCAAATGTGAATATGTTAAGGACACTCTTAAGAAAAATTCAAGAAGTGGGCTCACAACCAAAAATTGTCAGTTTCTAATTTTGTGAACCTAAAGAAAACGCAAAACCAAAACTTCTCTTGGTTGTAATCTGAAAAGACAGATGTTCTTATGAAATGTGATTTGTTTTTCAGAGCAAGAGCAGGATGAACATGAAAGCACAGATGAATCCAGTAGTGAAGACAGTGATGATGACAGCAGCACCGAAAGTGACAGCAGTGTCAGTGGGGACAGTTCAGAGGAAGACTCTGACACTTCGGAGGATGAAGCTGACAATGACACACAAGAGGCTTAAGGAAATCCACAGTGTTATTTCTTTTTCTCATACTTCTTGTTAAATAAAACCAGCACAGCATTTGCTTCCTATTGTACCTGACAGTCTGGGCTCACCGCCAGCTCTAAGTGACCCTAAGGTGGACTAAGAAGGGGAGAATTGATGGCTGGTTTGGATCCATGTTTTTATCCAGTGTTTGACCCACGCAGTAGGATGGACTGACGACTAATATCAGTGGTGAGACTCGGCCAAAGAGTTGGACTGGAAAACACCAGGCTGTCTGTGCCGTCCTACCCAGTGACCCGTTTAAGACCCCAAGTGATTCACGTCACCAGCCTGTGCTCCATTTGTGTAGTAATGCATACACTACTGTACTTGGCCTTGTAAGCCACTTTGGAGTGAAGTTACAGCAGTAAATAAATTCAGTGTATGTTACTCAATCCTTTGG
>JANRMT010062814.1:20209166-20227699 GCA_026402145.1 Polypterus bichir lapradei | reverse complement strand
GATAGATGAAAGACCGTATATGATAGATAGATAGACAGATGAAAGACACTATATAATAGATAGATAGATCAATAGATCAATAGATAGGAAAGGCACTATATAATAGATAGATAGATGAAAGACACTATATAATAGATAGATAGATACATGAAGGCAGCACGGTGGTGCAGTGGGTAGTGCTGCTGCCTCGCAGTTAGGAGACCCAGATTCGCTTCCCGGGTCCTCCCTGCGTGCAGTTTGCATGTTCTCCCCGTGTCTGCGTGGGTTTCCTCCCACAGTCCAAAGACATGCCGGTTAGGTGCATTGGCGATCCTACATGTCCCTAGTGTGTGCTTGGTGTGTGGGTGTGTGTGTGTGTGTGCCTGCGGTGGGCTGGCGCCCTGCCTGGGGTTTGCTTCCTGCCTTGTGCCTTGTGTTGCCTGGGATTGGCTCCAGCAGACCCCCGTGACCCTGTAGTTAGGATATAACAGGTTGGGTAATGAATGGATAGATAGATGAAAGACCTATATGATAGATAGATAGATAGACATATGAGAGACAATATATAATAGATAGATCGATAGATGAAAGACACTATATAATAGATAGATAGATAGATAGATGAAAGACACTGTATAATAGATAGATAGGAAATGCGCTATATAATAGATAGATAGATTGATAGATAGGAAAGGCACTATATAATTGATAGATAGATTAGATAGATAGATTAGATAGATACTGTAGATTAGATATTTGTTTTATTTTGTATGAAACAGCACCATCTTCTGGAAAAAAAAAGAAAAAACATTCTTCTCCTCCATACATTCTACCTAAAAACAACACACGTCTAAAACAGACACCTAAAAATAATGATATGCAATTTTTGATTAGTTGTCTTTTTCAATAACTCTCGTAGAGACATTACCTGTATGATGATAAATGTCTTTTCGCTTAAGTATAAAGGTTTTACGATTTATATAAAAAGGCAGTTTGAATTTACCTGTGACCTAAATTTGGTACATTGGTTTTCCATTCGTCATCGGCCTTTTCTTTTTAGGATGTTGTATCACTTTATGAATGTTCGGCATTTCTGCAATGGGAATCTTAAGAAACATAATGGTTAACAGTTGTTATGGCAACCAAATTGCCTATTATTACGCAGTCTGTGCAGCTCCGTCTCTGTCGCCACACGTTATATAAAAGCTTTCAGCTCCACATATTAAAAACATAATGACAGTTTGAAAATCCTGACTGTCTTTTAGTTTCGGTTTTATTCTCCACACATCCCCCTATTTGTCATTTTTTTTTTTCCAATTTCATGTTGTGTATTTCTTCTTTATCTCAGATAATTGGTTAATGCGCTCGTTTTTAAAGAGGCTTTAATATTAATACGTTTATGCAGTACTTTAAAAGAGGTAAAAAATTTTTAAAGACATCAATAGATACTAGATACTAGGTCTTAATGTTTTCCAGTCTCACTTCCAGCTGCATATGGCCTGGCCATTCTTTTTAGAAAGTAAGACGCTGCGCTAAAGAACGCAATGCATTTGAACAAGGAGCTGTCCAAGTGCTGAAAAAAATGTGATTTCCTTGAGCTTTTCTCTCTGAAACGAGACGTTACCAGACGTCTACGGTGAAACAGAACCTAAAAAACAAACGATCCCTGTCAGAGACTTTCTAAATTGTCCCAGTAAGACGGCGACGGCGTTGAACACTGGTATGAGTGCCACTGTGTCCTGATTAAACCCCGGGCTGAGCGTGGGCAGGTAAAGTGAAGAACGAGGCCGTCGGGTCGATCAACACCAACTCCCGAGCCCCACCGCTGATTCTCTGTGTCGCGCCGAACAAGACCTTTCACCCGCCAGTGCTCCATAAGCAGCAATGTCGAAACAAATGCACCGTGAAGCTGGGATCTGTTGGTCGCTTTGGGCAAAAGCGTCCACGAATGTATAAATGCATATGTAATGTATTTAAATGTCATCCCTTTTAGTCTGAGGGGGAGGCTGCGCGTTGTTAATTGCCGCTAACTATGCACACCATCACAAAATTAAGAGCGATGGATGTGCATATATATTTTCTTGGATTCAACACCCGTAAGGTTTTGCAAGAGAAAAAGCGAACTGTAAAAGTGGCAATGTCAGAGTAATTAAAATAACACATCTTCACGCTGGTTCGACATAGCATGCAATATTCGTTCTTTCCAAGGAAATCTGAGTGATGCCATGTTCATGTCATTTTCTTAAATAAAGCTTCTTCTTTACAGTTTAATTACTTTAACATTTCATTGCCATACGTGTCTTTTTAAACCCCTGTCTTGTTATCTGTAGTTATCTTTTGTTGTAAAACGATGGCATGATTTTTTCGAACACTTTACTTATTCCTAACGTTCGTTTTATTCTGCTCAGTAAATTCGGGTTAATTTAGTTTAACGTCAAAATCAGCATCGACTTACTTTTACGTCCTGTGTAATAAGAGACGCGGCTCATATTAAACATAACTGTCGTATGGGTTTGTGAGAAAATTCCGTTATGTCCATTTGGTTGCGTGTGTTGGTGGCGTGAGGGGAGCTGTGTTGGCCCAGCATTGTGTTGACATGCCACCTATTTCTCGACAGCTAAATGTCTAGAAGGTATGCAGCCATACTGGCGTGGCGTTGGTGATGCTTCAGAGTAAAGCACTACTGCCATAAAGGTAAAAAAAAATCTTAAGTAACTCCTACAAGACGAAAGGTCGCGTTCCTATACAAGGCTTGTGGAGGTGCGTCTCTCTGAAAGCACACAGGAGTACAGCGTATGCGTTGTAAAAAGAGAACTTTTAGCATCGACAGGCATGGATTTCCACAAGAAGGTTCCCTTGAAGGAAATGGCTTTATTTTTCAGCTAATTAAAACACGTGTCTGGAATGTTTGAAACTTAAATTAGGAAAACACAAGCAATTAGATATTGTGTAAAGAAATTAAACAAACGGAATCTCAGAAGTACGAATCTCCATCTCCCCCTTGTGGTCATTTCTCCTCTCTCTCTCTCTCTCTCTCTCTTTCCCAAACATAAGCCTGCTGGTGTCACAGAAGCAAAGGAGGATGCAAAAAAAGTCATTGGGTAGGACTCCATATATGCTGTTGTAAGAGTTGCACTATCACACCTAAAAGCATCGCCAAGAATCCAAGTGCTCTGGGTGAGTGCATCACCTTACCGAAGAACTTTAGCGACAAGCTTAATAAAGAATGGTGGGGTGTGTGAGCGGTGTACTGGAAGACACCGTGTTTCCATCATTCATTTATTTATTTATTTTGAATTTTAAGTGTCATTAAGTGTCAAATCGTTTTCCTGGAAGCTAAAAAATCTCGGCGCCTCCGCCCGTCCTCTCCTCCCCTCCCCTCTCTCCCCGTCTCTCCACATATGGAGCGCACTGAGGACGTAGCGCGTTACTCATAGGGTCAAACTTGCGAAAAGTCCATCTTCGTGATCGCAATCCGTAATCGACATTATAAAACCCCAAAGGCAACCAAAAACACCTGCAAATAAAGTCACGTTTGACGGGGAAAAAAGGACATTGCGCTCCATGATTTTTTTTTTTTTTTTTTTGCAGACAAAGCGGATTTGGTCGATACTGAAAGAACCCCAACCAACATCAGAAGGAGGTGTTCGTGTGACTCATGCGTGCGTAGTAACGGATAAATAGGCGATTCACGCTTTAAAAACAGCAACTGAAACGTACTTCAACAAAAAAAAAGGTCACACTGGATGGATTTGTGCTGCCGATTGAAATTCCGACGTTATTTTTCTTGGAGACTTATAAAGATTCTTTGCGATTAGTGACTACTGTGCCTTTTTCCTGGGTTCGTTTCCTCGGAGTCTGCTACCTGTTTGCCCACCTGGACCGCCAGCACGGTAAGATTTCGATGCACGACATCTCCTCATATTGATTATCTACGTATACGAAGAGATGCAGGTTCCTATGAATTACAACTTTTTTCAGAGTAATGTATTTCAATTGCTTTGTGTTAATCTTGTAAAACGTTTGAGTAAGAATTGACTTTTTAACTATATAAATTGGATCGGAAAAGAGATTTTAACGAAATCCCAAATTCTGAAAGACCACTTTAACGATTGCCTCGTAAACCATTAAGCAGAGCGTCCACAAAATTGAACCATTTTTATTACAAACTTATAAATTGTGATACAGCTTTCTAATAGAGCTGCAACTTGTTGGATTTTCGTAAACTCTTGCCGTTTCTTTTATACGGGCAGTGAATTTAAATTTTCCGTAGCACCGATAATTTGGGGGTTTAATCTTAATTGGTAAATCGATCCTGCGTTTAGCCAATCATTTACTATGTGAAGGGTTGAATTTACAGTCATCATTAATATTGTTCACGATTTATTGCACTGGAAAAAATAGCCAAAGACATTTATATCTTCCCCCTTTTTTCCCGATTATCGGCGATGACGTGTTAACTGGGTGATTTATTTAAGTATGAAGAGCTAAAATGCGTTTTTGACAGCAACGATTTAGACGGCGCAAATTCGGATGACAAATCAGAAATTAGACATTTGGTAATTCCAACAGTGGGAAGTTCATAACTGAAGGACAACGAGTTATTTATTAATAGGTGTTCAAATTAAACGCTTATATTTAAAATCTGTAATATACAGAAAAGTAATTGATTTGACATTGGTGCTGATTTCTTGTAGTACGATAAAAAAAAAAAAATTCTTAAGTCACACCTATGCGTAAAAATCGCTGAATTTGTAGTTCATGCCGAGCCTTTCTGCTTCTATGCGAGGTTTTTTTTTTTCTTTCAGAGTATATTTCTGTTTAATCCGAGGGTTGCATTTTTATGATTAACACATTTTCATTTGCTTTGCAGTTAACCATTGCTGTCCATCTTTATAAAATAAGAGGCGCTTGCTGGGTGGTGACAATACACGTCGGAGAGAAGAGTTTTTATCTCAAGACTAATGGCATCATCCGCACCTTCTTCCTCTGGCGGTGGCCCGGATCCCAACTCCTCTAATTTACGACCTCCTTCTACAAGTAGGTCTCTGATGCTGATAAAATGCTATTTCACTTCTGTTATTTACACTGCCCTGACCGCCATTAATCCTTATCTAAATAATAAAAGTGAAAAATTCGAAAGTATGCGACAAAATTCAACAGCAAAATAAATTGCCTTTACGGCACATCCATTAAATCCAGATCTTGCTATTCTTACTAGAACATTAAGCATCTACTCTCTGTCTCCTTTTTTTGGAAATATGACAAGCAGCTATTTTTTTATAAATCGTCTCCACAGAAGATTTCTATAAATCCAATTTCAAAAATTTTAAGAAATTGCAGGTGCGAAGGACTGTCTGATTACATGTGAGACGTGCAACGCGAGCAAAGCGCACCTCCCGGAATAAACTCGTAATCATCGAGGTTTTTTTTTTTTTTACTTACATGTAATGGTAATCTTTGCCAGTTATCCGAAAGCGTTTGAATGAGTGGTTCGACATACAATTAAGATGAAAATGCCTCTAATTGCCCCGGCACAGAATGCTCTCTAATGGCCTCGGCTCTACACTTAGCTCTTGGAGTGTCACTAACAGCGAGACAGGGCGAGTGTGTCGGGGACAGATAGGAGCAGTTCTGCCTCAGCAATCTTCTCATCTGCTGTGGGCAGGGAAAAAGAAGTTCGATGGCATAATTGCCCAACATATCGTCTGACTAAAAAAAAAAAAAAAAAAAAAAGCTGGCCTCGATCACCATGATGAATGTTTTGACCCAAAGGGGGGTGATAATGCGAGAGCGCACTTTTGTAATGTGTTACTTAATTGGAAGCAGAACGAGTCCAAACCTAAAATCAAACCGCGGGACACAAATAAGCCTTTGGATCTTTTTAAATATGTTTTTTTAAACAGTGTCGTCTATCTATATGTGTTTGGATGATGCAGATGATAATGTGTGCATTGTCTACCTCGATAACCGTCCTCTGGCAGTGATTTTATTTAACTTCTAAATTCCACTGTCCGTCAAACGATTGCTCATTAAATGTTTATTACAGTATCTTCATATATCGTATATACCATTCATCTGCAGGGTTAAATTTACATTTACTTAAGTTTCAGCTTGTTTTTAATCGCTATTGACCTGCATTTACTTACACATGTCAGTAGACTTGCCTTTTCCTATACACCCTTAAAAATAACGGTTCTGAAATGGCGCTTTGTGTGGCTTACCCTTTCAGCAAAAGAACCTTTTCATTCTGGTTAGCGATCTTTTAATACGAAGCTGGTTCTTTAGCTTTGATAAGTTTCCTAATTTGTCTACAAAACAGAAATCTTTAGTAGGCAGGATAACTAACGGATGAAGAAGACCTGAAACCTGCCGGTATGACTGGGGTCTTTTTAAAGCCAGGAACCCACTGGTATTTCACAAATCCGTTATCATCTGTTTGTGGCTATTTATGGAGAAGTCTGGAACTTATGGAAACCCTATGGCATCGCTCTAAAGAACCACTTTGGCACCATTATGCTTAATAGTGTAGGTGTTGTGCTTTATACACACACACACACACATATACATATACATACTATATTTGTGTGGATAGATAGATAGATAGATAGATAGATAGATAGATAGATAGATAGATAGATAGATAGATAGATAGATATGTATATGTGTGTGTGTTCAAAATAATAAGTAATATATATTTAACACACTTTCTAGTACAATATTCCGTTTTCTATTATTAGATTATCATCAAACTGACGCCTTTACCCAATGCGACTAATAACATTTGGTTCCATTTCTTTTGTTCTTCCAGATAGAGCACAGGCAGGTGAAGTGACCTGCTCATGGTCACAGCCGGTCAACAGCGGGATTTGAAACCACAACCTCGCGGACTGAGGTCCAAAGCCTTAACCCGTACGCCAGCTTTAGGATTTGTCGCGCATGTCAATAAGCCCTACTCAGTCCACCTTAATGTCGATTGCTCAAAAATGTTAAACTTGCTCATCCGAAACGTATTCTTCAAAGTATGACCTGAATCTTCTAATTCTTGCAGCCATAAGAGGCAATAAAGAATTACGAAATAAATGTGCTGTGCAAAGCTTGGGGAAGAATTTGGATTACAGTTTTTTTTTTTTTTGTATTTTTTACATTAAAACTCTTAACATGAAGGATATATGAAACACAAGGTTGTTTTTAAAGCGGGCTGTCTGAGTCTGGCCGAAGGCTAGTCATGCAGGTCCGATTTAGTCAAACACTATTTTTCACCCAATTAATTTCTGAACCCTTCCCCCGACCCCATTTCATGCCAGTTTATTTTAAACTGCCATTTTGTCGGAGCCGTGCCAACACATATTAGACATTCATTTCTCAGCCGGCGCTGCTAATAATCTGTGAAGTGATTAAAGAAATTCTACACAAAAGGAAAATGGAAGACAAAAATGGGTTCCATGTGATCGAGAATCTTTTGCGGCTGAATGCTTTAAATTCTATGGATAGTCATGAGATCCTGATGGACTGTCGCCCTCTCCAGTGATTGTTCCTGCCTTGTGCCCGATGCTTGCTGAGATGGGCTCCAGCTACCCCATGAACCCACTCAGGATAAACGGGTTTAAAAATGGATGGATGGATATACCTGAAAAGCTGGTGTTCTGCAAGTGGCATTCATTTATTTTATGTTTTGCTTTCAGCTTATGACACCTGGTGTGGGGTCGCTCATGGATGCACACGGAAACTTGGGATGAAAATCTGTGGTAAGTTTGTTTAATGTACTTTTTAAACTTGTATGAGACAATAGCACGGGTAAAAAGAAAAGTTTTTAGACACAAGTTCATATGACTCACGAAACGAGCCACAACTAAACCCCCGTTAATCGCATTAATCTTCTATGCTATAATACAGTATATGTATGGCCATACTAATCTTAGCGTTTACTACTCAGCGTTACTGGGCGATGTTGTTGTGGTGTTACTTGATGAACTGAGTGTTCGCAGGCACGCTGATGCCCCCATCTTGTCGATTCCCATCTAAATGACGGAAATTTAAATTAAGATTTACAAACAAAACCTGGCCCTGTCTGGGCGGTGGTAACAAGCCTTCTACGCCATCTAGTGGTACAGGGTGGAAAAGTCACTAAGGATAACTCAGTAGGGGAGTGATTAACTACCTGGCAATTGAGGACACCTCTTTACAAGATCCAGATTATTCATCGTTAGCAATATATTGCAAAGATGACATAAATTATTCCGATGATAAATATTAACATGTCACTCAAATGTTGTGTGGTCTACCCCGACACTTTAGGACTTAAAAGGGGAATCAACCAAAGACTGGACGTCCATGTGTTACCTACTCGAGCACCTACAAATGCGCCGGGTTTATTTGGAGCCTCCTAATCCGAAACACGCATCTCTTTTCAGACATGGACAAGACAGATCGTCTGAAATGTGTATATAGTGATAGGGTACAGGCATATGAAGCCTGGGGCTACACTCTTAAAAATAAAGGTGCCAAAGAGCTATATGCTATAAGGGAACCATTTGATTTCCAAAAGAAGCATCCAAGTGAAGGTTCCAGGGAGAACTTTCACTTATTGGTGTAAAGAGTCATGAAGAGATGACAACAGATTTATGAAGTATAAATGGCTTTGTGTTTTTATAGAAAGGGCTCTCACTGCATATACAATCACATAGGCTCAATTCAGGTTTTCTTGATCAGTTAGTATCCTGCCTACTACACCTTTTATCGTTTTGTCCACATAATGGAAAGTTTTGCAAAAGCCAATGAACCAATTTCATATGCGAAGAACACTTCACGGAACAAATTGTTTATTTGTCAAGTAATGGCTCCTCAAGGAACCACAAAACCCAGTAAAGCGTCATCAAAGAACTGTCTTATTTTAAGAGTGAGAAGTGTAATTCGAGATGATTTGGTGGCTCATTACTTCTCAATTTCCGGGACTTGAGGTCCTTTTACGAGCCAGCTGTAAAGTTAGCCTCCTCACAGCATCAGAAGCTTCACTGGTTTAAAACTTCAAATAACTTCTCGTATTAGTACTTCAAGTTTTAAATCTGTCTGAATCTGCAATCTGGTCCACAGGTATAGTGAAGCCCATCCCAGCAGTACGAGGGGCCCTGGTTCTGCTCGGACCACTTTAAAGCTGCCGATCAACACAGTTTACTACAACACGAGGAGCCTGCAGGCAAAAGTTCACCAAGATCATATGTTCCCCACCTAGCATTGTGAACACATTTGGTGTTTAGTCCCGTTATTTTCTGTTACTTTTCATTCTTCCGTTTTCCAGTTTTGAAAATGCATATAGCACCTTTCACGAGAAACACCTGAGAAAATGTATGGAAAAGATAACAGGAATATGCAGTATATTTAATTATTATTGTATTATTAGTTGAAGATGAAAGGTACAACAAAGCTGAAGAGAATACGTCCTTCTTCTGGTGTGCGCGTTGCCGTCACTGGGCTTCTCATCTTCTTTTACGGACAATGGTCTGTCTGTACGTTAAAAAAATTCTGTTATATCCGCATATTAGGAACCTTTTCAAAATCCACAGAACCAGCTTCATTTGCAAATAAATATTCTCTCAAATGAACAATGATTCTACGAAGAACCCCGTGAACTTTTATTATAAGGAACCGTTATTTTAATCGCGCGCGTTCTGTATACAAAACCAAATCGGCAGTTAAGTGATAACCTGTATAAACAGCCGAGGTGCGGTCTTTCTCGTTTATTTAAGGGTTACAATAATCCAGAAAGGTTCTCGGAAGCACTGGCTATTAAAAAAATTGTCTTCAGCTGGACGATTCTTAGAAAAATTCGATTTGCGCCCACAATGGCCCCACCACCTATGCAAGGAGTTCAGCAAACCTTACTGGAGACCAAACAACAAGAGAAAAAAAAAATCCATATTGTGAGTGGGAATAAAATATTGCTGCTTTCAGTATCATGGATTTGCAGCTTTGGATTTATCGGCTCTTATCGCTCAACACAAGAAGGGGGTTACTGGCTTAACAAAAATTAACCAGCAATTTATTAAATGGCAATTCGTCGACCTTCTGTTTCCGTGAGATAGGCGAACCGTGTGCGCTGTCCAAATCTGAGAAGGTGTTTGCTTAGCAGTGTGGAGGATTGAACTCCTGCGGGCTGTGTCTTTTGTGTACTAATCGGGGCTGAATATCTCATTTCAATTAATAGGAAACTGACAAATTAGATAACTGGGTTACAACCAGAGATGGAAATGGTGTTGAAATTAACTAAGCCAATATGATCAATCTATATAGTCACGTAATGAGCGCAGCTTCTGCTCCTAGAAAATATATTTTTAGGTTGTCATTTTCATAACGGGAGTACAAACTGTAATCATGGCGCGGGTCTTTAAAGTGAATGACAAGGGTTTAATGAACCATTTTGTTATCCTTTTTGAAAGTGTCCACAGAGATGCCGCTCCTCAAATTGAAAAGCCTTACCTTCATTTTCCTCCGCGAATAGCTCCGGTAACGCATGGCTGCGTCCTCTTTGTTCCCCTCCTTTGGACCAGATAACATATTACCAAAAAAAAAAAAAAAACGTGGATTACCAAGATCCTCTTCCATTTTTATTTTCGATATTTCTAGAGTGGTTTTAATATAAACATAATGAAGCATTTGATAAGGGTTATCACTTTTACACCCACACCCACAGTTACGTTTAATTCAATTAGCTTTGTACTTTTGCGCTGTGAAAGGTGCTATATAATAGCTTCTCGTGTTTTTGTTTTTTTTTTGTTTTGGCAAGTGCGTGGTATTTTTGTTTGTTCATCTTCTTTCTCGGTCAACAGCACATACGAAGATGGCCTGTCATGTAGATTCACATTAATGAAGGCTTCTTTTTGTCCTGAATTATATCCTGCAGGCTTGGGTTGCATTGACCCGTTCCATAGCCCTTCCCCAACGGCTGCCTGATGAAGTGGAATCTGTCCGAGAGATTTAATAAGAATTTACCATTGCACTAAATGGCGAATATTGGTTTTTGCATGGCTGGTTTTCATGCTGATGTCACGCGGCTCAACCTCCTACAGGCAAATTGTCCCCCCATAAATACACAAACATCAGAAAGCTTTCAAATCAAAATCGCCAGAGCTGACCCATCTTAACTATACTTAAAAAGAGAAAGATATATTTCTTAAAATATCTTACTTCAGAATAAGTAGCAGGGATTTAACCTTTGGACGATGCTAGGGCACACTAACAGGTCACCTCTCTCTTCTACACCCTGTAATAATGTAGGGTTCTTGCAACGGAACAACAGCCTGGAAGACAAAAGCCGGATAGTGAGTTCCTTTAAGGAGCGCCAGGCTGCCAAGAACCTTCTGTCCTGTGAGAACATTGACAGAGACCCCCGGTTCAGACGCACTGAGACAGACTTCTCGAATCTCTATGCAAGAGGTAAAGCAATCCGACTTTAATGTTTAAATTCTGCTCGATTATATAGGATCTCTTGTCAAGTAATGGTTTAGATTTTAATTAACCGCCTAATAGAAAGATAGAATGCACACGGCTCAAATTCATAATGTTATCTTTTGTAAAGTGTTATTTTTCTAGATCTTTGAACAAGTTTAACATATGACTTTTGGCATAAGCGCGTCTCCTTTAATGATGCGTATTTTACTTTTGAAGAAAATAGACATTGTTTTTGTAAATGTTGACACTTTTTAATTATAAATTACAGTTATCGCATGGTAATGTTCTATTTTAAGTGCAGTTGATATACATTTTTTTAACCTTTTATCCTAAAATAATTAACCATTGAGTGGCTGTAAAGCACTGTGGTGTACCCTGCGATGGTGCAGCCTTTATGCAGTGCAGTGCGCCGAAAGCGCCACCAGCGAAGCTGCGACTGTAACGCGTTCAACTTGTTAATCCAGATTTACTGCCAGCCAAAAATGGAGAGGAGCCAACTGTGCAGTTCCTGCTTGAAGTGGTTGACATTCTCCTGAGTTATATCAAGAAGACTTTTGATCGCTCCACGAAGGTCTTGGATTTTCATCATCCGCACCAACTCTTGGAAGGAATCGAAGGGTTTAATCTGGAATTGTCTGACCAGCCCGAGTCTCTCGAACAGATCCTGGTGGACTGCAGAGACAGCCTGAAATACGGAGTGAGAACAGGTAACGGCCAGTTATTCTCGTGGATAAACATCTGCCTCATTTCCAATGCGATGCTTTGCTGTTGTGCATTTCATTTAAAGGACCGACGTCTGTGTGTGAGTGCTAAAATATTAGCATGATTTATATCGCTAGTATGTTGACTTTTGCAAGTGAAACAATAAAATGTAGCCGTATTATTTATGTGGAGGTAATCCGTGGGCCCAATTCGTTTGTTCTGATTTGCAGGCGTGCTGTTTCTTGTTATAATTTGCTAGCATTAAGGCCGTTACAGCAAGGACCGTTTGATGATCATTTATCGTTTTTTAAATCAACGTTCAACATGCGTGTTTTATTGATAGCTACCATTTGGCAGGCGCCGTTATCCAAGTCACTTCCATCATTTGAGATACAACTGGGTACATTCCTTTTGCTTTTACCAGTTGGAGCAAAGGCAGGTAAAGCGACTTGCTCATGGTTTCAAATGTATAGGTCCTTCTCAAAAAATTAGCATATTGTGATAAAGTTCATTATTTTCTGTAATGTACTGATAAACATTAGACTTTCATATATTTTAGATTCATTACACACAACTGAAGTAGTTCAAGCCTTTTATTGTTTTAATATTAATGATTTTGGCATACAGCTCATGAAAACCCAAAATTCCTATCTCAAAAAATTAGCATATCATGAAAAGGTTCTCTAAACGAGCTATTAACCTAATCATCTGAATCAACTAATTAACTCTAAACACCTGCAAAAGATTCCTGAGGCTTTACAAACTCCCAGCCTGGTTCATTACTCAAAACCGCAATCATGGGTAAGACTGCCGACCTGACTGCTGTCCAGAAGGCCATCATTGACACCCTCAAGCAAGAGGGTAAGACACAGAAAGAAATTTCTGAACGAATAGGCTGTTCCCAGAGTGCTGTATCAAGGCACCTCAGTGGGAAGTCTGTGGGAAGGAAAAAGTGTGGCAGAAAACGCTGCACAACGAGAAGAGGTGACCGGACCCTGAGGAAGATTGTGGAGAAGGACCAATTCCAGACCTTGAGGGACCTGCGGAAGCAGTGGACTGAGTCTGGAGTAGAAACATCCAGAGCCACCGTGCACAGGCGTGTGCAGGAAATGGGCTACAGGTGCCGCATTCCCCAGGTCAAGCCACTTTTGAACCAGAAACAGCGGCAGAAGTGCCTGACCTGGGCTACAGAGAAGCAGCACTGGACTGTTGCTCAGTGGTCCAAAGTACTTTTTTCGGATGAAAGCACATTTTGCATGTCATTCGGAAATCAAGGTGCCAGAGTCTGGAGGATGACTGGGGAGAGGGAAATGCCAAAATGCCTGAAGTCCAGTGTCAAGTACCCACAGTCAGTGATGGTCTGGGGTGCCATGTCAGCTGCTGGTGTTGGTCCACTGTGTTTTATCAAGGGCAGGGTCAATGCAGCTAGCTATCAGGAGATTTTGGAGCACTTCATGCTTCCATCTGCTGAAAAGCTTTATGGAGATGAAGATTTCATTTTTCAGCACGACCTGGCACCTGCTCACAGTGCCAAAACCACTGGTAAATGGTTTACTGACCATGGTATTACTGTGCTCAATTGGCCTGCCAACTCTCCTGACCTGAACCCCATAGAGAATCTGTGGGATATTGTGAAGAGAAAGTTGAGAGACACAAGACCCAACACTCTGGATGAGCTTAAGGCCGCTATCGAAGCATCCTGGGCCTCCATAACACCTCAGCAGTGCCACAGGCTGATTGCCTCCATGCCACGCCGCATTGAAGCAGTCATTTCTGCAAAAGGATTCCCGACCAAGTATTGAGTGCATAACTGAACATAATTATTTGAAGGTTGACTTTTTTTGTATTAAAAACACTTTTCTTTTATTGGTCGGATGAAATATGCTAATTTTTTGAGATAGGAATTTTGGGTTTTCATGAGCTGTATGCCAAAATCATCAATATTAAAACAATAAAAGGCTTGAACTACTTCAGTTGTGTGTAATGAATCTAAAATATATGAAAGTCTAATGTTTATCAGTACTGTACAGAAAATAATGAACTTTATCACAATATGCTAATTTTTTGAGAAGGACCGTATATTGTTTGCAAGCTAGCGGTTTCTACTTTAAATCTTTATTGATCACTATTGTCTCCTTCTTTATAATAACATCTCAGGTGAAGTGACTTGCTCGTGGTTACAGATTTATAAACTACTGCTAGCAGTTTCTGTTTTAAATCTTTAATCCTTACTATTGTCTCCTTGTTTATAATGACCTCAGAAGTGAAGTGACTAGCGGGACCAAACCTCAGGGCTTGAGTCAAAGCCTTAACCGTTACGCCTCACCGTACTAGTATCATAATTTATAACATTGTATTATTATCTGAAATTGATATAAATTTAAATCGAATTAACAACTGGGTGTCATTTCCTTACGGGATTTAACACAAACTCCAGATATGAACTCTGTGCACCAGTTCTTAGACGTGTTCGAAATTTGTGAGCTTTCTTGTTTTAAACGTCTAAAAAAATCTGTCGCTAATTCATGCTTAACACACAAGGCCATGAAACATACGGTTGTTTGCTGTGATCAACAGTTGATTTCGTTGTTTGTTTCCTAAATGATTAATAATTTAATTTTGTTCGATTCTACTATCACTCCGTATAATTTTATGGATTGGTGTGGTGGGTAAGGCTTCGGATCAACGGTTGATTGCATTGTTTATTTTTGAAAGCGTAATTTCTTTTTAAATATTTGATATTAAAATTCATTTTGTTAATACCACCCCATAACGTTTTTATGGAATGGCAGGGTGGCGTAGTGGTGAAAGCTTTGGAAAAACAGTTGATTTTATTGTTATGTTTTTAAAGCTTACTCATTTCATTTTTTCCTGAATCGTTGATACTTAATCTACATTTTTAACGTCACTCCACATCGCTTTATGGAATAGTAGTGTGGCTTAGTGGTTAGGGCTTTGAAAGAAAGAAAGAGTTTTGAACGGAATGTTATTAGTCAATAATCAACAAATCATTTAAAATGTCGTTAAGTGCCGTGTAAGCCATTATGGATGCAATGAGAAGTCAAGCAAAATTACACTTTTTATTAGCTAACTAAAAAGATTACAATATACAAGCCTTCGAGACAACTCAGGCTCCTTCTTCAGACAAGATGTGTTGCCTTGAAAGCCTGCATATTGTAATCTGTTCAGTTACAGCCAATAAAAGGTGTCATTGCATCCATAATGGCTAACACGGTACAATATAAAGAAACTAAACGGCTACTGCTTACCCATAACAAATGCCGTTTGCCGTACTGGTCGAGGCTTTGACCTTCAAAGACTGAGGTTGTGGGTTCAAGTCCCGCCATTGTCATTGCATGTGTGACACTGAGCTAGTCACTTTACCTGCCTGCGCTCCAATTGTTAAAAGCAAAGGATCCGATTGTACCTCAGATGTTGTAAATCGCCATGGATGAAGGCATCAGCAAAGTCACTGTTACCATAAATTATACTGTAGCTTGCCTGTTAACATTAATAAAATGCTGTTCTATACGTTTGTTTGTATTAAGAGATGTTTTCTCGTAAGAGTTTAGCAGTAACCAGAACACTTTTCTGTGATTAATTCATGTTTCATAACTTTAAAATATTTGTAGGCAGCGTTCCAAATGGGCCACACCTGCTCCGCCTTTTAAACTGGATGCTAGTGGACTCCAGCCGTGCACGCGATTGTACGAATTTTCTCTGATTTTGACTTTAAACAAATCTCCTTCTGCTTTGAACGAATCTTTTGCACCCGTGCTGATATTTTAAAGTTACTAACCATAAACAAATTTATTTCTAAAGTTACTTTCCATAAACAGATTAATTAATTATTTAATTTTACTTATTTATTTAGTTGCTTGCTTTTTTGTTATAATTGAAATGTGCGTATCACAATTGCACGATCCAGGAGCCGTAAATAACTTTAAAGGGGTGGGGGGAGTTACTGATATGTTAAATATTGCTCATATAAGCTAGCAAAAACGACGCTGTTGTTGTAGTCCAAATGCTAAATCGTATCTGCAGCATTAAATTGAATCATTTTTCTTATAGAATATTTCGTTTGAGCCGAATCTAGCAGGTTTCTGTTTGGCACCTCCACAAACGAATTGCCACACGCAATGTGAAAACGTTCATAATATAAAGTACACGGTTGCTCCTGAGAATGACATGATTTCTTATCCTTGCGTTTGAGTCATAATGTTTAATTAATTTTTTTTCTTCTCCTCCGTCTGTAGGTCATCCGAGATTCTTTAATCAGCTTTCTTCCGGACTGGACATCATAGGTTTAGCAGGAGAATGGCTGACGTCGACTGCCAATACAAACATGTAGGTCTTGGGTTCCTCTTGCCTATCCGTTTTGGTACCGAGTCATGTAGTTGAAGCAGACATCTTGCTTGACAATCTTTAAGATATGTTTGGATGAGATAGTGGGACCTCTTAACTACGAGCTAAACAAACGAGCTGAATGGTCCCCTGCTGTTGGTCAAATTTCTTTTTAGGGAAAACAATTTTTCATCTCTGGGAGTGAGAAAATAAATGTCCAGGTATCGTGGGGGAGAGCAGAACTTTACGATGTCGGCATGAATTCATTTTCGAGGTGAATAGGATTGACGAGCTTGTTGGACTGAATGGCTTGTTCACATCATGAAGTTTTCTGTTACTAAATTACACGTGCCCCTTTTTTTAATAAAGCGCCTCCTATGGTGAAAAAAATAATAATGAAATCCATTTTTCCAAACCAGAAGTCCCCAATTGTTAATATTGATCTACTTGTTCAAACAAATGTTTTGCAAGCAATTAGTATTGGCTATTAATGCTTCATTCGTATTGCAGTACATACAATGGAAAACAACCAACGGAACAACACGTCCACTATCCGTTTAAGGCTGGCATCCTTTAAATGAAGTAGTGAGGTCCTACACGAGCCCGTGTTCAGTCGTTTCTTTTCTCGTCGGGTTTCAGAATGTGAACCACATAATGACCCGACAGGCAGCCAAGTCACGTGATCCTACCATGCCTATAAGGGCTCGCAAGAGCAGCACGGCCTGCCTATTCATTCCGAAACAATCGTGATACAAACCCTCTAGTCAAACTAAATTGCATATCGATCTGGAAACAGTGCTACATGGGTTTACATATGATCTGTGTACATGGCTTTTGGTTGGGGGGTGGCGATGCAGGGTGTGGGTGTTGTAAATTGACTTCAACGAAATTAATATTTTTACCGGTGATTCAGATAATTGTATTGCTTTAAAGATATAGGTGGAATGAAACTGTATTCTGGTTGCCGTAATCTTGTCCCAGATTACAACTCAACGGTCCATTAACTTTGGTTGATTGTTGGCTGGTATCAACAGACGAGGCCATCCAGAAGCGGAAAGCGTTACCCTGGGCGATGCGAGCGGGGGGATGGGGCGGGGGGTGGCGCGTCAGGCTGAATCTGTCACCTCGAACGGCGAATCAAAAAAAAATTGAAAACAGACAACAAAGCGACATTAGCTAAAGTTAAACGAGGACCTCACGGAACGGCTTGAATGGAATAATACGACGTCATTCGCGTTTAATTTTACCGAGAAAGAACGTAAGGATCCAGTAAAGGTGATACAACTTGGGTGGGCTTTTGATTCCCGATACTTAAATGTAGTTTACACAGTATGACCCCATTTTAAATTGGCAGCTGTACGTAACATTAAAAATATTTATTTGTTTCGCGTCTTATTTGTCTTATTTATTTAAAAATCTCAAAGCAGTTTATATGAATTGCAAGGTTAAATTTAAAATGTTTTATTATCACATGCGTATGTCCAAAGATGGTTAAATGTTTTGAATATAGCCTAAATTTAATTGATTAATGCTAATGTGATAGTGCACATCGTGTGTGTTTTACTCGGTTTATTCCTTAATTTATGAATACTATAACCTTTTCAGTGCAATGCTGAGCTGAATGTGTTAAAGAAAAATGACAGACTAGGCTGTATCCTATTGTTTGTACTACTAATTAGGAACACATTTACACGACTCGTGAAACTTATCAGGCGCACTCAATGTCGGATCAATAGGATCAATAGGAAAATCTACATTCAATATCGAGTTTTTTGAACCCTTATCTTTATAATTTGAAAATATTACTGCCTAACGAAGTCTTGACTATTGCGTTCTTAACCAGAGAGGTTAAATATTTAGTTAATCAAATTACATTCAGTTTATTTTGTGCAGCTCTCTTTACTGTGTGCAGGCGCATATAAATCTGTTTATGTCGGGAGAAGTTGCCTTTGGGATATTGCTAACCATCTGCACATAGCTAATTCAAGATTACTTTGCGGACAACTTGTAATCTATCTATCTATCTATCTATCTATCTATCTATCTATCTATCTATCTAT
>JANRMT010062814.1:20179857-20209156 GCA_026402145.1 Polypterus bichir lapradei | reverse complement strand
ATCTATCTATCTATCTATCTATCTATCTATCTATCTATCTATCTATCATCTAGATAGGGACGATCAAAAAGTTTCCGTACTTTTTTACTCTATTTATTAAGGACTTCAAAAACAAATTACAACACTTTTCTACATAGTCACTTTCATTTGCGATGCAATTTTCCCAGCGTCATGTCAGCTTTTTAACGCCCAATTACTACTCCTCCCTCCTTCACCGTTTCCAACGAAAATATAAAATTGCGGAAACTTTTTGAACGTCCCTCGTATCTATCCATCTATCTACCTGTCTATTATATATTGCAATTAGTATTTATCTATTATAGTGCATTTCCTATTTATCTGTTATACACAATTATGCATTTTCTTTCTATTTAACTAACGAATTAAAAATGCCAAATGTTTTACATCGAATACAGTGTTCAGCATCGTTCGAACATGCTAGTATTTGATAGGCATTTACGTTATGGTTTTATTCACCATTATCCCAAAACAAAACCTATGCTTTCATTGTATTTTTTAATCTAAAGAGTATTTAGGATGAACAGGTTAATAGATCAGACAGTTTTATTACGCACCAAAAGGCTCGATTTCGTTTAGAAAGTGCGATGAATGGCGCACCTGTTAACATATGCATTTTGTATGTTCCATCCATCCATTATCCAACCCGCTATATCCTAACTACAGGGTCACGGGGGTCTGCTGAAGCCAATCCCAGTCAACACAGGGCACAAGGTAGGAACAAAACCCGGGCAGGGCGCCAGCCCACCACAGGGTGCGACTTTGTATGTTGAACAATTTAAATCTGTCACGTTGAACAAGCCTATATATGTTTCAGAGAAAACAAGAAAGACAACTGACCCAACTGCTCGTTCTTAACATTTTGAGAAGGCACATCATTTAATTGAAATCTGCCGGAAGAAAGCGCTCTGTTAAACCTCGAGTGAATTTTAAAAGGCTCTCATAATTTGTGCGTATTTCCTTGTTTGAGATTATTGGAGCAAATAAATTGGATTTGGTTACGGATTGCTTGCTCACTTATTCTAGTGGGATATCGGTGTCAATGAATTATTGCTCCTCGTAAAATTTATGATAATTTCAGTTTAACCAGAAAACATCACCGAGCGGTTTTACAGTAGTAAAACGGTAACGTGTTTAACTACAGATTGTCATCTCTGTTGCCACATCGGACTGAGAGAATGCAGGTGTGTGCATCAGTGTGACCTTCAGGCGACTGGTGTCCTGTCCAGAGTTTGGTCCCGACGCCCTGTGCGGCCCGAAGAGACTACGGCCCTTCGAAACTGTAAGCTTATTAAGCAGCTTGAGGTAATGAACGGGTGGATTGTGAGGATATCCATTTTAGCTTTGATTCTATTTGTCAGTGATCCTGCTATTTATTGGATAGTGTTAGAAAATAAATGGATGGATTTTTTTTCATAATGTCCTTTCGTGGGAACATATCCACTAAGATTGGTGGATGAAACGAAAAGCGGCTACAGAATGCTTGCAATAAGTTAAGGTTTAAGCCCTAACACACCATATAGGTATCAACCTAATATTTATCATGGGGATTCGGAGCTCGGGACTTTAAACGTGTAGATGCACAAAACTATTATGGTGGTAATGAAAGGTACAACGCGACACGTTTTGGCAGACATACAGAGCTGTAGTTATAATCCCACCATCTATGTGTGCGACGTTTGAGGAGGTTCAGTATGTTAGTTATCGCACTTTAAACATCGCAAACAATGGCCCGGTACTTGTATACATAGGCGGTTTTAGACGGGGGCCAACAGGGGCCAGTGCCCCTGTATAACTGGCCCTGGAACCTGTTATGGCCCCTGTGCCGAAGAGATAAAATTTTAATTAATCACTTACGGTGATGTTCTGTGCCCCCATGAAAAAAAGACTGGCCCCACCCTGGACCCCCTGATAAATTTGGTCTGGAACCACCACTGCTTGTATACGCAAGTTTTAGTATTGGTGCTCACTGCTCTCGTCTTGGTTTAGAATCGGCCGCACCTTCTAAACATCTCATATATTTATAACACATAATATATGTGTGTGACACTTACAAATCAGACCAAATGCCCAGGCTCTGAGCCTCCTTACTCTTTAGAGTAGCTGAGAATTCGGCGCAGAAACGTGGAAGTAACAATGAAGTCTCTATTTGCTTTTTGGCAGGTTCACCTACGAAATTGCCCCCGTGTTTGTATTGATGGAGCAACTTACCCTTAGAAAAATGAGGGAAATCATTGGATGGCCTAGAGGAGATGGCGATGGAATATTCTCACCAGGTACGAATATGCTATTTTAATAGTTCATGAATCTTCTAGAATGTTACACAGGACTGTAGCTCAATTGTCGACTTTGCTTTCGATTACGTTTAGTTTAGTCTGGATGCTAATGTCCCTAAATATTAGCTAACGTGGCAATGCCGGGAAAGGTGTATTGGTATCGCAGCCTATGCCCTTAAAAATTAAAGTGCCAGAGTGGTTTTTCACTACGAAAAGTAATATATGGTTTAGCCCTTATCTCGTACGACCGTCATGTTTTCACGTACGATTGGGTTGCTGTAATGGCCAGCATTGTCACTCTGGAGATGGGCGGGTCCTGGGCAGGTGATTGACAGCAGGGTAGTCACCGGTCTGGCGAGCTCTGCGTTCCAGGAATCCCTGGAACTTTCTCGTTAAACCTTTGAAGTCCGAGATGGCAGGTCGAGACTCCCAGGGCCTCATAAATACAGACTTGCAGACGGTAACGGGGTAACCGCAGGACAAGGGACACGACACGTGACACCGGGCGGCGATCGGGGACACTGCGAGAGTGGAATAGATGGGTGAAGTGACTGTTATCTTTACAGGGCGTTTGCGAGTGGGATTCTGCTTAGAAAGCTGCTTTAAATCATTTGTTGTGGAATAAACGCGCCCGTTATTGGGTTTAATTCTGTGTGCAGGGACGTTCTTAGGCATACGCGAACTACGCATCCGTGTAGGGCCCCGGCCATGATGGGTGCCCCCAGCCCGGCCCTGACTTACAATTTTTTTTTGTTGTTGTTGTCGGGCTGTGGGCCTGGGCCCCTGTCATGCCCCTGGCACTGCAGCCGTCTTTGCCAGTCCCTCACGTTATGTGTCACGATACCCTCCTCATCCTAAATTTTATCGTTCTTTTCCGGATGTTTTATTAGAACACCTTCCTGAGCTCCGGGGGGTAGGGGTCTTTGTCCCCCCGGACTGCCCCCCCCCCCTTCATATCCGGGGCCTGCACATTTCTGAACTGCGTAGGGCCCCCAAACTGCTAAGAACGGCCCTGAGGTGTGTGTTTTGTTCGTTCTGTCTCGGTGTTCGTTACAATATACGTTTACGTGCACACGAGATGTTTTCACGTATACAAGATAGAATTAGAATTAAAAACGACAAAAGTGTGCCTCCCTTACCCCTTAAGAACATGAAAACACATCTCGTATGTACGTGAAAGTGACCCTGACGTACGAGATATTTTCAAGTGAGTACCCGATTTGGATTATCCCATAATTTTTTTTACTCTGCGTACTTCAGGGCGATGCCATAGAGGAGCCTTTTTTGCTTCTCTGACCCATCCACATGAAGATTACAGAAAGATCCATAATTTATTGAGATCCATACAGTGAATAACCATGAATAGATGGTCATTGATCTGCGAAATACCGATAGCTCATGATTATAAAAGGACTCTTCCTGCATACAATAACACTGATTTAAATTAAGATTAAGACTTAATCTGATTGTGTCATACATTAGAGGTTTCAGGGTTTTTCTTGTTTTCTTTTTCTACATATTAGGACATTTTTCAAAGCACATTGAACCAACTTCATGTGCAAAGAACTTTTCACAGAATGAAATGGTGATTTGTCAAGCAATGGTTCTGTGATGAACCACACAAACCAACAAATAACTATAAAATGCCATTAAGAAACCAGGAATTTTAAGAGTGTTCTTAGGGCTTGGACTGTCAAGAAACGTAGGGATCTGCGAGAACTGAAGGGTAGATGAAGGTGTGCAGTAAAGCAAAGTAGACAAGGAGATAGTGAGACCAAAACTGTGAGGCTTTGTTGAAGTCAAACTAGCCGTATGTTGCTCTACTGCACACTCTTCAAAATACAGTACTGGCTCTTTAATGGCACTCTGGGTTGTGCGGTTCCTTGATTGGATTATGTTTAGTTTAGTTTGTATACTTTTAATGCCTAAATATTAGCTGATGTGAATAGATGACAAAGCACCATTTCATTCTGGGAAGGGTTTTTTGTATACATTTACATATTTGGCTGATTTACAACATCCATCCATCCATTATCCAACCCGCTATATCCTAACCACAGGGTCACGGGGGTCTGTTGGAGCCAATCCCAGCCAACACCGGGCGCAAGGCAGGAAACAAACCCCGGGCAGGGCGCAGACACACACGCCAAGCACACACCAGGGACAATTTAAGATCACCAATACACCTGACCTGCATGTCTTTGGACTGTGGGAGGAAACCCACACAGACACGGGGAGAACATGCAAACTCCACGCAGGGAGGACCTGAGAAGAGAACCCAGGTCTCCTAACTGCGAGGGAGCAGCGCTACCCACTGTGCTACCCAACTTACAACATTTGAGATAGAATTAATAATAATAATAATACATTTTATTTATTCGTAGGCACCTTTCTAAACACTCAAGGACACCGAACAACAGATAAAACACACATTAAAAGCAAAACTAAAAATACAAAAATTAAAATCAGACAGAGCAATTGTAATCAAAGAGAAAAAGCAGTTTTAAGCAAATTAAGTTTTAATTTTAGATTTGAAAAGTGAAAATGATTCAATATTTCTAAGCTCAGATGGTAGTGAGTTTCAGAGCTGGGGAGCTCCCCATAGTGGTAAGATGGACGAAGGGGGGAGAGTCAAGTGAATGGAGGAAGAGGATCTAAGAATACGGGAGGGAATGGCAACATGGAGGAGGTCAGACAGATATGGAGGGGTGAGGTTGTGGATGGCCTTAAAAGTTAACAGGAGAATTTTGAATTGAATGCGGAACTTAACTGGAAGCCAATGAAGCTTCTGCAAAATGGGAGTGATATGGTGAATTGAGGGGGTTCTAGTAATGATGTAGGCAGCTGAATTCTGGACCAGTTGAAGCTTATAAAGAGATTTACAAGAAAGACCAAAGAAAAGGGAATTTCAATAATCCAGACGAGAAGTGACAAAGCTATGAACAAGGATAGCAGTGGTGTGGGGAGTGATGGAGGGGCGAATGCGATTAATGTTACGCAAGTGGAAATATGCAGACTGGGAGATGTTATTGATGTGGGACTGAAAGGATAAAGTACTGTCAAGGATGACACCCAGACATTTATCTGTGGGCAAGGGAAGACAGAGGAATTATCAATAACAAATGAAAAACAGTCAGTTTTGGATAATGTTGATTTTGTACCAATGAGGAGAACCTCAGTTTAATTTAAGAAAATCTGAAGAAAACCAGGATTTGATTTCTGCTATGCAATCAATAAGTGAGGAGGATGGAAAGGAAGCAGTTGGTTTGCTAGTGAGATAGAGTTGGGTGTCATCAGCATACCAGTGGAAGCTAATGTTATATTTACAAAAGATATTACCAAGGGGAAGGAGGTAAATAATGAAAAGGAGGGACCCCAGGACAGAGCCCACCTGAAGTAACAGCGGTGGGTTGGGAAAGTTTTAAGTTAGAGCACAGGTGGGTGAAGAGACTTGCTCAGGGTCATACAGTGTCACTGGTGGGATTTGAACCGACAGCCTTATGATTTGAAGTCCAAAGCCTTAACCACTGCTCCACATTATGGCCTCTGCATAGGAAGTTAACTTTGTGCTTTGCAAAAACTTCCTAATAAGTCAAAAAGAATATATATATGGTAGGCTACTTAACAAGATGCTAACAGATTAAGGAAACCTGGACTTGGCCTGTGTTACTGTACATAAGCAGAGAGAATCCTTTTAAAATCAGGAGCCACTGGTCTGTCACCAATCTGTTAGTTTCTGGTTATTTACTGTATGGAGCCTGTGACGCATCTAAAAAATTAGAAGGTTCTTTCTGAAACCTTCACATGAAGGGGTCTCTTAGGAACCAATCCTGGCTTCCCTATGGCATCGCTCTGAAGAGACACTCTGGCACCTTTATTTTTAACAGGGCTCTTAACTTGGTTTCTTCATTTTTTTGTTTTTTTTTTTTTTTTGGCCAGGTGGCGCTATATCCAACATGTACAGCGTAATGGCCGCTCGCTACAAGTACTTCCCAGATGTGAAAACCAAAGGAATGGCTGCAGTCCCTAAACTAATCCTGTTTACCTCAGAGCTGGTAATTGATTGTTCACCTTCTTTTTTAAACACACCCACGTTTGTGTTGAGTTCCAAGACTGATTTGTATCTCTTTGAAATGATTCCAGAGTCATTACTCCATAAAGAAAGCAGGAGCTGCACTTGGATTTGGGACAGAGAATGTCATTTTGATAAAAACGGATGAAAGGTACAGTATATGTGCACCCGCGTTGAGCTAAACTAAGAGTTTTTCTAAGCTAAACGTGGATGCTCAATGTCATATTTACAACTGGAAAAGTTGAGCAGGATTTATTTTGCTATTTGATTATGGATTTATTCACAAAGAACACTGTTGTTGGTCCATATTGGGGTGTCCAACTCAGGATTTGAAGGGCCACAATGTTTCATTCAAACCCTTTCCTTAATTAGTCATTAGGTTTTGCTGCTAATTAACTTCCTTTCCCTTAATTTTGATTGACTTGCTATGACTTGGACCTTTTCATTGTTCTTTGTTACCTGTGGACCAACGGGGTGCGTACAGCCGCCCTAACCTGACACAGATAGGCAGGACATGAGTTTCTCCACACAGCACACCTTTACTTACAGGTGGGAAACACTTTCTTTGCTCCCCACAAGAGCACAATGTCCACAAGACCAAAGCACAGTCCTTTTCCTTTCTACTCTTTTCTCTGCTTCCACTCCTCTCCCGGCAAGCTTCGTCCTCTTCTTCCCAACTCTGGCTCCCCGAATGGAGTGAGGCAGATCTTTTTATTCCACTCCTGAGAGTGCTCCAGGTTGCTCATCAGTGTTACCTGGAATCACTCCCAGCTGTGGTGGAAGTCCACTGTAGGGCTCTGCTGCTCCCCCTGGTGGCCCCCACGGAACCCAACAGGGCTGTACCAAACTCCAACTCCCAGCGTGCCCTGCGGGGATCCGTGGTGCCACAGCCGCCCAGGAGGGCTGCCCTCTAGTGTCCCAGGGGAGGTAGTGCCTCACAGATTCTCTCTACTCCCCCGTTCCTTACATTCAGCTGCCGTCCCGGCTGGGTAATGGCCGTGGCCGCCCGTCACATACCTTAATTAGCAGCCACACAATAATGAGATACAAAAAGAGCCAAAACATGACCAGCTAACCTGTGTCCATCATGCAGTCCATCCATAGGTGGAGTGGTGGCTCTGAGGCTAGGGATATGCACTGGCAATCGAAAGGTTGCCAGTTCGATTCCCATAAATGCCAGTAGGGACTCTGCTCTGTTGGGCCCTTGAGTAAGGCCCTTAACCTGCAATTGCTGAGCGCTTTGAGTAGTGAGAAAAGCGCTATATAAATGCAAAGAATTATTATTATCTGTTTTCTGCTGCTCATCCGGGTCAGCCACAGGGGGCAGCAGTGATGCACAGACATCCCTTTTCCCTGCCAACTCCTCTGGGGGGATACTGAGGTGTCTCCAGGCCAGCCATGAGATACAATCTGTCCAGCGTGTCTCTCTTCTCTCTCCATCAGACAATATCTAAAAACAAAGAAAGGTGAACGTCTCAGTAATGTTGATGTGCTCAGGTCCACAAAATGTTTTGACGGTACTTTTAGAAAAAAGAATATCAACAGTTTTGGAAACTTCTGACAAACAAGGGGACAAACAAGCAATTCTGTCCCCGAATGCCGTATTAGTGAGGCTTCTCTCCTGACCCAGTCCATACGGAGTGTGCGTCGCCCCGTTGGTTGTAGTGAATGTGGACAGATAGCTTTACTGACCAAGAAGGTCAAGGCTGAGAATCCATATACTTTAATGTTGATTTCTGGCAAGAAGTCATACAAAGTATGAGGACGTGAAAACCATGACAACTTGAAGGTAAAAGAACGATCATTTCCTAAACCCTAAAATACAATTTGGTGGAAGGTAAAGCAAAGACTAAAGCAGCGCCAATAGCAAAAAGGGAGCGAGGGACATACCAATAAGTATTAAATTAAAAGGGGGGGGGTTAGGAATATACCAAACAGTCTAATAACAATATTAACACAGGCTACAGTAGCAGCACACAAGCCATGGAATTAAATTAACAACAAGAATCGGCTTCTAATTAAGAAACTTGTTGGAATGAAATTGTTTGGAGTTTGAGCCACTGACTCAGGTGGTCTTCTGTTGGCTCACTTCACGTTGGCTACCATTTATGAAAAAAAGAACCAATTCAGTTAGCACTTGGGTATAAGGCAGGAAAAAGCCTTGGGCACTGTGCCCATTCATCCAGGGCCAACTCGTGGACACTCTCACACTCACAATGGGGCCGATTTAGAATCACCAGCTCACCAGATATTTGGGATGGGGGAAAAAAATGGTGTACCCCAAGAAAACCCATACGTACAGTGCCCTCCATAACATTTGGGACAAAAACACATTATTTAAAATTAAAATTAAAATTACAAATCAAACAATTCAGATGTGAGTGAAGTGCACATTGCAGACTTTCATTTAAAAGCATTTGCTTACATTTCGCTCACACCACGTAGAAATGACATTTTTTATACATGGTCCCCCCATTTTGTACATATGGAGAACATGCACACTCCACAAAGATACTGTCCTGGTGCTAGATCCATGAAAAGGCAACACTAACCACTGTGCTACCATGCCATCCTATGGAGCCAATACTTTTATATACAGTTTGAGGAACGTCCCGTGTCCTTACCCTGCTGTGATGCCATTGAAATGGAATGACTAGGAAAGAAAACGCGCACAGAGCATTATCTCATCCAGTGTGCTAAGTGGCAGCCCCCTCGGTTGTAGCGGTGCCTCGGATTCCCACAGTGCAGCATGGGACATGGAGTTCTTCAACTCAGCCGTGTTGGGTTCCGTGGGTGCCGTCAGGGGATGCTGCAGGGCCTAAGGAGCCCTACTTCATGGGGTTTCCGCCTCACCCCGAAGTGCACATGTACGGAGCACCGGAAATACTTCCACATGGAAGATAAAAAGAGCTGCTTGCTTCACATGGACAAACCAGAGTCAGGAGGAAGGTGGACAATGCTGACAAGAAGGAGTGGAGGAGGCAGTGACCAGTGAGAGAAGGAAGAAAAGCGTTGTGCTATACAGTGCTTTATTGTACTTGTGGCTATGGTGGTGGGAAATGCTTGTGAGAAGAGTTTTCCACCAAACCAATACTCTTTAGCCTTTTAACTTAAGTCTGAGCCTGCTTGTGTTGGCTGCTTGGAGAGCTGGAGTGCTCGTGGTGTCCACAACAGTAACAAGAAACTTGTGCTACTTTATTCTTTATGCTAATTTAACATTTGACACTTTTCTGTCCTTGCAGAGGAAGAGTCATACCGGCTGATCTGGAATCTAAAATTATTGAAGTGAAACAAAAGGTAGGCATGAGGATTGTCAAAAAAATGTGTAGCTACACTATTTAAAATAAAGTTGCCAGAGTGGTTCTTAAGAAGCGATGCCATTGGTTCCCAAAAGAATGGTCCATATGAAGGATCCAGAAAGAACCTTCAAATCCAGAACAAGGTCCATAAATCATCATGAGCTGATGATAGGTTTGTAAAATTCAAAAGGGCTCATGGTTTTAAAAGGAGAGTAACACAAGCTAAGTTCAGGTTTTCTTAATCTGTGGTATCCTGGTAGGTCACCTGCTATGTATTACAGAGTTCTGGTTTGCCCACATATTAGAGACCTTTTCCAAGCCCAAAGAACCGATTTCATATGTTAAATCCCCCACAACAGAATGAAATGGTTCTTTGTCAAGTAATGGTCCTGCAAGGAACCACACATCCCCATAAAGTGCCGTTACAGAACCAGTAATTTAAAACCGTGATGCATTTTTTGTGAGTAAACTACATTTGGGTCACCTGGGTGAGGGTGTCTGCTGTTAGGAAAGACCCAAAACTCCCAAAGACCCCAGGATACATCACTGAAGATGCATCCCAGTGCATCCAAGATGTATCACTCAACCCACCTGAGTTTTCACTCTTGAAGTACTGACAGGAGAAGCATGTTGCTCAGGATCACTCAGTCCATTGGGTTGGGTCAAGTTCAGAACTTGTCCATAGCAAAAAAAAAATATTAAAAGCAATTTCACGGTCAACAAGTTCCTATTACTACTACAAGTTCATTATTGGTAAATTAAGCAACTTGCTGTGGGTGTATGGGGAATTGGTTCTTTGGAGCAGGGATAGGGTTCCTTGGCGGTATAGTTGTGTTATTTACTTTTATTGAATTTCAGTTTGTTGCCACGTCTGAAAAGCACAAGAGAGAAACACACTTTTAAATCTTTAATTTGCTATTAAATCTAATAATCTGCCTGTTATCTTTATTTTTCTAGGGATATGTTCCATTGTATGTCAACGCCACAGCCGGAACCACTGTATATGGTGCTTTCGATCCAATTAATGAAATTGCCGATATCTGTGAAAAATACAACTTGTGGCTCCATGTAGATGTAAGTCTTGTTCCTTCACCCCATTACATATTTGTGGTGTGTGTTTTTTGGGGGGGAGGGAAGGCCAGGGTATGCTCTGCAACTTGCATTTTTCCAAAGTCTTCGCAAGTGAGGAAGTAAATAATTTCCCAGCGGTAAACGGGACTGCTAAGGAGGTACTGAAGGATTCATAAATTGTAGAGGGAGAAGTGCTGCTCAGATTAAACCAGTAAACCCCTGATTTTCTAAAGAATCGCAAATCCAACAATCCGATCTTTGGAGGGGTGAAAAATCATGGAGGGTGGGAGCGTCCTGGGAAAGTTTTCATTTAATTAAATAAATATATTTGTACTAAAATTAACCAATTTATTAAAACTAAAATTGAAATGTAATTGTTATATCATTTAAGTCCAAAATGTCTTTGAGTTGTTGCATTCATAAGTAAAAAAAATATCGGAGTGCAAAGGTTTAAATGAAGTAAATTGGAAACAAAAAATTCATAAAATGGTAAATTCAAAATAGTTAATCAAAAATTTCCTTATAAACAACATTTTTGGTAAAGATGGTTTCCTGTCCTTGAATCAGTTCTCCCTGGTATGGAGTAGTTAAATCCTTCACTTTAACGTCACATGAACGCCGGACTCTTGAAAAGGCAACATAAAGTTTTCCATGTCCAAATACAGGCTCAAATAGGTAAATCCCTACTTTGTCCAAGCTTTGTCCTTGGGATTTGTTGATCGTCATGGCAAATGCAGCCTTAATGGGAAATTGGCGTTGTTTAAGTTTAAAAGGTAATTCCAGGTCAGAACTTGTAAGGTCAGTTCTGGGAATCAAAACAGTATTGCCAGTATGGGATCCCGTAAACAGTTGTGCCTCAATAACATTTTCTCTCATGCTGTTCACGACCAAATATGTACCGTTGCATAAACTTTTTTAGTATTAAGGTTTCTTAATAGCATGACTATTGTCCCTACTTTTAAGGTTAAGATTGTGTTGTGGTAATCCAGCCGGGTTAATAGTGTTTAAATAGTCTAATGGGAAATTAAGATGCTCACTTTCATCTTCAGAATCAACACTGACAGTACTTAGAAAGACTCGGGTCTCTCCAGGAAGCAATCCAGTCACTTGGTTATTTATCCGGTCAACGTCAATATTCTTTGGACATAATATAGGTTGTGTTGTGTTGTTTGGGCGCCACCTACTGACTCTGGGAAGCCGGTGGGTTTGACTCTGGGACGCTGAGGTGCTGTGCGCTTTTGGCGCCACCTAGTTCCCTGATGGTGACGGCTTGCTTCTGGCCTCTGGCATCCGTGCATATATACAACCTTCGTTTAGTAATATAGATGGGCTGAAATCAAAGAAATCAAAGAGACCAGATAATATTTACCATCGAGCTCTTAAGGAGGCTAGTGAGTACAGATATAAACCTTTCACACATTTTTAGGAAGTCGCTGTGCACTGGGGAGATTCCAAAGGACTAGAAAATGGCAATTATTATCCCACTATATAAAAGGGGTGACTGGGCAGATCCGAGCAACTAAAGGCCAGTAAGCTTAACGTGCATCACAGGAAAATGAATGGAATGAATTATTAAGGATAAGATTGAGCAACACATGGCAAGGACAGGAGTTTAACTGAACAGTCAGCATGGGGTAAGAAGAGGGAGGTCGTGTTTTACTATCATGCTGGAATTCTATGAGGAGGCAACAAAAGGATACGGTCAGAGCGAAGCAGATGAGATTATTTATAATGACATTCAGAAAACATTTGATGAGGTGCCACATGAGAGGTTGGGCATCAAACTAAAAGAAATGGGAGTTCAGGGTGATGTGTGTAGATGGGAGCAGAATTGGCTCAGACACAGGAAGCAGAGGGTGAAGGTGAGAGGAACCTCATCAGAACTGGCTGATGTTAAGAGTGGTGACCAGCAGGAGTCAGTGCTAGGGCCGCTGCTATTTTAAATAAATATAAATGATTTAGATAGGAATATAAGGAACAAGCTGGTGAAGTTTGCAGATGATACCAAGATAGGTGGATTGGCAGTTAATTTGGAATCCGTTATATCATTACAGAAGGACTTGGACAGCATACAGGCTTGGGCAGATTTGTGGCAGATGAAATTTAATGTCAGTAAATGTAAAGAATTACACATAGGAAGTAAAATGTGAAATTTGAATACACAATGGGAGGTCTGAAAATCGAGAGTACAGCTTATGAGAAGGATTTAGGACTCGTAGTGGACTCTATACTATCAACAGTGTTCAGAAGCCATTAAGAAGGCTAACAGAATGTCAGGTTATATAGCGCCTTGATGTGTGGAGTTCAAGTCACAGGAGGTTCTGCTCAAGCTTTATAACACACTGGTGAGGCCTCATCTGGAGTCCTGTGTGCAGTTTGGTCTGCAGGCTACGAAAAGGATACTGCAGCACAAGAGAAGGTCCAGAGAAGAGCGACTAGGCTGATTGAGGGCTACAGGGGATGAGTTATGAAGGAAGATTAAAAGAGCTGAGCCTTTACAGTTTAAGCAAAAGAAGATGAAGAGGAGACCTGACTGAAGTGTTTAAAATCATGACGGGAATTAGTCCAGTGGAGACGGTGACTTTAAAATGAGTTCATCAAGAAAACAGGGACACTTTTTGAAACTTGTTAAAGGTAAATTTAGCACAAACATTTGGAAGTGTTTCTTTACACAAAGAACGATAGACACTTGGAATAAGCGACCAAGTAGTGTGGTAGGCAGTAGGACTTCGAAGACCTTCAGAACTCGACTTGATGTTTTTTTAGAATAATTAAGTGGATGGGACTGGCAAGGTTTGTTGGGGTGAATGGCCTGTTCTCGTCTAGATTGTTCTAATGTTCTAATCAGCATATATAATATTCCAAATGCAGGTCAGATTTGGTGGTCCTCCCTGCTAGGTTTGTGCACATCATTATCCTAAACTGTACTAAGTTCTCTGAGGTGTTGGATTCTTAATTTTTATCAGTGTCCATCGTTCATTTTGAAGGAGAGAGGTTTGAGAGATTAAAAGGTGACGTAATGGGGGGCTTCATAGAGCTATTTAGTTGCCTGTTCTTTGGTACCTACAGTAAGTACACCTAGGAACCTAAACGAGAACATTTTAAAGTCACCCACTGAACTAATTCCCTTCATAATTTTAACTGTTCAAAACGAGATTAAAGACTCATTTCTATTCACTTGCATTCCGTGACATTCAGTAATACTAATGGTTTCCTCATTGTGATTATGTAACATTACTTCTATTTACTATTTATTTTATTTATGTTCATTTATTTTATTTCTGTTGATGTTATTCATGTTAATTGTATATTTTTCTTTAATTCTATTGTTGTAAAGCACTTTGGCCACAGCATTCCTATGTTGTTTTAAATGTGCTATATAAATAAATTGACATTGACATACTTTTGAATTGCTACCAATGAAACAAATGCCTAAAATTTCAGCACTCGCGTAGTGACCATCTACTTTGTGACTTTTTCCCGTGTCATCTTCCACGTGGCATTTAGTTTGACGTATTTTCTCTTCTGTCATAGGGAGCATGGGGAGGTGGACTTCTCATGTCCAGAAAGCATCGTCATAAACTAAATGGAATTGAAAGGTAAGGCAAATCTTGGGCTTTATTGGCCACAGAATGCCTGCAGCCTTTGGCCTCTCGTCCATACGTTCTCTTACTGTTGTAGGGCCAACTCGGTGACCTGGAATCCTCACAAGATGATGGGCGTTCTGCTACAGTGCTCAGCCATTCTTGTTCGTGAAAAGGTGAGATTTCAGCTTTTGCAAAATGTCGTTCATAAAGTCGAGGTGGCAAATTAAAACTGAGTTTTTGAACTGTGGATTAAAGTGTACTTTCATACTTGTACAAAATCTGAACAGCTGATGGCCACTTTCACCATTTTAAGTGTCTTACACATGTACTCTTTTTATTTTTATTTGTTTGGGTTCATGCATGAAGAGATGTCCCAGGCATACAATGATTTTTTTTTAAATAAAAGTTCTAAGAAAGTGGCTTATGTTTTACCTACAGTGAGCTGCAAATCATTCTAGTGAATAACACGGGTCTGCGTAGAAACTGATTGCTCTATGACAGCCTCTCACTGGTCTATGCCATCTGAACTGGTGTGGTGCTGAGGTGTCACCCATTGCATGGCTGCACTCGGCTCCTAATCTGGGATCCTAAGTTGGTTTGTCATGTGGTGGGTGCGGCAATGCGCTGTATCAGCGTCTGCTCCTAACTTCTCTGTCTCTTTCCACATCAACTAATGTTAAGAACGAGGGAGACTGCCAGCAGCCATACCGCCTGCACTTCAGAACAGGTGACAAACCTGAAGCTAAGCCTGTTGAGGCCGGCCAGTACTTGGACAGGAATCCATCTACAACAAACTTGAGTTCCTGCTGGAAGAGGTGTTGGTGAGGCCAGGTAGCAGGGGACGCTTACCCTGTGGTCCGAATGTGGATCCCAATGCTCCCAGTGTAGTGACGGGGACACTGAGCTGTAAAAGTGGAGCCATCCTTTGGATGAGATGTAAAACTGAGGTCCTGACTCTCTGCGGTCATAAAAGATCCCTGGGTGTTCTTCGTGAAGAGTAGAGTGTATCCCGATGTCCTGGCTAAACCGCCCACCACAGCCCCCTAATTCTCCCCTGTCCCTAATCGCCTCTGTCTCTCACTACTTCGCCACCTAATAACCAATGTGTGCTGAGCACACTGGCACAATAATGGCTCTCGTCACATCACCCAGGTGGGTGATACACATTACTGGTGGTGGTTCAAGCGGCTCCTCACTCACTGCAGTGCTTTGAGTAGAGAGAAACAGCGGAAATGGAAGTGTAAAGAATTATTATTATTATCATTTGTCAGCTCAAAGCATACTTCAAATAATTTTCTGAGCGTGAAAAATACTTAATGAAATAAAACAAATGCAACTTCTTAATTTTAAAAAAGCATAATTTTTCACTTAATCCAGACTAACATTTTGTGATAGAGAAATTCCAATTTCAGAAGAGGATTCAACACACTTAAATCAATGAACTTCACCCCTGTTATTGCATGACAGGATTTTGGTGCAGGCCAGTCTCATTGGTTAACTGCATTATATAATGGAAGGGGTGAGACTTCTAGAAATTACAAAACAATTTTTTTTTTTAAATTTAACAACATCTAACTAGCATTATTTGTTTAGATATTATGCAAGGATGCAACGCTAAATACAAACGTTAAATCTCCTAAACAATTCTTCTTTAATGGAAGCATCAAAGCTTTATTAATATAAAAAGAATGTAAGAGTAGACATGTTTGATGACGGGCACACTGTAGCTTTGCCATCTGAATGCCAGCATTTGAATCTTTACTGTAGTGGTCAGGAACACCTTAAAGGGGTAGCTAGGGGCGGGCGGAAGGGGTGGTCCACCCCGGGCAGCACATTTTTGGGGGTGGCATTATTGGCCAAAAGGCTCAGTACGATTCGTGTGTAAGCAGCAGGGTTCGGAAAAATATCACACATGAATGAAAAATTTAAAATTCTCTGATTTTTATCCACGAATGCTTCATAAATAATTTTTAGACTGTCATTCTGTGACGGCATCAGACACAGCAGTAGAAATTTATGAGGCAATAACAAAAATAAGCATAAACATTACACCGATAATAATTTCTGGGAAGATTAACAACTAATTTACAATTTATAATTTCATTTCGTTATCAATCCGATTGCGTTCTTGCTCTGCGCAGAAAACATCCCCACCTATCACTTGTACACTACACTGTTTTCCAGTTTTTACAGCGTAATTAAATTAAACTAACAATTAGAACATGGCTTATCAGTGCGTCTATACTAGATTCTTGTCTAGTTGAAGCTTATAAATAATTATATGTGAAAAATTGTTGCTGTTTCTCTAAATATGAATAAATCTATGCAAAAGTTATCTGTAGTACTAGGGTGTTGTACCGTATTAGCCATTATGAATGTAGAGAAAAGCCAAGCAAAATGACACCTTTTATTAGCTAACTAAAAAGATTACAGTATGCAAGCTTTCGGGGCAACTCAGGCCCCTTCTTCAAGCGAGATGTAATCTAAGGTAATCTCCTGCCTGAAGAAGGGGCCTGAGTTGCCTCGAAAGCTTGCATACTGTAATCTTTTTAGTTAGCCAATAAAAGGTGTCATTTTGCTTGGCTTTTCTCTACATGCAAAAGTTAACTTAATTTTTCTCTAAACATCATTTTAATTTTCTATTTAAATAGGTTAACATATTCAGATTGAAGCTCGCTCCGCCCCGATGAGCACGAACTCTAGCTACGCCACTGCCCCTGGTGCATTTGCTGCAGTCTTGCCAAACTGCTGGATGTCATGTGTCTGTAAACAGTTACAGTATATGGATCACTTTGATGACTTCATGTTATGTTTTATCATTAATGTTAGGCTCGTGCATATACAGTATGTGATAATACATTTTGTATTTTAAGAAAGTGTGTGTGAGAAATTATTCATCCATCCATCCATTATCCAACCCGCTATATCCTAACTAACTAGGGTCACGGGGGTCTGCTGGAGCCAATCCCAGCCAACACAGATCACAAGGCAGGAAACAAACCCCAGGCAGGGCGCCAGCCCACCACAGGGCACACACTAGGGACAATTTAGGATCACCAATGCACCTAACCTGCATGTCTTTGGACTGTGGGAGGAAACCCATGCAGACATGGGGAGAACATGTAAACTTCACACAGGGAGGACCTGGGAAGCGAACCCGGGTCTCCTAACTGTGAGGCAGCAGCGCTACCCACTGTGCCACCCAGAAATAATACAGTATATTTTATATTGAGTTTTTATTAAAAGCCATGGCCATTTCTAGCCTAATTGTAACAACTTCTCGGCAAGGCACAAGTGAAAAGTTCTTCCCACCAAGCAAGCATGGTGGGGTACTTTGTGTTTTAATGTTGCCTAAGCAAAGTTAATTTTTTTTTTATTGTGTTGTCTTTCAAATAGTGGCTTACAATGTTAGTGTAAATTAATGAATAAATACAGTTCTTAGTTTTATATTAAATGGTATCTTAATTGCAGAATCTGAAAATGACTTGCATTATGAAATGTTTTAAAGGTTATTTTGATTTGAAAAATAAAAAGGTTAAAGGGTATTGAAAGGGAAAGAATGTTAAAGATGCATTGCTTTGTCTGTGTAAATGTGAAAGGAAAGAGCGGGTAGCATATATAGGCGGGGAAGGAGGGAACAAAGTTGAGGCAGATGAAATGAGAAAAGGTGAGAGTAGGTGAGAAAAAGCCTCCATTTGAGGAAAATAAGGAGAGATTAAAAACTTAGTTGGCCATTAGGATCTTTAGAAATGTGAGATCCCAGGCTGAGAATGAGCTTAGCTTCTTCCGTTTTTCATTGAAAGTGTCTTTGAAGCCCCGTGAAAGAACACAAGCAGAGAGATCAATGGAGGTAACATGTTATATAACAAGCTGTGTAAGGACTTTGATTTGAATTTCTTGAACGTGCTCCCCGCAACACCCCCTGTTTCACTTATGCGGCCTGACACTTCCGACAACAAAAGCAGTAAATACAATTTTTACACTGGCAGGAGGCCCGATGTTTAATAATGAATTTACCAAAGGGACCAGATTCAAGGTTATTGTTGTTGACATATTTGCAAGTGACACAGCAGCCCTTCTTACAGTTAAAAATGCCTGGAGAAGAATGTGGCTCGTCTCTGTAAGACGAGCTGTGGACTAGAAGTTTGCGTAGGTTAGGTTGTCAACAGCAGGAGATTGAGGGAGGGTTAGGAAAAAAGGCTCTTGTGAAAAGATCAGTCTGCAAAATGGGGATTTTTTTTTGATAACCTGTATTAAGGTGGAATGAGAGGACCAGACAGGACACAGTAGTGTGTTCCTTTTAGAGTGAATGTTTAAGAGGTCTACTCCTGGCTTAACTGAGGGCCCAGTCCACAAAATGAGAAAGGTATTCTCTATCGATGAAGAAACTCCTCATTCTGAGTGCTTCATTACAGACATCACCCTTAACACTGCAGAGGTAGTGAAGTCTGAGGAATTGTGAAAGAGTCTGAAGGTCTTTAGCATATCAGGATTAGAACGCAACTGTGTGAGTCAGTTGGCTTATAACAGACAGTTATTTTAAGTCCTGATAGAAAGACTGATATCTAAAAATGGTAGTTGTGGTAGAAACGTCAACTGTAAACCTGAAAACCGGATGGAAACTAGTAAAATCATCACACAAATTCCTGCAGCTGGCTTCTGGAGAAAGAGGAACACCAGCACAACCACCAATATATCCTTTACACAGGACTGTAACAAAGCCCAGGTAGGAAGGAAAGAGAGACGCTTACTTTGATTTTCCACGGGAGGTTAAGCCAAGAAGTTTTGATGTTCTACTCAAACATTCAGCAGCAGACCCAACAAATAATCTTGGGTTGTTTTCTCTCTAGGGTATCCTTCAAGGCTGCAATCAGATGTGCGCAGGGTATCTCTTCCAGCAGGACAAGCAGTATGATGTTTCCTATGACACAGGTGACAAAGCAATACAATGTGGCCGCCATGTGGACATTTTCAAGTTCTGGCTCATGTGGAAAGCAAAGGTAAATTGTGATGGGTTTAGATTTTATAACTTTGAAGAAGTAACTATTTGACTGTTTCTTTTTACTTTCTCGTATACACAGTATAGAGAAAGTATAGGAATCGTGAAAAAATTCGACCTCAAGGTGTTGATGAATCTTGACGTTTTAGACCTTCCTGAGTCTGAAAATACAATTTTTGAAATTAGGTCCATCTGTGTATAAACACGATATCTTGAAAATGCTTTCACCTGGTCAATGAGATTTTGTACACCTTCTTTATATCAAAAATACAGAATCCTATCAACTTTTGGGCCTCTTCCGGCAACCGCAAGTGGTACTTTACCTGAACACATTTCAGATTTTTTCACGTAAACTATGGCTATAAATAGAGATACAGTATATGATTCAAATTTTGTTTGGATATTAGAAATGATGAAAAATAAGTAGATATGAAATTTGAGAAAAGTGATACTTTAACTGAATACTTTTGCGAATTTTAAAGTAAACTATGGTTCTTATTACAGATAGATGATTCATATTTTTTACAGATATTTATAATGATCAAAAGCAAACAGATATGAAATTTGAGAAAAATTACTCAACTGGAAGTAGTATTTTATTTAAACAACCAACCAAATTTTATGTATCATGGAAATATAAATGTATACACAACATTGAAAACTGTATTCAATATAATGTCTCTTCTTTAAATTTTATTTTATTTTTTATATATATTTTTTATTTTTTATAATCAGTTTAACATAAATGTGTAAACATTGAACATGCCATGTAAATATAAAGATGTACTGTAATGGGAACAATAAGCTGCTACGTCCCCATTGTGTTCCTAGTAATACATTTAATTTTATGATTATTTTTTTTATTTCCTCCATCATTATCATAATTAAATTCAGCTAAATTGAGTTTTACCTATAGCAATTTATTGCAACAAATATTATATGATACTAGCGGTGTAAGCCCATGCTGTATAAAGCCTGCAGTCCTAGAAATTATTGAAATCGTCAGAAAAAAAAATTGAAATGTATGAATGTGTATCGATATTATCAATTAGTTATGATGAGAAACAAAGACATATGATATTTTATAAATATTGCGCAACTGGAAGTGGTTCTGACAACCTTTTCCTCTATCACAGTATACGAGAAAGTCGAGGAGAGCACACTCCCGATTTTTTTTTTCTTCTAGGAATATAAATCACAAAATCATTAAGCGAGAGCATGAGCACCAATAATGGTGCGATCTAAAAATTTTTGCTTCTAAAAATGTATTCTTCTGCCAAAATAACAAAGCGCAATAACTCAAATATAACAATCAAAGCTTACAAATAACCAAAAATTACAAAATACATTTTGGCATTTGTGGCATTGCAAAACAGTAAAATTAAATATTTACTTTCTAGTGATGTGTATTGCTTGTGTTTTGTTCCATTCAATTGTTTGGAAGAACATGTGACAGAAAAATTCCTCTTGAATATCTAAACATTCCATCCATCCATTATCCAACCCGCTATATCCTAATAAGGTGCCACATAAGAGGTTGGGCATCAAATTAAAAGAAGTGGCAGTTCAGGGTGATGTTTTTAGATGGGTGCAGAATTGGCTCAGACACATGAAGCAGAGGATGATGGTGCGAGGAACCTCATCAGAACTGGCCGATGTTAAGAGTGGTGACCAGCAGGGGTCAGTGCTAGGGCCGCTGCTATTTTTAATATATATAAATGATTTAGATAGGAATATAAGGAACAAGCTGGTTAAGTTTGCAGATGATACCAAGATAGGTGGATTAGCAGATAATTCGGAATCCGTTATATCATTACAGAAGGACTTGGATAGCATACAGGCTTGGGAAGATTTGTGACAGATGAAATTTAATGTCAGTAAATGTAAAGTATTACACATAGGAAGTAAAAATATTAGGTTTGAATACACAATGGGCGGTCGGAAAATCGAGAGTACACCTTATGAGAAGGATTTAGGACTCTAAGCTATCAACTTCCCAACAGTGTTCAGAAGCCATTAAGAAGGCTAACAGAATGTCAGGTTATATAGCGCCTTGATGTGTGGAGTACAAGTCACAGGAGGTTCTGCTCAAGCTTTATAACACACTGGTGAGGCCTCATCTGGAGTACTGTGTGCAGTTTTGGTCTCCAGGCTACAAAAAGGACATAGCAGCACAAGAAAAGGTCCAGAGAAGAGCAACTAGGCTGATTCAGGGCTACAGGGGATGAGTTATGAGGAAAGATTAAAAGAGCTGAGCCTTTACAGTTTAAACAAAAGAAGATTAAGAGGTGACATGATTGAAGTGTTTAAAATTATGAAGGGAATTAGTACAGTGGATCGAGGCAGTGACTTTAAAATGAGTTCATCAAGAACACAGGGACACAGTTGGAAACTTGTTAAGGGTAAATTTCGCACAAACATTAGGAAGTTTTTCTTCACACAGAGAGCCACAGACACTTGGAATAAGAGACCAAGTAGTGTGGTAGATAGTAAGACTTTAGGGACTTTCAAAACTCAACTTGATGTTTTCTTGGAGGAAACAAGTGTATAAGACTGGTGAGCTTTGTTTGGCTGAATGGCCTGTTCTTGTCTAGAGTGTTCTAACTATCCCAGCCAACACCGGGCAGGAAACAAACCCCGGACAGGGCGCGCACACACACACCAAGCACACACTAGGGACAATTTAGGATCGTCAACACACATAACCTGCATGTCTTTGGATGCAGACACGGGGAGAACATGCAAATTCCACGCAGGGAGGACCGGGAAGTGAACCTGGATCTCCTAACTGCGAGGCAGCAGCGCTATCCACTGCGCCTCCGTGCCACCAATATCTGAACCTTCCACTCTAAAAATGAGACAAATACGGTTTTGACTGACATAGTCAGGTTAGGTTAGCAGTGTCTTTAACTTGCTACTACTGAAGGCTGATTTGGTCTCTGGATAGGCTGATGTCTGAGTAGGGCTAGCCTGGGTTTCCTTGTAAAGTCTAATTTTAATTTTAATATCAGGACTTTGGGACAGAAAACGAGACATTAGAAGACTGTAGTTGCTGCATGTGTTTATGCAGGCTAAAGTTCTGTCAAAAATGTTTCATACTATATATAACCTTACAGATAAAGTAAAATATTAGAAATAAAGTAATGAAGTCTCTGTACACATTCACTGTATATAATCTCATACGTGTAATGTTTTCACCTCAGAACAAGTTGATATATTCTTCCCCTTAGGACGCCAGAGTTTGATTATAAATAGAGATAAATGATTATGTATTGATATCATCAATTAGTTATGATGAGAAACAAAGAGATATGATATTTGAGAAAACATTGCTCAACTGGAAGTGGTTGTGATGACCTTTTCCTCTATCTCAGTATACGAGAAAGGTGAGGGGAGCGCACTCCCGATTTTTTTATTTTTAAGAAAGTCGAACATTTTATTACTGTGTCCTACTGGCAAGATTTAACAACGTTGTAGTTTACATGCTGCACTTCATTCCCACTACCAATCCCGAGACTAGCTCAAACTATAGAAATAGAATAGCAAATTGTTCTTTGGCTCATAAGCTGCTTTGAATAAAACAGTTGGGCAATAAATGTAAATGTAGCCCATTTCCCCTGACAGGGTGCCATAGGAAACATCTAATAAGTTTCAACTACCGTTTGCTGTTTGCTTTCCCATTCAGGAACACAAAGCTGGGATCACAGACTCTCCAGCCCTCCTGTGGATCCCCAAAATGAGCACTAAGCCTGCTGAGAGAAAATTCATTTCATTCGTAAGACCCCGCTTGCCGCTGCCTGCATCAGCTTCATCATGCGGCTTGTAACCAATTCATGCTGTGCTCTATTACACACACTCGTCGACACACACACACCAGAGTCTATGTGTTTTCTTGTATAGAAATGGCGATTAATCTGCTGGACTGTGAACAAATGAGTCAGGAGGTGAGAGGACAAGGGGATCAAATAAGCACTCTAGATCAGAGTCTTTCTCATTTTTTAGCCACTGTCCTAAAGTCCTGCATCTACTGTGTGTTTTGCAGCCATTCATTTTAAACTTTGCGTTGCTCTCATCACAAAATAACCTGAAACACTGAACAGTTGGATGTCTAATTTTTGTAATAGCACCAAGGACAATCGAATGATAGTGGCCCGTTCAGTTTAGACATGGACACCTACAAGCCCCTAGGCTGAAGGCCTAAATAAGTGATGGTGCCAATGAGGGTAGGATGTTAGGAAGCGGAGAACTGGAGACCACCCAAAAGGGTTGCTATGCCAAAAGAGCAGATATGCAATTCTAAAAAAGTACAACAGAACAACATATGGGAGGACATTTCAAATGAAATTACCTGAAAAGACGTTTCTCTCCCTTCTATGATCCACAGACCACCAACACTTAAACATTTTACATTAAAATGCAGCGGGTCTGTAACACGAATGTAAGTTTAATGTCACTGTGCTTTGTATAAGAAATTATTTTATGGATTCATTCACATGTGCAGACCAAGTTTGGTACACAGGGGCTAGCTTGCCTGCATTTAGCAGACCACTAGGTTAGCAGTTTGGAGAATGAAGGAGACAACTGAGAGGGTAGGCATTGTGCTATTCCTGTATTTTTGGAGGTGGGGTTGAGTCTTTTCCTTTCCTTGTTTGGAGACCAGAGAGAGCCTACAACTGGAGCAGACAGTATATAAGGCTTGGACTACTGCCAAAACACTTTGAAGCCGATGGGTGGATGATGTCATCCGTCCGGAAAATCCTTTCAGCACAGCAACGGAAAATGGCAGACTGTATACATCAAGTTCCCACCTTGTGTATTGTCTGTTATGTCTTCCTCCGTTTGTAGTGCCGTGTAAATCGTCAGTAAAGAAAGCTAAGTTAATTTCTCTTATGTGATTTGTACCGCCGTATCACTATGGGAGGGATATCAAAATGAACTTTTAAAGTCAAAGTGAACTTTATTGTCATCTCAGCCATATACAAGTATACAGACAGACGAAATTGTGAAATATCGCCTTTTAATATCATATCTCTATATTTTTCGGTTACTTAAAATGACGCAATGTAAACGAACTTATTCCAATTAGGGAGCTTTTGCTTCTAAAGGAAACAGGGTCAAACTGAGCTTCCAGTGCTCTAAAAACAGTAAGGCTAAGTGCAGCTAGTAATACAATACAATTTATTTTTGTATTGCCCAAAATCACACAGGAAGTGCCGCAATGGGCTTTAACAGGCCCTGCCTCTTGACAGCCCCCCAGCCTTGACTCTCTAAGAAGACAAGAAAAAACTCCCTAAAAAAAACCCTTGTAGGGTAAAAAAAATGGAAGAAACCTCAGGAAAGGCAGTTCAATGAGAGACCCCTTTCCAGGTAGGTGGGGCGTGCAGTGAGTGTGATATAAAAGGGGGTCAATACAATACAATACACAGAACAGAACACAAGTAATCCTCAATACAGTATTTCAAGTACAGAGCAGAATTCAACAGTAGATGAAATCACAGAATACGATTTGGATTTGTTTAGAGTCCTGCAGACCTCGGCCATCAAGCTGCCTCCCCCTATTGGCCATTCCACGGCTGAGTCGGTGCTGGGCCAGCCAATCCGATGAAAGGACCCCTCTACCCGATGATTCCTGCAATCCTCCATAATGAATGCAAAGCATACTTGGGACACTCATCTTCTTCATTCAAAGTCAACAGGCTCTTTAGTGGAAATTCTGTAGTCTGAACCAGCCTAACATTTGAGTAAATTTCAAACTTAGTAGGATCTCACACCAAAAAGTATGAATGGCAAGCATGTAAACCTGCCATAAGTGAGTGTATGTCTGTTGTATACGGTACACGGTCTGAGAGGTGTAATTCTAAACAAATCCCATTTGTATAATTATACCTTTAGTCAGTCAGTCAGTCATTACCCAACCCGCTGTATCCTAACACAAGGTCATGGGGGTCTACTGGAGCCAATCTCAGCCAGCACAGGGATGTTCTTAGGCGTATGCGAACTACACATCCACGTAGGGCCCTGACCGTGAGGCCCCGACTTACAATTTTTTTTTTTTTTTTGTTGTCGGGCTGTGGGCCTGGGGCCCCTGTCATGCCCCTAGCACTGCAGCCATCTGTGCCAGTCCCTCACGTTGTGTGTCACGATACCCTCCTCATCCTAAATTTTATCGTTCTCAGTCGAATTCGGAGGGGAAGGGTAGGAGCAGGGGGCAGCAGGCAGGGAATAGAGGGCATGGCCGTGGCACTGGGAATGTATAAATAGCGATCGCTCAGTCTGGAATGTGCATCTCTTAGTCTTATTAACAATGGTAATTTATTATCCAAATTGCAATCTTCACCTAAATCCCTAATAATATTGTCACGCCGTCGTAACTTTGCCAAATGCACTATAGGAAACATTAATTTTAGAGATTCGTTTTGGAGTCATTCAGAGAGATCCCAATAAAATCATGAAATATCCCTATATTACCGGCCTTTACCAGATCCAGAACAAAATCAATATTTGACCACTCTGCATACACACAAGCGTACATGTAGGCCTACTGGTCATCTAAGGCCTTTTCCGGACGTTTTATTAGAACACCTTCCTGAGCTCTGGGGGGGCTCTGACCCCCCCAGACCCCCCCCCCCCCCCATCTGGGGTCTGCACATTTCTGAACCGCATAGGGCCCCCAAACTGCTAAGAACGGCCCTGCCAGCCAGCACAGGGCGCAAGGCAGGAACAAATCCCCGGGCAGGGCACCAGCCCACCGCAGTAATTATACCTTTATCCATTCCTAAATATCCCAGAGAATTCAGCCTCTGTGTTGGTGAGGACATTCAACCGACCCCATTGTGTCCATGGGTTTAAGCAAAAGAAGATTAAGAGGTAACATGATTGAAGTGTTTAAAATTATGAAGGGAATTAGTCCAGTGGATCGAGACTTGTATTTTAAAATGAGTTCATCAAGAACACGGGGACCCAGTTGGAAACTTGTTAAGGGTAAATTTCACACAAACATTAGGAAGTTTTTCTTTACACAAAGAACGATAGACACGTGGATTAAGCTACCAAGTAGTGTGGTAGACAGTAAGACGTTAGGGACTTTCAAAACTCGACTTGATGTTTTCTTGGAGGAAATAAGTGGATAGGACTGGCGAGCTTTGTTGGGCTGAATGGCCTGTTCTCGTCTAGAGTGTTCTAATGTTCTAATGTACAATAGCAATTTTTTACCTCAGAACTGCACCCTTTACTAGAACTGACTGTTTAACATAGAAAGATACATAAGAAATCTGACAAAGAGAGGAGACTATTCAGTCCGTCACGCCTGTTAGTTTAACTAATAGCTAAGCTGTCCCTAACATCTCATCCAGATACGTCTTTAAGGTCGTCAATGTTTCTGTTTCAACTCCATGTCTTGGTAGTTTGTTCCAGAGTCCCACAGCTCCCTCCATAAAGAAGAGTTTACTGGTTTTAGTTTTAAATGTACTTCCCCTTAACTTCCACTGACATCCTTGAGTGTGTGATTCACCATTAACCTGAAAGAATGTTGCTGGATCTACTTTATCAAAGCCTTTTAGGGTTTTAAATGCCTCGATTATGTCCTGATGCCTTCTCCTTTGCTCAGACTAAACAGGTTTAATTCTCTGAGTCGGTCACTGTAGAATGTGTCTTTAAGTCCCATGATGCACTTGGTTGCTCTCCTCTGCTCAGCTTCAAGTGCTGCTATGTCTTTCTTGTACTGTGGTGACCAGAACTGCACACCACACTCCAGATGTGGTCTCACTCATGCATTATATGATATGAGCATAATGTCCCTTGACTTAAATTCAACCGTTTTTATGATATCACCTAACATTTTTTTACCCCTTTAATTACTTCTGTGCATTGCTTAGTCGAAACTGTTGGGTCAACATAAACCCCTAAATCCTTTTTAGAGGCTGCTTCATGTAGGACAGTGTTTCCCATCTTGCATTTAAAGTTGACTAACTGACCCCCGTGGCTCCGCCCGCATAGTAGTGAAATTAGACAAACTTTAAAAATCAATAAAATTAAAAAAAAAAAAAAAAAGTAGTAATTTGTATTCAGCAGAATTAATTTTGACAGCTTTCGTATCCAAGGGCCTCTTGATATGCAATATTTTTGGTTTTGCTATCAGGGTAAGAATGCTCCCATGTCAAAAGCTGCCACTATATCTGGCTGTGATATCTCTGCCAGAGCAGGTACCCTCTAAAACACACGTAGCTCTGATCTCTCTGTCTCTCAAAAAAGTCAAACGTTACTCTTTAACCATCTCTAGATGACAATGTCTGCTGAACATACAGGTATCGCTAGCTAAGCGGAGGCAAGGTACGCGCCAACATGTGGCGAGAGGTACAGCAACTCCAACGGAGGCTGGCACATGAGTGAGGAGTGTCCCACTGCCCACTCCCCTCAGCTCACAGCCTGTTTCTCGGATTCGTGTGAAAAAATGGGTGCCGCAACCAAACTATAATACTTAGATCGATGAGAGAAGCCGCAAAATCAACCGCAATGTTCAAGAAAATTGCAGAAAAAACCTGATCTAAATCCGTTAAGTAGCTCTCTCATGAAAAGCGGACAGACATACAGACAAATGTACGTACGTTGGATTTTATATGTATAGAGATGTTCCTTTTGCCCACGTGTAGCACACGACCCAGTTCTAATGGGCAAACACTTGGAAGTTTAGCCCAACTACACTATGAACCTCAGAATTCCATAAAAGCGGCGCATTAAAAGATTTGTTAAGAAAGGAATAAATTATCAACAAATGGCAACTCTGCATTTGCTACTCCTTTCTATGCTTGAAAGTTCAAGAGAAGAATAATTACTTAATTTGGTTTAACTTTTTTGCTTTTCTTTCTATAATTGTGGATGCAAAGCAGAAGTAAATGATATCACTCTGAAAAGAATCACAGGATTGGATTACTAATTAACTTTACGGGACAGATAACTTACTACGGAACATCTAGAAAAACTCTGTTTTCTCCAACTCACCCCAAAACGTTTGGCAATTTAGGTCATTTAAGTCCAGGATTTTAAATGAAATCTTGTGCATTTCAAACAACTACTTTTAGCATAACCTACTGGCTAATCCTAACCCTTGGACTTTAAAAGATTTCTCTTTTAGTCTGGCAGTAACTCAATGTGTGACCCTGAGCATCTGACTTAGCCTGCCTTGGCTCAAGTGGTAAATGTTTGTGGATAATTGTACAACACTCTGTAGTTGTAAGGTGCCTAGGGGCAGTAAATATTACTGAAAATAATAGGAAAAGAAAAGCCAGTGTGTGTACACCATGACTGAAGTGCCTGCTGCTAAATGTGTATGGTATGTAGCTGGAAGAGATATATTGGGATTATGGAGGAGTTGTTGGGAAATAATTACAAGAGGACCAGCAGTGCCTCTGTATGCAGAGAGCACATGTCACCTCAGTAGATGTATGGCCCATTGATAGCATTTTTACTAGGTTTTTCATAACAGAAAAAGGCAATTCTAAAATATAATTAGGTGGCTCTGACCTTCAATATAAGTAAACACACGATATAAATACATTATGTGCAGGAGTATTCCTGTCTGGTAAATAAGTCTGGAGGACAAGTACATACTGATCGTATAGATGACTCAAAGTTTAAATTGAAAATTATACCATGATCTATTGCTTCTAGTATTACTTTTCTTCGTGGAATAACTGCCAGACCTTTCCATGTGCAGTTAATTATAAATTTAAAGTAATAATTAATAATATAAAACATAACGTATTATTCCACAGAGTAAAGTATTAGCGGAAAGGGAGTTTTGAGGAGCAAGTGAAAATCCCACTTTTAGTAACACCTTGATATCTACAAGTGGTCAGTTATGTTCATTAGCGACTAGAGTCTGTCATTATTATTATTATTATTATTATTATTATTATTATTATTATTATTTTAATAGATAGATAGAATGGAAAGGCAGTATATAATAACATAGATAGATA
>JANRMT010062814.1:20158291-20174857 GCA_026402145.1 Polypterus bichir lapradei | reverse complement strand
TAGATAGATAGATAGATAGATAGATAGATAGATAGATAGATAGATAGGAAAGGCACTATATAATAGATAGATAGTGATGTGAAAAGGACACAGCGCTGTTCCTTGTGGTGCTCCAGTGTTGCTCACACAGTCCTTGAGTTTCACAATCTGTGGTCTGCCTGGCAGACAGTCCACTATCCAGGACACCACAGGCTCATCCACCTGCATATCTGCTTCACATTTGCTGAGCAATCTACTCATATTTGATCCTGAAAAAAAATTAAGTACATAATTGGTGAACTTTGTTGGACTGAATTTCCTTTTCTCTAAAATGAAATAACATCAGTGAAATATAATTTTGTTTTTGTATTCTTAGGGTACTGTTGGTTTTGAACAACACATTAACAAATGTCTGGATTTGGCAGAGTATCTGTACACCAAGATAAAGAACAGAGAAGGATACGAGATGGTTTTCAGTGGAGAGGTAAGCCATCACTCAGTGATGTTCAGTTCTCTTCTTCCTGTGTTGTGGGTCTGAGAGTTCTGATGGTGGGAGTAATGTGGGTGGTGGGCTTGTAAAAGTGATCCTTTTGAAGAATGTGATTACTAAGTGGCTTACACATTATTCAATTCATACCACATTCACAGGAATCAAAATATAGAATATTTGATATCCTGGAAAGATGACAGTGCTTAAGATTGAAAGCCATATTAGAAAACATCTGCAGTCTTAATTGAATGAAATTTGCATTACTTTTCCAGAAAAGGAAGCATTTAACAATGTAAGACTGATGATTAACTGAGGATATTTGCTTTCAGGCTGTTAAACCCTGTGTCATGGCTAACGATGTTCTGCCTTGGTAGTCTGAATAACTGCTTTAAGTATTTATTTCCAGTGTACAATAGACAAACAGTATAGCACTAAACAAATGATCAAATACTGCGGTTGCAGTGGATTCTTCACAACAAAATCTCATTAAAACTGTACTTGGTAACATTGTTCCATTTCTTACTCACTTTTCTCATTCATCCACCCATTTTCTTAACACACTAATCTAAAGCTCTCCATCCATCCATCAGTTGTCCAAACCCAGTTATCTTAAGATGGGCGGAGTGGTGGCTCTAAGGTTAGGGATCTTCACTGGCAATCGGAAGGTTGCCGGTTCGAATCCCGTAAAATGCCAAAAGGGACTCTGCTCTGTTGGGCCCTTGAGCAAGGCCCTGCAATTGCTCCATCCTGGGTATGACGTTAATCTGCATCCATCCTTGCATGTAGGCCCTCCAGCCTGCAGGGCAAACTTGGGGTTGGTGGTAGAATTGGCACTCCAGCCACCACAAAAAAACCTCACACTGTTCCACTCCATCTGAACTAGTGTGGTGCTGAGGTATCACCCGTTGCATGGCTGCACTCGGGTCCTAATCTGGGTCCTGAGTTGGTTTGTCATGTGGTGGGTGCAGCAATTCACTGTATCAGTGTGTGCTCCTACCCTCTAAGTGAAAGGGAAGCTGGAGCCCATCCCAGCAAGGCAAAAACAAACAAGGGTGCCAGTCCATCACAGGGTTATTCAAAACTCCATTCATGCAGATGTCATGTTGCTTTAAAGTTTTTTTTTCCACCAGATGGCAGTAGCGCACAGTGTGTCAGTATCTCTGCCCTTAATGGAAGCTAATTTGTAACCCTTTTTTGTTGGCATGAAATGAAATGCCATGAAAGTGTGAATCCTTTTACCTGCAGTTTGATTACAGCAGTTATCATGGCCGGCAAATGTGTAGCACTTAAAACTACAATATATTACTGTGCAGCTAGCAGCATTACCTGCCTTGTTCTGTTTACTTTTGAAAGAATCTTTAGTAGAGCAGTATTTTATTTTGATACAAATTCAGATATGCAGTCCTGAACAAACTTGTGAACATATGAGAATGAATGATGTGAAATGGGGAAATAGCAAATACAGTGCATTACGAAAGTATTCAGACCCCTTCACTTTCTGCCTGCTTTATCAGGTTGTAGCTATAATTTTATCAGAATAAATTTTCCATTTTTATCATTTAGTACTAGGGGGCTTTGCCCCCTGCTTGCTTCTCTCGCCAAACCTCACGCTTGCGCTACACACTAGCCTCTTTGCGGTTCTGCCGTTCGTGTATGGGGATGAGAATGTACAATTTACTATTTTACATTACAGCGAGTAATCAACCATATTAAAAAATATTAAAATGTAATAATTTGAATGTAAATTATGTTTCATGTTGCGTAATACAATTTTGTTCCGTTTGGCTTTGAAATTAACACGCAACAGCTTTTTAAACTTACACTTTTTACTGTAAAACTTAAGTAAAAACGATTTTTTTGAATTAAATTTTCATCAAAATCGCATTGAATTTGATTCTGTGTTTGGACTTTCATTGTGACAACACAATGTATAACTGCCCGTGAGTGAATTTCGTCTCTTTCTCTTTATTAAATAAAATTACTTTTTCGAATGTTTGGCTCTGAGATTTATAAATTGTCTTTGCAAAAGCTATCCTAATGGGAAACTGTTAACGTTTTAATACGAATGGCATATCAAGATCTCCTTTGGTGTCTAATGTTATCCCCTGAAGATGTACTACAGTACCTTTCTTGGATACTTCCTTCTTTCTACAGTAATTTGACCAGTGGAAGACCAGACGGCGTTAATGGTTGTAGATATTCTTCGGGATATTGTAAGTTGATGTTTTCATCTTCCGCACGATCTCCACCAACTGTTTCAGTATAGTCTATTGATACGCATTTAACTAATTTGCGGTGTAACCAATTGACAATTTTGGCATTAATTCGTTTGACTTCATCGTTTCTCGGTGCTTGGATTGCCGTGTACTCATTTTTACTGTTGATAACCCTTTGTGATGAAATTCTTCAATAAGATTTGGACATAATACATCTTTTATTGGGAACTTAAAGTGAGGAAAATGTTAAAATTTATAAGAGCTGAGAGAGCAGGAACTGTATCTGTCAAAAGCAATCACACGAATGAGAAGTGAGAGTGCCATGGGCGTGGTTGAATATGGCAGAGAGGAGGGCGGGACTCAAAAAAAATCTCATGGCCAAAGTCTCGACTCGCGAAACTTGAAAAAATCTTCCAAAAAGTTTCGTCTTCCAAAAAGTCTCGTCTCGTCGCAGGATTATTTTATTATAATAGAGAGATTTAAATTGAGATCTAAAAGTAGTAAACAGTGCATATTTTACCTTGATAAGGTAGTTTCTAGGCAACAGCGAGAAAGAGGCAGGTTTGGCGGCAGCAACTTCCAGTGCTTTGAGTTTTCCTGTGGCGAAAACCCAGTAATGTGCACAACGGGATGCTTTAATGTGTCTTTGTGTAGGAGAGATGCAACATGCCACATTTTTAAACAAGATAGAAAACGTACAATGGTGTAGCATTCAAGAGCATTCAACGACTTTTGCTGTGTTCCATTTGAAGTGTGAAGTCAGAATTTCTGAGTTCTTCATCAGAACTTTCCATTGGAACACTCCCTAAAGTCAGATTTCCAACTTGGAAACCCAGGGCTGGTCTGTCAAGTCCAAGTTTGTCCGACTTCAGATCATGGCATCAATCCAAAATGGCAACGTACAGTGAAGGCGGTAGTATTAAACTGTTTATTAGCTCTTCTGTCTATTTGTGTCTCATTAAATCACTCATACACACAGTACTGTCCAACTTCTGTCTATGGACATGTTCCTACAGTGTTTGGATACACAAAATACAGCTTTATGCTTTTTTTTTGTAAACATTAGAACATTAGAATGAAGTCCTATGCAATTTGTTCTTCTAATAAAAGCCTCAAGTCGAGTTTTGAAGGTCCCTGAAGTCCTACTGTCTATCACACTGCTTGGTCACTTATTCCAAGTGTCTGTGGTTCTTTGTGTAAATAAAAAACTTCCTAGTTTGTGTGAAATTTACCCGTAAAGAGTCTCTGACTGTGTTCTTGATGAACTTGTTTTAAATTCACAGTCTGGATCCACTGGATTAATTTCCTTCATTATTTTAAACACTTCAGTCAGGTCTCCTCTTAATCTTCTTTTGTTTAAACTGTAAAGGCTCAGCTCTTTTAATCTTTCCTCATAACTTATCCCCTGTAGCACTGAATCAGCCTAGTCGCTCTTCTCTGGACCTTTTCTTGTGCTGTTATGTCCTTTTTGTAGCCTGGAGACCAAAACTGCACACAGGACTCCAGATGAGGCCTCACCAGTGCGTTATAAAGCTTGAGCAGAACCTCCTGTGACTTGTACTCCACACATCAGGTCTCCTCTTCATCTCCTTTTGCTTAAACAGAGAAGGTTCAGCTCTTTTAATCTTTCCTCATAATTCATCAGACCTCCCATTGTGTATTCAAACCTCACATTTTGACTTCCTACGTTTAATACTTTACATTTACTGACATTAAATTTCATCCCCTGTAGCCCTGGAGTCAGCCTAGTCGCTCTTTTCTTGTTCTTCTGTGTCCTTTTTGTAGCCTGGAGACCAAAACTGCACACAGGACTCCAGATGAGGCCTCACCAGTGTGTTATAAAGCTTGAGCAGAACCTCCTGTGACTTGTACTCCACACATCAAGGCGCCATATAACCTGACATTCTGTTAACTTCTTAATGGCTTCTGAACACTATCTGATAGTGTTGAGTCCACTACAACTCCTAAATCCTTCTCATGAGGCGGACTCTCGATTTTCAGACCTCCCATTGTCTATTCGAACTTCACATTTTTACTTCCTACATGTAACACTTTACATTTACTTCCATTAATTTTCATCTGCCACAAATCTGCCCAAGCCGGTATGTTATGGATCGAGACTTTGACTTTAAAATGAGTTCAACAAGAACACAGGGACACAGCTGGAAACTTCTTAAGGTTAAATTTCACACAAACATTAGGAAGATTTTCTTTACACAAAGAACAATAGACACGTGGAATAAGCGACCAAGTACTGTAGTGTGGTAGACAGTAGAACTTCAGGGACCTTCAAAACTATAACTGATGTTATTTATGAAGAATTAAGTGGACAGGCCTCGCGAGCTTTGTTGGGCTGAATGGCCTGCTCTCATCCAGATTGTTCTAATGAAGCAGACTCACAGCTGGTTTTACTGGCGGTGGTACAGATTGAATTCTTTAGAACACACTTAAGCATGCAAGTATGAACAAGGCCTTAGGGAACAGTAGTCTTTGGTATCCATCCAAAAAAAAAACCTTTAAAACCCCCACAAAGTCTTCTGTGCTTCATAATTTTAAAGTCATCTGCTAAACTAATTTAATGTCAGCTTTGTGAAACTGCATATAAATCAAAAATATTAGTGTTCTTTGGCTCCCTTTAGGTTTGGCTTTTATTTTATTTTATTTATTTCTGATTAGGCTTTTATGTTTTCTGCTTCTACTTTTTGGATGATTTAATATTTTTAAATTAAGGTTTGTTATTTTGGATTTTTCTTATCTTTAAGATTTTGGTTATTTTGAATGTTATATATCAGTGTTTCCCAAACTCAGTCCTGGGGACCCTCTGTGGCTGCAGGTTTTTGTTCCAACCAGCTTCTGTTTTTAATTGAACTTCTGGGCCAATTAAGTGAAATGAGATTTCCCAAGTTTTGTGTTTAGGGAACAATACAGAAATTAGAAAACTAAGTTTGCTAAAAAAAAAAATATTAAAATGTATATTATATAGGAATAATGTATTTTTATTTCTTTTTAACAGTAATTTCATCTTGATTTTCATTCTACTTTTCAAGCTGTTCTAATTGTTTAGTTCATCCATTATTTACTAATTAGTGGGTCTGACTCTAAAGTAGTTGCAGCCTTTGATTATTCAGTGTGTCTGGGTGTGTGATCTGCTCGTTTTAAATTGTCATTATTAAGATACAACGAAGGGGGAAAAACTGCACAGAGAAAGGGAAAAGTTTAATGAAATCAACAAAAGAGAGTTAAGCATTTAAATCTATAGCAAAAGCAGAAATATTTATAAATGTCTTATAAATGTTAAAATCATGCTGCTATGCTTTTCTGAATGTCGAATAAAAGAAAAACAAATACCAGCTAATTAAATGAGCTCAGTGCTATCAGGTGTTGTCACTGATTAGGAATCTGGTTGGAACAAAAACCTGCAGCCACAGTGGGTCCCCAAGACCGCGTTTGGGAAACACTGTTATATATATTTAAGCATGTTTTATATTTTCTTTACTTTCATAGAATAAATTAAATTAAGTTTATTGTATTTAATAAATGAAATGAATGAGCAGTAATGAAAAAGGGAGCAAAGTATATTTAAAATTAAATGTGTGACCCAGGCATTGAACTGTGGACTGAAATCTTCCGTGTCACTTCCGGGGAAACTAAGTTTCATTATCCTGGCCAACTCAGCCGCAGAAAGGATTCACTCTGTACCAACGTCTTTTTGATGAATCATTCTTATTGCTGTTGACTTCAAAGAAGTAACTGAGATCTATTAGGCATGTTCCTTTTGTGGACACTACTCTATTAATATTAAATGTCTGTAAATATAAACCTGTGGCACAATCTGAGCAGTTCTGACCTCATCTTACTGCCACCTTCAAGTCTGTATTGATGGTAGCTGCTCTTTGTTATCCAAGCCAGAAGTTTTTATGTGTGTTGGAGTTCTGGGGGATGGATGGATTGTAGTTTGTTTCTATCATATTTATATTATTTTTTGGAGCGTCTTTAAAATTTTAATTTCCCCTTGTGGGCAAATAAAATATTATCTATCTAAAATATTAATAATTTTGGAATTTGGGCAATGATCTTTAATGGTTTTGCTCTTCCTTTTTGGCATTTATCATAACAGTAGCAGTACTAGACACTCCTTTGCCCAGCTATGGGTAGTGATCCACATTAGTCTTTATGGAGAATGGCTTTTGTAGGCCTGATCCAAGACTTCCAAACACTGAAAGCTTTCAAGGCAGAATTTTTCTACTGAGTGAAGCTTCATATTTTACGACACCTAATAAAGAGTAAACGTTCATCACATAAGGCATCATGGGAATGTGCAACCAACTACGGAGTTACCAAGCTGAAGCAGTGGCCTTCGCCGCTGAATAAAATGAATCTCAAGGAGACTGACCAGTCAAAAGCACTTAATGTACTGTTACACAGACAATTTCTTAAGTCTGCTGGGGTAGATGGTGCTGACCAAGCACACACTCATAACCTTATTTTTCTTTTTAGCCTCAACACACCAACGTGTGCTTCTGGTACGTACCACCCAGTCTGCGTGGCATGCCAGACTGTGAAGAAAGAAGAGAACGCTTGCACAGGGTAAGAGACTTTAATATCCAAATCCCCAAATATTCTCCAACTAATCGGTTGCTTGAATCTACAAAGTTAACCTTATTATAAGATAACATTCTCCAACCTGCTTAATCTAACACTACCAACACACACACACACACATAAAGTGATGGAGGACCAATTTAGAATTAGCATTTACTCTAACCTCACCTAACCTGTACATCCTTGGGAAAACCTCATATAGCATTGGGGAGAAGGGGCAAATTGCACACAGACAACACTGGGGGACAGAGTTTGAACCTAAGATTTAGAGTCATTTTTATCTATCAGTACTTAATTCTTAACATTTTTAACTTTAACTAATATGACTTGGTAGCTCTGGTGCTGCTAATAACAGAACGCATCTCATACAAATGACGTAAGTTAAACAACATACAGTACATGACCAAATTTTGCAGAATTGTGAAAATGATGTGCAAATGAAAGCATGGGTGTGCATAGAATATATTAGCTCACATACACAGACACATGTGCACATTCATAAACACTCTCTCATAAATGAAGGAACATGTAATTAAGTGAGGAAGACGGACTCAATTTCTCATTTGCAAGGGCTATGGCTTTGGGAAAGAAAATGTTGAGGTGTCAGTTAGTTTTAGTTTTAATTGACCTAAAGTGTTTTGTCTGAGAGGAGTTTTTTGGAACAAGTGATGATGACTTGGTGAGACGAGTCCGTGGTGATCCTTTTGACATGGCTTGTGACATTAGATGCATACAGGTCTCCAACAGATGGAAGAGCACAGCCAAATATTTTCTCAGCAGACCTCACAACATGCTGTCATTTATTTTTGGAGTGGACCGATGCTGAACCAAGCCAGACAATGGAGAATGCGATTATACTTTCAATTCTTGTTTTGTAGAACTGTACACTGGATGGGCTGGGAAATGTTTAATTTCTTTAGTTGGTGTAGAAAATACATCTGCTGAGCCTTCTTAGTGATGAAAGTGATGTTAATGTCCCAGCTAAGAGTATTTGCGATAGTTGTGTCCAAGAATTTGAAGGATTCCTCCCTATGGACTGTTAAATCATTAATTTCTAGAGGGAGAGAATATAATGGCTATTTGCAATGGTTGCAGGTTGACAGATGAAATTAGACAGGAGTCCCCGTAGACTATGATGTTTGCTGATGACATTGTGATCTGTAGCAATAGTAGGGAGCAGGTTGAGGAGACCCTGGAGAGGTGGAGATCTGTTCTAGAGAGGAGAAGAATGAAGGTCAGTAGGAACAACAGAATACATGTGTGTGAATGAGAGGGAGGTCAGTGGAATGGTGAGGATGAAGGGAGAAGAGTTGGCGAAGGTGGATGAGTTTAAATACTTGGAATCGACGATGCAGGGTAACGAAGACTGTGGAAGAGAAGTGAAAAAGAGAGTGTAGGCAGGGTGGAATGGGTGGAGAAGAGTGGCAGGAGTGATTTGTGACAGGTGGGTATCAGCAAGAGTGAAAGGGAAGGTCTACAGGACGGTAGTGAGACCAGCTATGTTATATGGGCTGGAGACGGTGGCACTGAGCAAAAAACAAGAGACAGAGAAGGAGGTAGCAGAGTTAAAGATTCTAAGATTTGCATTGGGTGCGATGAAGATGGAGAGGATTAAGAACGAGTACATTAGAGGGTTGGCTGAGGTTGGATGGTTTGGAGACAAAGTCAGAGAGGCAAGATTGCGTTGGTTTGGACATGTGCAGTGGAGAGATGCTGAGTATATTGGAAAAATGATGCTAACACCAAAGCTGCCAGGCAAGAGGAAAAGAGGAAAGCCTAAGAGAAGGTTTATGGATGTGGTGAAAGAGGACATGCAGGTGATGGATGTGACAGAGCAAGATGCAGAGGATAGGAAGATATGAAAAAAGACGATATGCAGTGGGAACCTGTAATGGGAGCAGCCAAAAGAAGAAGATTTGCGAAAGTCACTTACCATTTCCACTACTATGGCGGTATTGAGTAGAAGGTTATTTGTGCACCAAGACAAAAGACGAGTCACCTCCTTTCTGTTTGCTGTTTCATTTCTGTTATTAGCTAGTCCAATCATGGTGGTGTTATCAGTGGACTTAATGATTTTGACTGAAGGGTCAGTGGATCTGCAGTCAGTGGTGTACAGGGAATACAGCATATGGGCATTCACATCACCATGATCTGACATGGGCTGAAGATATTCAAACCCAGTCCAAAAATGCAGGACAGTGTCTTTACTATTTGAAGCAACTGAGGAAGGTTCGGGTCCCCCCAGTGATTCTAAGAACTTTTTACTCTGGTGCAGTAGAAAGTGTCTTGACTTGAGAATATCTCCTCCTGGTTTAGGAACAGCTGTGTATGGGACATTAAGGAACTACAGAGAATGATCGAGGCTATGGAGTGCTGCACAAGATCTGACCTACCATCTCCTACAGAACATTTATATCAGGAGATGCGGGACCAAAGCAATGAGGATCAGGACCATCTTAACAGCATCATAGGTCCCCGGACAAAGTAGTTCTCTGGAGCATCTGATTTGACAGCAAAGCAGAAACTTAAATAGACATCAGAAACATTGTGGGCCCCTATGCTTGTTGGGGCCCTGGCCAGCGCCCATACGTTAAGACGGCCCTGACTAGGATTGTTACAGATTCATGTCACCCCAGTAACTATCTATTCAACAAGATGAAATCAGGCAAATGCTTTAGGAGTATTACGGCCAGAACAGAGAGGCTCAGGAGGAGTGTCTCTCCACAGACCATAAGACTTCTTAACTTGGACAGGCCACCACATATTCTTTGAACTGTTCATTATAACAAAAAACAATTCAATACCTCACTAAATCTCAGCTGCTGCCATGTCATTTAAGTCTTTGACATTAACCAGCACACTGCACTTCACAGTACATACAGTAGATATTCTATTCTATCACATTTGCACACTGTTCAGATCTTGTTTATAATTGAATTGCTTATTTGGATATAAACTTTTAATATATTGTATCACCTTAGTTCTACTCTTTATAAATCTCTTTTTAAAAATTCTTTTCATTTAAATTTTCTTTTTTAATCTAATTTAATTTAATCTATTTGCTGACAGGATTGGCACTCCAGCCACCATAAAAAAACCTCACACTGTTCCACTTCATACAAACTAGTGTGGTGCTGAGGGGTCACCCACTGTACGGCTGCACTCGGTTCCTAATTTGGGATGCTGAGGAGGTTCGTCATGTGGTGGGTGCAGCAATGCGCAGTGTTGGTGTGTGCTCCACAACCTCAACTCAACTACTTGTTAACTTTATTGCAGAGTCTCTTGGTTAATCAGGGCACATTTCAACACACATTTATAACTGTGTATGTGACAAATAAAGAACCTTGAATCTTGGGAAAAGTACACAGCCTTGAGGGGCACCCAAGACAATATGGAGACAGCATGCTCAGATGGGCTCTTAGACTGTTTCCAGTATTTAAAAAGCTGTAAATTCTTTTACAGATAGAAACCATCACATCGGTTTGTAGAAGTTTAGTGAATTGCAGTTCCAGGACAATCATGTTAAAGCGGGGGTCCCCAGCTCCGGTCATGGATGGCCCCAGTGGCTGCAGGTTTTCATTCTAAACCTTTTCTTAATTAGTGACCTGTTTTTGCTGCTAATTATCTTCTTTTGAATTCATTTTAACTTGAAGTCACAGACCCCTCAATTGTTTCTTTTGTCCTTAATTAGCAGCCAAAAAATAATGAGATGCAAAATGAGCCAAAACTTGACCAGCAAACTTTGTCAATCATACAATATCTGAAAATAAAGAAAGGTGATGGTCTCAGGAGTGTTGATCTGCTCAGCTCCACAAAACATTTTAACAGTGGTCTTAGAAAAGAGAGAAACAACCCCACATCATAATTCCCCCTCCACCAAACTTTACACAATGCAGTCAGGCGAGTACCGTTCTTGTGGCCAATGCCAAACCCAGACTCGTCCATCAGATTGCGTGATTTGTCACTCCAGAGGACACGTCCGCACTGCTCTCAAGTCCAGTGGCGGTGGGCTTTACACCACTGCATCCGACGCTTTGCATTGCACTTGGTGATGTCAGGCTTGGCTGCAGCTGCTTGGCCAAGGAAACCCATTCCATGAAGCTCTCTCTCTACGTACTGATCTTGAGCTTTTGGGGGTCTGTAGCTGTTGACTCTGCAGAAAGTTGGTGACTCCTGCACACCTCAGCATGTGCTGTCCCCGTGATTTTACGTGGCCTGCCACTTTGTGTCTGAGTTGCTGTTGTTCCCAATTGCTTCCACTTTCTTATAATACCACTAACAGTTGACCGTGGAATATTTAGTAGTGAGGACATTTCACAAATGCACTTATTGCACAGGTGGCATCCTATGACGGTACAATACAGTTTATTTTTGTATAGCCCAAAATCACACAGGAAGTGCCGCAATGGGCTTTAACAGGCCCTGCCTCTTGACAGCCCCCCAGCCTCGACTCTCTGAGAAGACAAGAAAAAACTCCCAAAAAAAAACCTTGTAGGGAAAAATGGAAGAAACCTCGGGAAAGGCAGTTCAAAGAGAGACCCCTTTCCAGGTAGGTTGGGCGTGCAGTGGGTGTCAAAAGAAGGGGGTCAATACAATACAATACACAGAACAGAACAAATCCTTAATATAGCATAATGTAGATGATATCACATAATAAGATTTGGATATTTTTAGAGTCCTGGAGACCTCATCCGTCAAGCTGCCTCCCCATTTGGCCATTCCATGGCTGAAACGTTGCTCGGCCAGCCAATCCGATGAAAGGACCCATTTTTCCCATGATTCCTGTGATCCTCCATCAGGGATGACTTTACCAGAGGCAGACAAACAACTTGGCAGGTGGGCCGTGGCACCAATTGCCACATTTGAGTACCGAGAACAGAAACAGAATAGGTGAGGGTTAGTAACAAATTATAACAATCAAGTTACTTCAAGCTTGAATTCACTGAGCTCCTGACAGCGACCCATTCTTTCACAAATGTTTGTAGAAGCCATCTGCATGGTGAGGTGCTCGACGTTATACACCTGTGGCCATGGAATTCCTGAATTCAATGATTTGGAGGGGGGTCCCAATATTTTTGGCAATATAATGTAAGTGTAGTGCTAAAAAATGTGTGAGTTTAAGTACAAGTCCTTCTAGAAGTGGACCAAATCTGGTTTCTTTTTTCTCATTTCCTGTGCAGGTGGCACCAAAAATTAAGGCACGAATGATGGAGTGCGGCACAACTATGGTAGGATACCAGCCTCAGGGAGATAAGGTCAACTTCTTCAGAATGGTGGTCTCAAATTCAGCATCCACCAAGTCGGACATTGACTTCCTCATTGATGAAATTGAGCGATTGGGACAAGATTTGTAATACTTGCTGTGGCCTACTAGGAAACAGGCATTATACTCCTTGGTCCAAGTCTTCAAAGTGCAATCGTCATTTAGCCATCGAGGCCGTGTCCTGCAAACAACTGAAAATGTGGTGAATGCAATTTTATTATGGGCGGACTGGTAGAGGACCGATAATGTGGGTTTGTATGTTCGTGTCGTCATCTTGTATATTTTGCAAGACCTGTGTAGATCTCTTTCTTAAAGGGGTTTTCTTTTTTTTCTCCTAAAAGGAGATCTTTCAAATGTAATATGTGAAGTTCGTCAACACGTGTTGAAGTCGTCCAATTTTTATGTAAAGCAACATCTTTGCTGCTCTTAGATCACAATTTTAATAATACACGTAAGGTTTAATTGCAACCATCCTGTACCGAAATAGGAGTAATACATGCATGCTGCTAAGAGAGAACATGTGTGCTGTGGAATTTCTATCCATCACCTCCTGACCTACCGGACCCCCCCCCCCCCCCCCCTTCAAACTGCTGCTCCAGTCACGGTATTATTGTATCATAACTATTATGTATGGAAATCTGAAGCACCAATTTATATTTCTGGCTAATTAAACCTCTTCTCCGCATCCTGGGACAACAAACTAACAGTCATTGTAAAAGTTCGACTATTGTTGTGTTTTTTTAGAGAATTTAATTTTGTGCAGATTGTGTGTATATTTACATGCCTTTGTGGGAAAGGGAATACATGTACTAGTTTTGCAGCCAGATGTTTAAAGAGTAGATATATGTATAGGTATATGATATACTTGCTTATTTATATTCCAGAATAACTATAGTGTTACAGAGTTGTCTAGTATTTTGCTCCATTTGTAATGTATGTTTTATTTCTATAGCATTATCAAAATAAGGTATTTTAGTGTATTTGTAAGCCAAAGAAACAGATAACTAGTGAAAATATATACAGTACAGATCTATTTATTCTGCTGCAACCAGAGTTACTGCTGATTTAATTTATAACGTCTAATGCTTAGAGATCGGTTTCTTGTGCAATTGATATCTTGCTGTGGGTCTATTTCCTTGATACTTGAGGCCTCCATTAGGGCAGAGTTCGGGCTGGATCTGGGGCCTTTGTGGAGGACAAATGTCTTTGTATCAGAGCATTTTATGTGGAAAGAAGCACAATAAAAAGAGGGAGGGATGAGGATATGGGGAGGGTGGGCAAGTGGGTGGGTAAACAGTAAAAGACCTATGGAAACTAGGTAGAGTATGCATTTGAAATTTTATTTTTAATAGAATTCTGCTTTAATAATATTTTAAATTGAACGTGGAAGCTAAGGTCTGCATCTGCAGAGCACAAACCTGAAAGCGTACCATGTAATAAAGTACTGTAGTGTTTTACAGTGATAATAAAATATATATTTAAGACTGCTCCTTTTTTTGATCATTTGGACTGTTGTTAAAGAATTAGTCTCAACACACTAGAAAGGTTTGGGACAGTCACCCGTATATTGTCCCTGGCTGCAAAAAGGGTATGAGAATTGACAAGAAGTGTCCTTGTTGAGTTCCAGACTGAAATGTTTGAGTGGTGGAAAAGATGACGGATTTAAAGGTTGAAACCGGATGTGATGTCACCTGAGGCCGGAAGTGACGTCATACTGGGTGCCGAAACTGGAAGTGACGTCTTTCCTTGGCACCGGAACTGGAAGTGATGTCATTCTTGGTGCTGGAAGTGACATTTTTGTTGTTAAATCAGGTAGGTTTTCCCATATTTGGCCTGCAGAGACAACAGAAGTAGATTTAGCGCACCCCGCCACCGCCTGGCCTGGTGGGTAATTACCTCCACTTGGTTTACTCGGTTTCCTCCTAATTGCACGTGTGTGACACTGTTAACATAATTCTGTCTTACTTCTTCTAATGAACATGTGTGCGGGGAACTGATGTAATTTGTGAGTTGTGGAGATTGTAAAGGTCAAATGTCGAGAGCGTCAGCAGGAGAAAAGTCACGGAGGTTTGCTGATTCAGTACCCAGAATTGTTTGTGTTGTTAAGACTGAACCGGAATCAAAGTCAATGCAACACCTTAGTTTAGGTACTGCAAAAATACCTCTATTCCTCATTTACTATTATGTCACACAACCTTCACACACTCTTCTTTAGCTCTTCACTTACAAAGCTTTAATAAAGTGTTTCTTCATCTCTGCAATGTGACCAACTAATAAAACTGAGGGGGCTTCACTGAGACACACTTGTCTTCATATTACACATTAACAGTAAGACCTCTGAATCCTTCATATTAACAAGTCATTTTACCAGCAGACGTGACCCTGTAGTTAGGATATAGCGGGTTGGACGATGGATGGATGGATGGATGTATTATTTCTCACACACACTTTCTTAAAATACAAAATGTAGTATCACATATATGCACGAGCCTAACATTAATGATAAAACATAACATGAAGTCATCAAAGTGATCCATATAACTATTTATAGACACATGACATCCAGCAGTTTGGCAAGACTGCAGCAAATGCACCAGGGGCAGTGGCGTAGCTAGAGTTCGTGCTCATTGGGGCGGAGCGGGCTTCAATCTGAATATATTTTACCAGCAAGTCAATATGCCACAGAGATGTCTACTGATGTTTATAAATGTAATGAAGACCAAAGAGCCTTTGTTAAGCTCTTGTTACATAAGAACAAATGAGTAATAAATGCATTTTTGCCTGAACTAAAGTGTTACCAAAGTCACAAGATATTAGAAAAGATTTTAATTTCCTATAACATTACCTTTTAGGTGTTCTTTGAGTGCTAGTCTAGGACCAAGTTTTTCCATTAAGTGTTTAAAGTTCAGACACTTAGTGGTGGACGTCACATTCTTTTATTGTAGAGCTGTGCCGATGTCCTGCACCACATTTGCTCAGATCACATTCTCTGGCAACATGCTTTGTCTTTCACTACAAAACGGCAACATCCATGAATGATACAGCAAGAAATAAAAATTAACAAGAGCCAAAGGTCTCAATCTGTAAAACCCTCCATAATCTTAAGCAGAGCTTGAGAAAAACCAAATGAAATACTAAGAACAGCTGTGTGTTGTGGTCAAAAGACCCCCCAAAAAAACTAATGAAACTTTTGAAATGGACGTGCAAAACAGCAAAAGCGGAAAGATGAATAGCCATGGTCAGAAAAATGGACAAAGGTCTAAACCAAAAAGTAGGCCAGAAATCTATCTTTGAAACAAAAATGTGAAACACATTTAGTGAATCCAAAATGCAAAGCCGGACGTTCTGACTCGCTTATGATACTTTGACTGCACTGCAAAACCAGAATCAAGGTTTCTTTGTTTAAACTGCAATGCCAGCTATTGTGATTTCACACATCATACTGCCAATGAACACATGATTGGCAACAGGCACAGCTGGCAACAGCAAAACTGATGTGGCAATTTAAAATGCCATCGGGATGAGATTTCCAACAAAACAATAAAAATAATAATGGAAATATTTTAATGAAAATTCTGGGAAAGATAAAATATACATAAACACCTATGTTTAGAGTTGAAAGCTTTCTGCACTTCATATTCTTAATAGCCATCCACCAACACCAGATTGGGAGACTAATAAACACAAAGATAGATAGATAGATAGATAGATAGATAGATAGATAGATAGATAGGTGGTCCAAATCTAATTATGCAGATCCAGATCGTCTGGATGATTTTGATTTATGCGGAGACGATTCCAATTTGACATGAAGACGATTCTTCATGTCGTCAGTTCGCACACTTCTCGATGGTCCAGGATTTTTTGTGTGATTTTCTATGTAATAAACTTAATAAGTTATAGCATAATGAAAATTGCATAATTAGATCTAGACCACCTTATAGATATTAATGTTGGTATAGTTGGCAGGATAGATAGATAGATAGATAGATAGATAGATAGATAGATAGATAGAT
>JANRMT010062814.1:20088823-20158281 GCA_026402145.1 Polypterus bichir lapradei | reverse complement strand
TAGATAGATAGATAGATAGATAGATAGATAGATAGATAGATAGATATCACTTTTTTCCTTCTTCCCTATAAGAATAGTAATTTTTTACTAGACACTTTTTATTGGTTGTTTCTGTAGTTAGATTAGAGTCATTTCTAAACTGGAATGTGTTCTTTTCCAATCAATGGAATATGCACGGGCAATAACATAGTCTCCTGGGTCCAACCTGTGTGAACTGTGGCTTCAGAATAAAGAGATGATTTTATTTAATCAGATTTTTCAAATGTATTTTTTTCTATATATTAACAGTAAACTAAGGCTTTCCTTTTCCCACTTATTGTAACTGGATGCAGAATTAAAGTACATTGTAAATCGTCTATGTCAGTCTGACTGCAGAAGGAAGCAGCACAACATGCCACTACTGATTCTCAGACATGTAGATGGATGCCTGAGGCTTTGATGAAGTCATGTGTATTAAAAAGCATGCAGTTCTTACAGTTTCAATTTTAATTGTATTCACAGACACTCATCCAGCCACCATCATAACCTTCCCACACCACTGAAATTTGCCTTATCCTTATTTTGGATCTTGTATCTGCTAACAAAATGTTTAAATTCTGCTATAACAGAAAATTTGTGTTTTTATTAAATATTGTGCAGCGTGTTTTGTTTTGGTGATTGTGTCAAATATGTCTTGCATAACCTGTCATAAGTAATTCTGATATTACTTAATATACATGATTGTTGTATGTATCGTCTGATTTATTTTACAGGCACAATGTTATATTGATGGTCTCTGTTTCCATCCATTGCATACTGCTGGCACTGTACTCCTGTCACAAGTCTGTGGGAAACCTGAAAGTAAGAATTTCATTTCATTGTACTATGTACACTACAATAAATCTGAACTTTGTGGATGCCATACAGGCTGGACCGGCATTGTGGCCGGAAGAGGCGACGGTTCCTCACCTGGATGGGAGGCTCAGAGAAGGCAGTCCTTAGGAGGAAACCAGCACGGCATGCCGGGAGATGTAGTCCCTGGGGACTGCTATCCGAGGTTGCTTCCATCTAGTGTACTGGTGGAGGAAAAGGCCCTCAGCAACATCTTCATTCTTCAAGGGGCTGTCCGACCCTGTGTTCTGGCCAATTCTTCCAGGTCTGGTTCCTCTCTCTTTCCTGGTCGGGATGCCTATTTGGGTTCTCGGAGCCTCCCATCCAGGTAAGGGACCAGCGCCTCTTCTGGCCACAATGCCGGCATCCACAACTTACACAACTTATGTTAAATATTTACTGCCCATTTAATGTAAATTAATGTCAATACAGGAAGAAATTTGGGAAACCAACGGAGGGATACATTTTTCTTTTTAAGCATTGTGTTGTGGAAGTCTGGAACAAACTACCAAGTTACGTAGCTGAAGCAGAAACCTCGACAACCTTTACAAAGAATCTGGATGAAACATTGGGACGACTTTGCTATTAGCTAAACAAACGAGTCTAATGGACTGAATGGTCTCCTTTTGTTTGTAAAATTTCTTGTGTTGTTATGTAAAGAGCCAGTTGAGTTAAAAGTTGGCTGTTTTTAACGTGCATACATTCTGTTCCTGACAACAGGTTCTGCTTCACACGTTCATGCCCTCACAGTGGAGGAAAGAGAAGATGATGAGTGGGGAAGCTGAGTTTTTTACTAATATATTGGTAGCCTTTCTAAAGCAGCGTGTGCTATATATGCTCTGAACTGAAGTGAGCTGTGTACCAGGAAGAAGAGTTCCTGAATAATAATTAGCGCCCACGATTTATCGCGGCCCGCGGAATTTAGGGTTTTGCCGCGGTAAAACGCCACGCCGCGGAATTAACCTAAATGCCGCGGAAAATACCAAATCTGAATGAAATCTCACCATTTGAGGCATATTGATATTAGTGTGATTAGTTTTGATTACTTCTTTAAGTTCTTTCTTTAGCCTATGGCATCATGTCATTAATATCTCGTTCGTTGCTACTGAAATCGAACACAGTGAAGCTACAGTCCAGTTCAAGAAGCTGTCGGCATTGCTGCAAAGTACTGATAAACTTAACGAGCTGAGAGCTGAACTTGAATTTGTATCTGTTCACTGCCAGCCAATTATGAACACTCTGACTTCTTTTGAGGTACAGTCATTCATGGCTGTCGATGTCTACAACAAAGTGTCTGACTTACTGTCTTGCCTGAAATCGTCCGGATTTCCAACTACAACCAGCAGCTGTGAAGATGCAAAGCACAATGCTGCTGCTAAACCTGAAGAATATTTTGTGCGAACCAAATAGCCGGCAATAGACCTGTTCAGATCTGTGAGAATATTTGATCGACGACAGCTACCACTCTTATCGAAGAATTTTGCTGATCATGCACAATCAGTGCCAACAATGATGGCTGCAGCAGATGAATGGCAAGCTTAGCTGGACATAGCATCTCGTGAAGTAATTCCAGTTTATATCACTGCTTTCTGGCGTGCCTTAGAGGACAGACTGCCTCGCTTAGCAGCTCTTGCTAAAGTTTACATTGCGTTGCCAATGTCTTCTGTTGATGTGGAACGTTCGTTCTTAAAATATGGATCGGTGTTGTCACCACTGCGATATTCTCTGTCACAAGAAAACCTACGAGCTTACTGTGCCGTTTCCTTCAAAAATAAATAAACAATAACTTTAGAAACATTATTCGATAGTTTGTTGAGAATAATATTATGCCTACATATGTGTCAGCATCGTTTGCCTAAAGCAAATCTGTGGATTAAAATGTGCGGATGTGAACGCTTTGATATACCTATTTGATTAGTATTACGAATTATGATTGATTATTGTTAAGGATTAAGAATAAGAAAAATTGCATTTATTTTGCTAGGGTTATGAATTAGTCTTTTGGAGTTTTGGTACTGCATTTGCCACGCCGCGGTACGCCGCGGAATTTAAAAAAACATGCCGCGGAATTTATGATTTCTTTCCGCGGTAAATCGTGGGCCCTAATAATAATGTGTTTTTTAAACAGTACTAGTTGTAGTGAAAAAGGACAAACGTTAAGAATTAATTAAAAAAAAAATTAATGTAATACTTTGTATTGAGAAGATTTATATTGATAGTTTTTGTGTCCGAGGGACTCTCGATATGTAATATTTTTGGTTTTGCTATTGGGGCGAGAATGTAGCTGTGATCTCTTTGCCAAATATGTAAAAAGTTGACAAGGTATCTCTGGCCAAGTGGAAAGTCGGAACGTTCCAACGTTAAAATTTGCCACTGTATCTGATCGTGTTCAGCTCTGACGGGAGAGCGTCCCCCTCATAGGGAGAAGATTACGTGGTCGTGATATCTCTGGCAATCAGTAGCTACCCTTTAAAACACACGTAGCTCTGATCTGTCTCTCAAAAACGCCCAACATTATGCTTTAACAATCTCTAGATGATCTGCTGAACAAACGAGTATCGCTAGCTAAGCGGAGCCAATGTGCACTCAAACACGTAGCGAGAGGTTGAGCGACTCGAACGGAGGCTTGCGTGTGAGTGAAGAGGGCCCTGTCCGGCTCCCTACTCCTGAGATCCCGGTCTCCCCATCCCCTTGGCCCGCAGCCTGTTTCACGGTTTTGCATGAATAAATCAGTGCCGCAATTAAACTCTAATGCTTAGTGTGATGAAAGAAGTCTTAAAATGAACCGGAAATGTTCAAGCAAATTAAAGAAAAAAACACGATCTAAATCTGTTAAGTAGTTCTAGCGTGAAAAGCGGACAGACAGACAGATGTTGGATTTTAAATATACAGAGATGTCCTGCACAGAAGAGAACTAAGTGCTAGTAATATTCTGAGCCACCTTCACCACCCTCTGCAGTGTGTCACAGCAGGTGCCATTCCAGGATGTTATGCAGTCAGGGAGGAAGGGATCTTTGTATTGGTAGAGATTTGTAAGCATAAATGAAGACATTCAAACTTATTGCGGATGCTTGATGAGGTAAAAGCACTGGTGAGTACAGTGACCAGACATCCCGGTTTACCCGGGACAGTCCCTATTTTTGGATCACCCGTCCCGGCGTCCGCAAAAGATCAGAAAATGTCCCGGTGTTCTAACGAAACATCCTACCCATCGAAATGATCTACTCACTGATACTACGCATGCGCAGACAAAAATTACGCAACTTTTCTCGAGCTTACCAACTGTTCGTCGATCTGTCCTACCTAGTCTTGAAGTTTGAGGTAAATGTTACTGTATTTCAGTAATATGTATGCTTTTCTTAGCCTTACTACATTAATGCATTTATTACATGATGCATATATAATAAATTGAGAAATGTTAACATTTCCATAAATTTGATAGACGACTTCTAAATACAACATGTTAAATGATGACATGGTATAACGTTATAAGTTTAATGTTACGACTTACAATAAACGGATTGGTGTAACATATACGGTGTATATACCGTATATGCCATTTATATTAATAAAGTATCTATCTATCTATCTATCTATCTATCTAAATAAACTACGGTAGGATACTTCGACAAAGTAGGACAAATCGTCAGAACACCGGCCTGTGGCGTTTTCCGACAAAATGCGTACTTTTCCCTAGAGGCCTAGACCCCATTCAGCCTTTCTGATTCCAAATCATACTTTCTACCCATCATGACGTCAGACGGTTAGTCGACCTTCTTCTGGGTCTGACGCCTGCTGGTGGCTATTGTTTGCAGTATGGAAACGCACGGAAGGCGACAAGGCGGAAGCGGACGCATCGTCGGATGGTATCGGCCGTGCTTTGTGATACGACACGTTTTGGCTGTGCTACGCTCTGAGCCAGAAATGATCTTATTATTCCTGCTCTGAGCCTGATATAAGAGCTGATGCCTGATTCAGTCATTCAGTCGTCAAAACGGCGTTCGAGGTGAGCCGTTTTCACTGAATTTAAAGCTTAAACTTAAAAGAGTTAAACTTGCCAATTTATTTTGTACGACAAAATTGAAAGTGCTGACAAAGTTTATTTTTTTAAGTTTAATTTTATCCCTTTATTCTTTAAGTAAGTACTGCTGTACACACTTTACTGTATAGTCTGAAGTCTGCAGACTGTACTCTGTATATTTTGTCGTAGTTGTGAATCTGATAATATTAATTTATATATTAATAATGAATGAATATTTGACACACGTCACAACAACATTTGCGGATGCTTGCCTGTTCCTAACGCTTACAGCTGTATTTTACTTTGTTTTCCTTTAGTTTAGAGTGCAGAGTGACATTGCTTCTTCCCTTGCCTCTTTGGCATTTGGTTTGCTGTTTCTTCTTTTGAAGTCGGGACATGCACTAGCAGTAGCACATGTACGTGGGATGCAATATTGTGGAATGCAATTTCAGTGATTCATGTGACAAGTTTTATGACATGTTATTACAAAATCCTGATGTCCTGAGAGCTATCCACTCATCTCAGAAATATTAGTGTTTCATGATTATGAAAGTTACTCATTGAAAAGCTGTTTTTCCTTTATAAACATTGAAAAAGCGTCATGTTCAGTTTCAGAAAGTATTAATAAATTATTCACAAAACATTTCTGGCACTTCTCTACTTTCACTGCAATTCCTGATTAACAACGTAAGGTTTCCGTACGTCCATAACATACAGTATACTATATAATGTACACCAAGGGTTCCCAAAGTGGTCGATATCGACCCCCTGGGGTCGATTTGAACTTTCTAGGGGTCGATAGTTTCAATAAAAAAATTGGGGGGTCAGCGACAACAAAAATAGACCCCCTTACTACTGCTATTTGTTTGTTACTTGAAAATATCAATGATTCCAATAGGTACCTAATTAAGAAGTAAAATAATTCAAAAAAACACTTTTTTGATAAAAACACATTACTGTACATACCAAACTTGCGAACAAAAAGGTAAAATGTGTCATTAAAAGAGTCACACGTAAGAATGCATGAAAATACATGTAACACAAACATACAGTATCTGTGCATTGTCTTATCGAACGTATCAAAGCAAGTGCGGACATGAAAAACCGTTGCATGTCCGCTTTTGCTTGCGGTGGGACGAGACGACGGATATTCTATATTAGCAGAATCTATCAGTCTTGTACGGTCATGCTTTCATAAAACACTATAAATTGGTTCGTTTGATGTGACATGTACTTATTTGTGATTTGAACTTTGAATATAATTATTTATTGAGGAGCAGTACTACGAAAAAGAAAATTGGAGGACACAGTTTATTTATTCGAGTTTGAACAAAAATCTTCTGTTTCAAGTAAGTACATACTTTATTGTTTTTTTGTTTTTTTTTTTAATCACAGGGGCTGTCGAAATTGTTTGTTAATAAAAGTTTGTATTTCTTCAGATAATAATATGATTGAACCAAAAAAGAAATGCAGACAGTACAGCTTGGACTATTTGTAATTATTTTGAATTTAAATATTTATTTCATAAATGTCAAAAATGTAAAAAAAAAAAAAAACTGCTCGTATTTTTTTGCTTAAATTTTCATTAGTGCAGGTTTCGATATTAAATGTTGCACAAGATAATGCCATATTCCGTAGCCATTTTATCTTTTTAAATCATAATTACAAGTGATTAAAATCTGATATCTAGTGAGATATTTAATATTGAGTACTGTACAAATGTATTCATTTGAGTAAGTAAAGTAAATGACTAGGGGGTCGATGGTTTTAAAAGTTTTTGGTAAAGGGGTCGGCGGCCGAAAAAAATTTGGGAACTCTTGATGTACACTAATGAGTTTGTTATTTGCTCTTCAGGAAAGCGTGTCTTTCAGTCAATTTTCACAAACTGTTTTTGGCAAGATCTAGCCTGTAATTTCACGAAAAATAGCAAAAATGGTATAGAACCCTACTTTGAAAATGGGTATATGTTTGTGGCTTAATAATATGATTGTTTCAAATGGAAGAAACTCGTACAGAATAAGATGCAGGAAACACAATAATAGGCATTTCCATTATTAAAGTCTATCTGGCTTCTGGGGGGTTCTGCCCTCCAACTCCGGCTCCATGTCCCAGGTTGCCCCCAGAAAAATCTGGTCACTGTACTGGTGAGCCTTCTTTATGATAGCTGAGATGTATTGTGGTCTTCACTGATGGTGACTATAGGGCAGTTTAAAGCTACTGTATGGTCTGTTTTAGGACGTCCACTTCCACCAATCCTTTGGTGTTCAGCGCTTCCAAAACATCCTGCCTTTCATGGGATGTGCGCGCCAATCTCTGCCTGCATGTAACCTTCTGGCAGCTCCAAGAGAGTTAAGACAGCTCACGAGATCTCCTAAATCCTGAAGTGAGTAGTATATTCCTAAATTTGGAAAACTGCGAAAATGCTTTTACTCCTACTCCTAAAGGTAATGAACAAATCACTCTGAGAATTTTGTGCCAATTAGGACTGTTTTCATACCCTGAGACGCCTGATAAACACAGGCATGTATCTGCCAATTAGGAAGTCTAAAATCCACTAGCAGAGGGTGGCACTAAGTGCCAAGAAGAACAGAAAGAGCGTCACTGTCGTAAGTTGATTAGTCAGTTTGCCACTGGTGGACTCCAATCACCATCTTCACGCATCTCAAGATGAGGTAAAGCAAACCTGAGCACAATTTGGAGTGCGACAGCAAGAGCTCTGCATGCTTACACAAATGAGAGATTTCATTTTTTGATTTTTCATAAATTTGCAATACCGTTCTGAAAACATGTTTTGACTTTGTCATTATGGTTACTTGACTGAATTGATGGGCAAAAAATGGCAAATCAAATCTATAAGACAATAAAGCATTGCAGAAGGTGAAGGAGCCTGAATATTTTCTGCATATACCCTATATATATGAAAGGTTATAAATAATAGTTTACATTTATTACTGTTTTTTTTTTTGTGTGTGTTTGCTGGGAAAGGCTGCAGTGGAGATGTCTGACAAGATTCAAGTGAAATGAGTCTTGTGGCACTGAACATAAATTAAGAGAAATGTCAGAAAAGAATCGGGCTGCCACAATACTCATAAAGATATTTTCTCCTTTAAATCACAGGTTTGGATGACATAACAGTATCGCTTGCTGGGACTAATCTAGCAGTGATTGTCATTAGCTGGATAAGTGCCATATACACTCACCGGCCACTTTATTAGGTACACCTGTTCAACTGTTTGTTCATGCAAGTATTTAATCGGCCAAACTCATGGCAGCAATGTATTTAGACATGTAGACATTGTCAAGACCATCTACTGAAGTTCAAACTGAGAATGAGAATGAGAAAGAAAGGTGATTTAAGTGACTTTGAACATGGCATTGTTGTTGGTGCCTGATGGGCTGTTCTGAGTGTTTCAGAAACTGCTGATCTCCTGGGATTTTCACGCACAGCCATCTCTAGGATTTACAAAGAAAGGGAAAACATCCAGTGAGCAGCAGTTGTCTTGTTGATGCCAAAGGTCAGAGGAGAATGGCCAGACTGGTTCAAGCTGATAGAAAGGCAACAGAAACTCAAATATCCACTCATTACAACTGAGGTATGCAGAAGAGCAGCTCTGAACACACAACACGTCGAACCTTGAAGCAGGTGGGCCACAGCAGCAGGAGACCCCACCGGGTGACACTCCTGTCAGCTAAGAACAGGCAACTGAGGCTACAATTCACAAGGGCTCAACAAAATTGGACAACAGATGACCTTAAAAACTTTGCCTGGTCTGATGAGTCTCAAGTTCTGCTGCGACATTCGGATGGTAGGGTCAGAATTTGGCATCGGCAACACGAATGCATGGATCAATTCTGCTTTGTATCAACGATTCAGGCTGGTGGTGGTAGTTTAATGATGTAGGAGGATATTTTCTTGGCACGCTTTGGGCCCCTTAGTACCAACTGGGCATCTTTTAAATGCCACAGCCTACTTGAGTATTGTTTGCAACCATGTCCATCCCTTTATGACCGCAGTGTACCCATCTTCTGATGGCTACTTTTTAGGATAACGCACCATGTCACAAAGCTCAGATCATCTCAAACTGGTTTCTAGAACATGACGATGAGTTCACTGTATTCAAATGGCCTCCACAGTCACCACATCTCAGTCCAACAGGGCACCTTTGGGATGTGGTGGAGCGGGAGATTCACATCATGGATGTGCAGCTGACAAATCTACAGCAACTGCGTGATGTAATCATGTCAATATGGACCAAAATCCCTGAGGAATGTTTCCAACACATTGTTGAATCAATGCCATGAAGAATTATGGCAGTTCGAAGACAAAAGGGGCTCCAACCCGGTACTAGCAAGGGTGTACCTAATAAAGTGGCCAGTAAGTATGGACTGGAAGGTGGGGTAGTGGAGGTGGGTCTTGGATGATGTCCCCGTTCCTCCAATTGGTTGATGTCTTCTTGGCTAAGAATAAAATTGGTAAAGAGTTAAAATGCTGTATTATTCTCAAATCGTTCTTCACTTAAACTTGAAATCTCACCGCATAAAGGACACAACAAATTCACGTGTGTGACAGTCTTTTAAAAGAGAAGCAGTCAAAAGACCATACACTGATTTGAGCAAAAGACCTTCTGCTTTTGTTTAACTGAATAAGATGCGTGTTTCCTTTCCTCTATGTCGAGGAGTTTATATTTCAGTCCGGAATGGGAATAAATTAAACCGAGAGTGCCAGCCATAGAACAGCAGTCTCCATTACAGGGTCATGCAGTTAGTGGTACTTATGAAATAAACTCTTACAGTTGTGCTTGAAAGTTTGTGAACCCTTTAGAATTTTCTATATTTCTGCGTAAATATGACCTAAAACATCATCAGATTTTCACTCAAGTCCTAAAAGTAGATAAAGAGAAACCAGTTAAACAAATGAGAAAAAAAATATTATACTTGGTCATTTATTTATTAAGGAAAATGATCAAATATTACATATTTGTGAGTGGCAAAAGTATGTGAACCTTTGCTTTCAGTGTCTGGTGTGACCCTCCTTTGGAGCAATAACTGCAACTAAACGTTTGCGGTACCTTTTGATCCTTCCTGCACACTGGCTTGGAGGAATTTTAGCTCATTCCTCCGTGCAGAACAGCTTCAACTCTGGGATGTTGGTGGGTTTCCTCACATGAACTGCTTGCTTCCGGTCCTTCCACAACATTTCGTTTGTATATTAAGGTCAGGACTTTGACTTGGCCATTCCAAAACATTAACTTTATTCTTCTTTAACCATTCTTTGGTAGAATGACTTGTGTGCTTAGGGTCGTTGTCTTGCTGCATGACCCACCTTCTCTTGAGATTCAGTCCATGGACAGATGTCCTGACATTTTCTTTTAGAATTCTCTAATATAATTCAGAATTCATTGTTCCATCAATGAAGGCAAACCGTCCTGACCCAGATGCAGCAAAACAGGTCCAAACCATGATACTACCATCACCATGTTTCACAGATGGGATAAGGTTCTTATGCTGGAATGCAGTGTTTTCCTTTCTCCAAACAGAACGCTTTTCATTTAAACCAAAACGTTCTATTTTGGTCTCATCCATCCACAAAACATTCTTCCAATAGCCTTTGGGTTTGTCCATGTTATCAGACGAGCAGCAATTTTTTTTTGGAGAGCAGTGGCTTTCTCCTTGCAACCCTGCCATGCACACCATTGTTGTTCAGTGTTCTCCTGATGGTGGACTCATGAACATGAACATTAGCCAATGTGAGCGAGGCCTTCAGTTGCTTACAAGTTACCCTGTGGTCCTTTGTGACCTCGCCGACTATTACACGCCTTGCTCTTGGAGTGATCTTTGTTGGCCGACCACTCCTGGGGAGGGTAACAATGGTCTTGAATTTCCTCCATTTGTACACAATCTGTCTGACTGTGGATCTGTGGAGTCCAAACTCTTTAGTGATGGCTTTGTAACCTTTTCTAGCCTGATGAGCATCAACCACTCTTTTTCTGAGGTCCTCAGAAATCTCCTTTGATCGTGCCATGATACACTTCCACAAACATGTGTTGTGAAGGGCAGACTTTGACAGATCCCTGCTCTTTAAATAACACAGGGTGCCCACTCACACCTGATTGTCATCCCATTGATTGAAAACACCTGACTCGAATTTCACCTTCAAACTAACTGCTAATCCTAGAGGTTCACATACTTTTGCCACCCACAAATATGTAATATTCGATGATTTTCCTCAATAGATAAATGACCAAGTATAATATTTTTGTCTCATTTGTTTAATTGGTTTCTCTTTATCTACTTTTAGGACTTGAGTGAAAATCTGATGATGTTTAAGGTCATATTTACGCAGAAATATAAAAAAATTCTAAAGGGTTCACAAACTTTCAAGCACAACTGTACCTTTCTTGCACCTAGTGTTATTAAAACCGGCTCCAGTCTCATGTTATGCAAAAGCAGATCAACCTGGTTTTAAAATGTTATATTAGAGAAATATATTTATGAATCAAAAAATTAAAACAGTACAATGAAACATTCTTGAAACATTCAAACAATGATCGTAGACTATCTTACAGACAGACCTCAGTATGTGCATCTTGGGAACTGCAGGTCTGACATTGTCCAGTCCTGTTCAATCTATATACTTCAGACTTCCAATATGACTCGGAGTCCTGCCAAGTTCGCTGATGACACTGCTATCGTGGGCTGCATCAGGAGTGGGCGGGAGGAGGAGTACAGGAAGCTAATCAAAGACTTTGTTAAATGGTGCGACTCAAACCACTTACACCTTAACACCAGCAAAACCAAGGAGCTGGTGGTGGATTTTAGGAGGCCCAGGCCCCTCATGGACCCTGTGATCATCAGAGGTGTCTGTGTGTAGAGGGTACAGACCTATAAACACCTGGGAGTGCAGCTGGATGATAAATTGGACTGGACTGCCAATACTGATGCTCTGTGTAAGAAAGGTCAGAGCCGACTATACTTTCTTAGAAGGTTGGCATCCTTCAACATCTGCAATAAGATGCTGTAGATGTTCTACCAGACGGTTGTGGCGAATGCCCTCTTCTACGCGGTGGTGTGCTGGGGAGGCAGCATAAAGAAGGAGGACGTCTCACGCCTGGACAAACTTGTTAAGAAGGCAGGCTCTATTGTAGGAGTAAAGTTGGACAGTTTAACATCTGTGGCAAAGCGACAGGCATTAAGCAAACTCCTGTCAGTCATGAAGAATCCACTGCATCCACTGAACAGTGTCATCTCCAGGCAGAGGAGTAGCTTCAGTGACAGACTGCTGTCACCATCCTGCTCCACTGACAGACTGAGGAGATCGTTCCTCCCCCACACTATGCGACTCTTCAATTCCACCTGGGGGAGTAAATGCTAACATTACTCAAGTTATTGTCTGCTTTTACATGCATTTTTATTACTATTTAATTTAATATTGTTTTTTGTATCAGTATACTGCTGCTGGATTATGTGAATTTCCCCTTGGGATTAATAAAGTATCTATCTATCTATCTATCTATCTATCTATCTATCTATCTATCTATCTATCTATCTATCTTTATATAGTGCCTTTCACATCTATCTATCTATCTATCTATCCATCCATCCATTAGGATTGAAATTTGTGTCCAATCACTGTACGATGCTCGTTTTTCTTCTGTATTTCTTTCCACATTTCAAAGATGTGTCAGTTAAGGCTCTTGTTGACTCTAAAATGTAAGCGTATAACTGTGTGCTCTTTGATAGACTAGCAAACGTTGGCTTCTACTTCTTGTCTGATGGTATCATGACACATTTTGGCAGTACGTCACCATACAGTGGATGAACTCAGCTCAGGAAATAAGTGGATAGAGATGGAAATACCCTGAATATGAAACACGTTCTGCTTTCCAAGTTGAACACAGCTACTTATTCCCCCTTTCATTAAAAATCATTATTTCACAGCAAGCTGCTGACAAATGTGCACCCATTTTGTTAAACAGAAGTGGCAGCTGCTTCCAGAACCTTCGCATTCCTGGTGGACAGCTGGGCCTTCACTGTTTAATTTGTTTTGAAGCAGCAGCTGTGAATTTGCATAATAGCTTCCTGTGTCATGTTGACCAACGTCTACTGAGACAAGCACATCCCCTCACTCAGGATCCTTCACATTCTGTTTGGATCCACTACGGCTAAATGTCTTTGGATTAGTGAAGGACTTATATTTTTGTCAGTCCTATTATTCATCCATCCATCCATCCTTCCATCCATTATCCAACACGCTATATCCTAACTACAGGGTCACGGGGGTCTGCTGGAGCCAATCCCAGCCAACACAGGGCACAAGGCAGGAAACAAATCCCAGGCAGGGTGCCAGCCCACCACAGGGCATACACACACACACACACACACACCAAGCACACACCAGGATCGCCAATGCACCTAACCTGCATGTCTTTGGACTGTGGGAGGAAACCCACGCAGACACGGGGAGAACATGCAAACTCCACGCAGAGAGGACCCAAGAAGCAAACCCGGGTCTCCTAACTGAGATGCAGCAGCGCGACCCACTGCGCCACCGTGCAGCCCCCTATTATTCATCATATTCAAATTTCTTCCACTTTATATCAGAAATTCAGTTTGAATTTTTCAATCTCTAAACACTGCACCTTAATAAAGCTGCTGAGTCATTCTGCATATTCTTTCTTTTTAAAGTTTATAACTTTTAAAGCTTCCTTTACTCAGATTCTGCAAAATTTTTACAAACAGACTTTCAGACAGGAATAACCCAAAAGCGTGTAAGTATTGATAGTAACACACAGAAAACAGAAAGTATAGATACGGGGGGAGGAAATGGGATTTACTAGAAAAGGGAATGAACCTTAACACAACTGATCGTGTCATTTCTCAATGTCGTCTCCTCCCTTCTCAATGCACTTGTGCCACTTACCTCGCAGTGCCGGGATTCCAGCAGAATAAAAGGTTTGGTCTTGTCCTCGCGAGTTATTGTCGACCACTACATGCTGAGCGAGGTTTACTCCAGTCACTGGTGCAAGTCACTGTGACTCGTTGAAGACCAATGTGAAGCCTGCTATTCGATCCAAGTGGCGGGGACTGCTGTCTGTCTGAAGGAGTCCTTTTGCTGCAAGACAATGACACACACACTGCCAAGAACACCAAGGCTTGTCTGGAGAAACTGAAGTTTCAGGTATTGTCACATCCTCCTTATTGACCAGATTTGGTATTGTGTGATTTCTACCTTTTTGGACCGCTAAAAAACATCTGGGTGGTCGTCGATTCAAGACAGATGATGACGATGTGAAGAAAGCAGTACACGAGTGGTGGCAAGGATGAGACAAAACCTTTTATTTCTGCTGGAATCCTGGCACTGCCAGGCAGGTGGCACAAGTGAACTGAGAAGGGTAGACTCCACACTGAGAAATGACGTCATCAGTTTGGTTAAGGTTTGTTCCATTTTTTGATAAATCTCATTTTCTAACTTTATCTTGACTCCCCCTTGTGTAAGAAGAATGCTCTGCATTATGCCAGATCACCAGTGGCTTCTCTCTGGGTTTGGACCATTACTCCTTCTAATTTATATTAATGCCATAAATTCTGAAATTGTGAGAAAATATGTGAAACTTGAAAATAACAGCAAAATTGAAAAGTACTAAAGAGATAAATAAAAAAAATAATTCAAAAAGATCTGTACACTCTTTTCCATCCATCCATCTATCCATTATCCAACCCGCTGAATCCGAACACAGGGTCACGGGGGTCTGCTGGAGCCAATCCCAGCCAACGCAGGGCGCAAGGCAGGAACTAATCCCGGGCAGGGCGCCAACCCACTGCAGTGTACACTCTTTTCAAATGTGAAAATGCTTACACAGCAGTTCTCAACTTTCATTCCTCTAAGGTCCACAAAGTGTACGACGTGAAAATGTGAGGGTCCCCTGCACAGGCCACGATAGCTCCCCTCATGTACTTTTGCTGCAGTCTTGATAACGGTGCCTGTTTTTGAACTTATATTTGTTATCTAAATCAGGGGTCTCCAAATCCAGTCCTGGAGGGCCACAGTGGCTGCAGGTTTTCATTCTAACCCTTTTCTTAATGAGTGACCTGTTTTTGCTGCTAATGAACTTCTTTTAAATTCATTTTAATTGACTTGCTCTTGAAGACATCAACCCCTTAATTAGCTGCCAAAACATACTAAGGTACAAAATGAGCCAAAACATGGCCAGCAAACTGTGTCCATCATACGATATCTGAAAATAAAGAAAGATGAAGGTCTCAGGAATGCTGATCTGCTCAGGTCCACAAAACATATTAACAGAGCTCTTAGAAAATTAACAACTTCAGAAATGTCTGCCATTGCACAATGAGAGCAGCAACAAGCCATGGAATTAAAGAATGGGTTTAATTCACAATGAGAATAGGCGCCTAATTAAGCAATTGGTTGGAGTGAAATTGGTTGGAGTTTGAGGTCCTGACTTTGCTGGTCTTCTGTTGGCTCCCTCACTTCTGTTTGGGTGCCATTTAAGGAAAGAAATGAAGCAATTCAGTGGAATGATGGAAGAAATTCAGGGGAACAATTCTTAAAAGATTAATTCAAAAGAAGTTAATTAGCAGAAAAAAAACAGGTCACTAATTAAGAAAAGGGTTAGAATGAAAACCTGCAGCCACTGGGGTCCTCCAGGACCGGAGTCGGGGACCCTGATCTAAAGCATACACTTCATGTTTTTTTTAAGTATAATACCGTACAAACTTAAGCAGCAATTTCAAAAACAGCCTGTGTGTTTTTATTAAATAAAAGTTATTTTTTACTATTGACAGAATTTCACAATCATAACATAAAATGGGCAGGCAATTCCGAAGGATAAACAAGAACAAGTAATTCCCAAAATTCAAAAATTTGTCACTACAGATATTTTTGATAACAGCAAAAGCTGCTCACTACTCAGTTTAATTAAATATATCTTTTTTAGGTTAGGAATAAAATGATTAAGTATTTACTACAAAAAAAAAATCAAAGGAACTTTTTAAAATGCAGAATAAGCTACGGCAGACATTTGTTCTTAATTTAATAACAGAATCTACTTTAAGCTATATGCTATAATCTAGCATTCGGCACTTGAACGTTTCCATCAGTGGAAGTTGCAGTCTAAACATGTCTTCCCTCCACAATCAAGTCGGAGAAAAAGACAAATGAGCTGTGCAGGGTGGTCACAGCAGTCGGGTAAGCCAAAGAAAAGGGGTCAGCACTGACAACTATTCAGTTTTAAAACGTGACAGGTGTGTGTGAAGCCAAGATGCCAATTCCTTCATAAGACTGTCACATCTTCACCATCACACTAAACATTAAATATCTTTATGGCACGGTAGAATGTCACCTTCTTTTCACTTTGTCTTATTTGATCATTGCAAGCAGCCTGTTTCAATTCTAACTAAAGGCTAGTAGCTGTTGTGCTGTGCAGATTAATGTGAGCAGGCGGGTGTAAATGTAAGCCTCCTAAATTATAGACAGATAAGATATTTCTATGAAACAAACATTAAAGGGAGACTTTGGCCAAACTGTTATTAATTGCATGCTGTATGTAACAAATTTTCGATACTGATGAAGCAGAGGTTTGACACCCCTGCCATAGTTTGATTTTTAGTGTAGAGTATTTTGCATCTTTTACATCTTGAGACACCCCTGGAAGTTTACTTAGGCCCCCTAGTGGGCCGAAGCCCTGAACTTTTTTGGCAGGGGTGTCAAAATCCGGTCCTGAAGGGCCGCAGAGGCTGCAGGTTTTCATTCTAACCATCTTCTTAATTAGTGACTAGTTTTTGCTGCTAAATGACTTCTTTTGCCTTAGTTTTAATTAACTTGACTCGGGCCCCTTAGCTGTTTCTTTTTCTTTAATTAGCAGCCAAACAATAATGAGAGGGTGGCATGGTGGTGCAGTGGTAGAGCTGCTGCCTCGCAGTAAGGAGACTTCGGTTCGCTTCCCGGGTCCTCTGTGCATGGTGTTCTCCCTGTGTCTGCGTGGGTTTCCTTCCACAGTCCAGTGTCATGCAGGTTAGGTGCATTGGCAATCCTAAATTGTCCCTTGTGTGTGTGTGTGTTCCCTGCGGTGGGCTTGCACCCTGCCCAGGGTTTGTTTCCTGCCTTGCACCCTGGGATTGGCTCCAGCAGACCCCCGTGACCCTGTATTAGGATATAGCGGGTTGGATAATGGATGGATGGATAATTTCCAGTATATGGATAACATTATTTTAATAGGAATTGTAATAAATAATTATGTTGCAGTATAAACCATATAAAATATAATAATGAAACTACCAATGAGCTTTTCAAAATAAGGAAATAAAAATACTCCTCTAAACTGAAGGTTAATGTTTTCAACAGAAAATGAATTAATAACTAGCTGATATAAAGACAAGTTTGATGTAGTGGGTAGTTTTGGATCCTCTGCACTTTGTTTGTGCACATTGTGATCTGTCTGCTAGACAGTATAGTGTGCCTGATGAGCAGGACTGTAAGTCTCAAGGTTGTCTGTTCAGTCTCCACACATCTGACTCATTGGTTAATAGTGGGTAACATAGGCTGCTTAATTTTACATTGCTTGGATTGTAGAAATTATAAATTATTTTGCTATTTGTAATTTCAAAATCATTTTGAGTAAAAGGGCAGCACAGTGGCACAGTGGGTAGCGCTGCTGCCTCGCAGTTAGGAGACCCGGGTTTGCTTCCCGGGTCCTTCCGGTGTGGAGTTTGCATGTTCTCCCCGTGTTTGTGTGGGTGTCCTCCCTTAGTCCAAAGACATTCAGGTTAGGTGCTTTGGTGATCCTAGTGTGTGCTTGGTGTGCGCGTGTGGGTGCGCACCCTGCCTGGGGTTTGTTTCCTGCCTTGTGCCCTGTGCTGGCAGGGATTGGCTCTAGCAGACCCCCATGACCCTGTAGTTAGGATATAGTGGGTTGAATAATGGATGGATGGATTTTGAGTAAAAGTGTCAGCTAAAAAATTTTTATATTTTGCGATGCCAGTCCCCTTCCTTAGTTCCTGTTTGCTCAGGTTGCCTGATCTTTTAGCATCCTGTGATCAAATATTGGCATTTTTATTATTTTGGGTTATATTTTGTGTTGAGTAAGCAGGAAGATTGTTGTTCTGAGAGATTTACAAATGACAAACTCACATAGACATTTGCACATACACCATTCAGTGGAGTGGGCATGTTTAGCCAATGCTGCTAGCAGAAGCTCTAAAGCAGGGGTGCCCAATGCGTCAATCGCGAGCGACCGGTAGATCGCAAAGGTAGTGCAGGTCGATAGTGTTGCATTCAAAGAAAAATTTTTTAAACGTTAGTCTATCATATATCCTCCCTATGGCATTTGCCACTTGATTGACATACAGGGCGGCCAGTCTGAGATCTCTTCTCTTCTAACACACTGGTCATCCCGCACGCACGATCAAACGCGCGAGCTACTGCAAAACTCCGGCTATCTAAGTGATCTAGTTAGCCTTCCAATTTATATCGACTAAAGAAGGGATTTAAAAAAAAAAATGTTTGGGGAGGGTATGGGCTGGATGTGGAATTGGAAGAGGATTTTATTCTCACAATGTCACAATCGAAGTGCGTTTGTCTGATCTGTCAATCTATCATTGCTATTCCAAAGAAGGAAAATGTGGAAAGGCACTTTCGAACTGTTCATAAAAACTACGAAACTGAATTCCTTCCAAAAAGCGATCTGAGAAAGAGAAAGGAGAGGGAACTAAAATCGCAGTTAATTGGACAGCCGTCATTTTTCACTCGGCTGAATTCAAAAGCTCCTTGACTGCATTATTCGGCTGTGCTTATTTATGTGAGTCAGCCTTTTCCCACATGACGATTATTAAATCCAAATACTGTACTGACCATAAATGTATTGAATTGTTATTGTGCCATAAAGGTTATTCAGTTATGCAAGGTACCACAACATACATTTTATATATAAAGTATACTCAGTTCATGACCACACACTCCGTATACGAACAAGCCAGTTTCCCTTTTCGGTTTGTTCAGTCTCTCCCTGTGCATTTCCTGTGCAGTGAGCGAGCGAGAAAGAGAGAGAGCTCCACACACACACACACACACGAGAGAGGCACACACACACACACACAAAGGAGCGCGAGAGAGGCGCACACACACTCGGACAGAGGCACGAGAGAGAGGCGCACGCACACACACAGAGGCGCAAGAGAGACGCGCACACACACACAGGCGCACGAGAGAGAGGCACACACACACACAGGAGCGCGAGAGAGGCGCACACACACTCGGATAGAGGCACGCTAGAGAGAGGCACATACACACACGAGAGAGGCGCACGACACACACACACACGAGAGAGGCGCACGACACACACACACAGGAGCGCGAGAGAGGCGCACGACACACACACAGGCGCGCAAGAGAGAGGCGCACGACATACACACACAGGAGCGTGAGAGAGGCGCACGACACACACACAGGAGCGCGAGAGAGGCGCACACACACTCGCACAGAGGTACGTGAGAGAGAGGCGCACACACACACACACACAGGCGCGCAAGAGAGAGGCGCACGACACACACACAGGCGCGCAAGAGAGAGGCGCACGACACACACACAGGAGCGCGAGAGAGGCGCATGACACACACACAGGAGCGCGAGAGAGGCGCATGACACACACACAGGAGCGCGAGAGAGGCGCACACACACTTGCACAGAGGTACGCGAGAGAGAGGCGCACACACACACACACACAGGCGCTCCAGGCTCGTGAAAGAGCGAGCGAGAGATGGAGGACTGGACGCATAAGGTAGAAAAGGCTTGTTTTTGTTCGATCGGTTTTGATCGGTTCATAGCGTGCATTGTTGCAATGTTACTTTTCTTGGTTGTTTATTAAATTACGGATTTTTCAAATGTTCATTTTTTCGCTGTGCTTAAAACTCATTTCAAAAAAAAAAAGTGTTTTTAGCTAACGGTTCGTAACGCTATAGCACGAACTCTTGCAGTGTTCATTTTCTCTGTTGTTCAAGATTTTCTCAGTGTTATTCAATGTTTTTACATTTACATTTTGACATTTAGTTTACTATTACGCTGTGCATTCTATGGTATAATTAACTATATTTGTGCTTAAAAACTAAAAAAATATATATTTACATACAGTTTGTACAGTCTGGAACGGATTAATTGTATTTACATACAATCCTATGGTGGAAATTACTTCGGTTCATGACCAAATCAGTTTACGACCAGAGTTCTGGAATGAATTATGGTCGTGAACCGAGGTTCCACTGTATATATGATTTTTAACGTAGGTAGATCATTTCGACCTGGCCATTTTAAAAGCAGCTCACAAGCCGAGAAAGTGTAGGCACCCCTGCTCTAAAGACTTGTCTAACCAGCTTTTTTTTTGTTTTTTCTGTCCTCCCTGGCCATCGGACCTTACTTTTATTCAATGTTAATTAGTATTGCCTAATTTTATTTCTTATATATTTTGTTATCCTGTAAAGCACTTTGAGCTCCATCATTTGTATGAAAATGTGCTATATAAATAAATGTTGTTGTTGTTGTTATTTTCCACTGCTGGTGGACCCCATGCAGATTAACCTTTTTTATTTACCTCATTTCTTTTCCTTATCAGCAATAATCACCATTTGCATTTCTGTTTTTTCACTTTGTTAAGGTGCAGTGTTTGCTGTGAAGATAATTAGCAACTTGAAATAGGGTAATGGATATAATATTGTCAAAGCTAAATTACATTTATGCATAATTAACCAGCTAATGTGGAAGCAGGTGTTTTAGCATATGAAAATAATTGAAACTTAAAGAAAATGAAGGAGCCAGATTGCACACTGCTACTCCAGCAGCCTTCCTTTTAGTGATAAAAAAGCATTGTTTATGTGCTGTCATATTCTGCAGCATACAGTAAAAGAAGTTAATAGCAGTTTAGCAAATGAGAATCATTATTTTCCTTAAGTACAAATTGTCACCTGCGAAGGGAGTGATTTTAAATGATGAATGCCAAACCTCTTGTAAAACTTAACATCATTTTCAGTCCTTTGTGGTACTAATGTTAGATATTAAAATGGAATGAAGTCTGGCTCAATTATTAATTTATCGACTTGGTGAATCAAACCTTACACTTCTCACTTATGTCTGATTTTGATAACATTGTATCTGACTTGATCCAATTTGTTTTATTTTACATTCCATCATGTCACTGTGATGCCATTTGCTGCTTGCCATCTCTGTCGCTTGTTATTGCTAGATGTACACCTGCTCCGCCTTTGCTTCAGAAAGTTTTCTGACCTCTTCATGCTCTGCAAACTTTATTGTGTTGCAACTTTAATTTTAAAATGTGTATGTGGTACATGGGGTGGATGAGCATCCCAGCAAGGAGTCGGGAAGGTAACCTTACCTGGAAGGGAGGCCCCAAGTGGACAGAAAGGCATGCTGGCTGAGAGAAGGAAGGGTGTCACAGCCTGACAAGGCTTCCCTAATGGATGGAAGGACAACCCAGCAAGAGAAGAAGATGGTTCCTTACCTGGGAGGGAAGCCCCAGACAAATGGACAGGCATCCAAACCTGACATATATATAGTACCTTCCCTGGTTGGGATGAAAGAAGACAGGGAAGGACAGTCATTAGGGGTATTTATTCACTCCGGTTGTTAGATGGCAGCAGCCCTCGATATTGGCGCACATTCAGGAACCAACTGGGAATGCTGGGAGTTGTAGTCCGGCAGCACAGCCCTGCTGGGCTCCGTGGGTGCCACAAAAGGGCACTGCAGGTTGATGTAGCCCCTGTTATTTTGGACTTCCGTGTGACCCAGAAGTGCTTTCAATGGGCGACAGCCCCGGCACTAGCGGTACTCCCGTGTCCTCAATAAAAGGGACCGCACTCCCTTGCTCAGGCAATTCAGAGCTGGGAAGATAGAAGGCAACACTCAAACGGAGAAGAGAGAAGTGCAGTAGTGAAAGAGAGAGGAAGGAGACATGACTTGTGGTTATTTGCTTGTGTATATAAGATATTTGTGTATTAAACACCCTTTATTTGAACCAGAGACTGTCTTATGTGTTTGTTTTTTGGGTTTGGGGCTCTTTGGCACCCTCTTGCCTTTACAATGGATACATTTCCAATTTTTGCCATTGATCTAAACTTAATAACCCATAATGACAATGTGAAAACCTATTTCCAGATACTGCAGGTTTGCAAATTCATTCAAAATCAAAAACTGAAATCTTTCATTCATTAAAGTATTCAGACCCTTTGCTGTGGCACTCCAAAAAGTTACAATTTGGAATCCACCTGTGGCAAACTGAATTGAGTGGGACTTGTTTAGAAAGGCACCCCCCCCCCGTGTATGTAATTACCCAACATTCACACTGCATGTCAAGATAAAAAGAAAACTATGAAGTCCAAGGAACTCTTTATGGACCTCAGTGATACAGTTGCGGTGAGGCATAGATCAGGGCAAGAGGATCAAATCATTTCTAAAGCTGTGAGTATTCCTAGGAGTGCAGTGTCCTCAATAATTTTGAAAAGGAAGAAGTTTGGAAACACTAGGAGTCTTCCTGGAGTTGGCCATCCAGCCAAACTAACTTGGTCAGGGATGTGAGCAAGAACCAACTGGTCACTGTAAGAGAGCTTCAGAAGTATTCTGCTGAGGTGGGAGAACCTCTTGGAAGAACAACCATCTCAGCAGCACTCCGTCAATCACACATTTATGATAGAGTGGCTAGACAGAGGACACTCTTGAGTAAAAGTCAGTTTTCCAATTGCAATTTAAAGATTCTGTATGTAGCTCACCTCTGAAAAACTCTCAAATTACGTAGTGTTACTAAAAAACACAAAGAATTAAGCATAATTGTATGTTACCCACTTTGCCCTTGTTTATAGTTCAATCTCATTTTCGACATTTCAAATTACCTCTTACAACTCCCATGCCAAATGTGATACTAAACTAAAACTCTTCACTGTCTCAATTCTCTCTATTAACTCAATGGGATTTCTACATATTGCTTATCTGGTTTTTGTTCATTTGTCTAATTATTCAACTACAACTTTGTTTCTCTGTCTGTTGTTTCTAATCTGATCCATTTCTTTGGTGTCAAATGGTGGTAAATAATGATCTCATTCTGGATAATTATCCATCCATCCATCCATCCATCCATTATCCAATCCGCTATATCCTAACTACAGGGTCACGGGGGTCTGCTGGAGCCAGTCCCAGCCAACACAGGGCACAAGGCAGGAAACAAACCCTGGGCAGGACGCCAGCCCACCGCAGCTGGATAATTATACAACAGTCTATCACCACAAACCCAACTCAAGACTGAAACCTTGAATGGCACATGGGATCAAATAAGCAGGCTCAGTCAAAGCCAAAGCAGATGACTATATGTTATTTATTTAACAATCATAATAATAATAATAATAATCCATCCATTATCCAACCCGCTGAATCCGAACACAGGGTCACGGGGGTCTGCTGGAGCCAATCCCAGCCAACACAGGGCACAAGACAGGAACCAATCCCGGGCAGGGTGTCAACCCACCGCTGGACACACACAAACACACCTACACACCAAGCACACACTAGGGCCAGTTTAAAATCACCAATCCACCTAACCTGCATGTCTTTGGACTGTGGGAGGAAACCCACGCAGACACGGGGAGAACATGCAAACTCCATGCAGGGAGGACCCGGGAAGCGAATTCAGGTCTCCTAACTGCGAGGCAGAAGTGCTACCACTGCGCCACCGTGCCACCCAATAATAATAATAATAATAATAATTAATATTTCCAAACACAGTGTATTTTTAGAGTAAATAACTAGAACTGTATTTCTCCCCAGGGGAAAGTTGGCTTTTTAAAGCACTTTAAATAAATAAATACATACAAAAATAAATAAATAAATACACATGCACACCCTGGGCTGAACACACACTGGAATGACCATAAAGTAAGAAAATTCAAAAGAAAGAAAACGTCTAACTTGGCAGTCACAGTCACAATGAGGCAGTATTCAGGCATATTGCTGTTGGTATAAAGGACCCCCTTAGTGTTTCTTGATACACTTCTGCTGAATAGTTCATTGGCTGAAAGTACTCAGAGCGAGTATATCAGGGAATTCTTATTTTGGTTATTTTTTTAAATACTGTTGAAGTCACACCTTGAACAGTGTTATTGAGAATAATAGCAGAGATAGACATGAAACATTTTCCATTGTCACACATGCGTGCCAGAGGAATGCCTTCAAGGCTCACCTAAGAAATGTGGTACTGCCCCTGGATAAGATGGGGTGCTGTTGCTAACAGTTGTCTCATCTTTCTCTCACAGCTTCGAGAAACCATTCCTTGACAGCACCCCACCCCTTCTGGTCCACTCGGTATAAAAGGGAGACAAGTGGCGTCTCATTTTGGACCTGACAGTGAAAGAGAGAGAACCCAGCCATGGAGGGATGCACACACAAGTGTGTTTCTTTGTGCCAGTCCCAAACTCAGACAAATGGGGAAGGTTACATCAGGAAGGGCATCCAGTGCATAATTTTGCCAGACCAATATGCAGACAACAACACAGATTTCTATACCGGATTGGTCAATGTCCGGGTTAACAACGACTGCCACAAGTGCTGTTAGCCAAAACAGTGCTGTGGAAATTGGGATATTGTTGGCTAAAGGAAAAGAAGAGGAGGAAGGCATATCCAGAGGCAGAAGGAGAGGAGAAATGGTAGGAGAGTAGAAGTGAGGATGGGAACTTTGAATGTTAGTAGTATGACTGGTAAAGGGAGAGAGTTAGCCAATATGATAGAGAGAAGGAAAGTTGATATATTGTGCATGCAAGAGACCAGATGAAAGGGGAGTAAGGCCAGGTGCATTGGAAGCAGAGTCAAATAATTCCTACCATGGTGTGGATAGAAGGAGAGATGGAGTAAGGGTTATCCTAAAGGAACGTTATGTCAAGAGTGTTTAGTGGGTGAAACGAGTGTTGGCCAGAGTGATGATTATGAAGCTGGAAACTCAAGGTGTGATGATGAATGTTGTTAGCAAGTTGGGTGTACAATGGATGAGAAAGAAGATTTCTAGAGTGAATTTGATGAAGTGGTGGAGAGTGTACCCAAAGAAGAATGAGTGGTAATTGGAGCGGATTTCGAAGGACATGTTGGTGAAGGGAACAGAGGAGATGAGGAGGTGATGGGTAGGTATGGTATCAAGGAAAGAAATGAAGAAGGTAGTCGATTTTGTGACAAGGATGGAGGTGGCTGTGGTAAATACTTATTTTAACAAGAGGAAGGAACACAAGGTGATGTCAAAGAGTGGAGGAAGATTTAAACTGGTGGATTATATCCTATCCAGGAGAGCCAGTGTGAAGGAGATTGGAGACTGCAAAGTTAGTTAGACAGCATAGGATGGTGGTCTGTAGGATGACATTGGATATGAAAAAGAGGAGGTGAGTGAGGGCAGAGCCAAGGACCAAATGGTGGAAGTTGAGAAAGGAAGACTGTACGGTTGAGTTCAGGTAGGAGGTATGACAGGCACTGAGTGGCAGTGAAGAGTTACCAGATGGATGGACAACTACAGCAAAACTAGTAAGGGTGACAGCTAGAAGGGTGCTTGGTGTGACATCTGGACAGAGGAAGGAGGACAAGGAAACCTGGTAATGGAATACGGAAGTACAGGAGAGCATACAGAGGAAGAGGATGGAGAAGAAGAAATGGGATAAACAGAGAGAAAGCAGAAAGTAGACAGGAGTACAAGGAGTTAAGGCATAAGGTGAACAGAGAGGTGGCAAAAGCTAAAGAAAAGGCATATGATGAGCTGTATGAGAGGTGGGACACTAATGAGGAAGAAAATGATCTGTACTGATTGGCTAGACAGAGGGACAGAGCTGGGAAAATTGAGCAACAGGTTAGGGTTAAAAAGGATAAATGATGGAAATGTACTCACAAGTGAGGAGAGCGTGTTGAGCAGAGGGAAAGAGTACTTTAAGTGGGAGATGAATAAAGAGAATGCGAGAGAGAAAAGGGTGAATGATGTGGAGATAGTGAATCAGGAAGTGCAACAGATTAGCAAGGAGGAAGCAAGGACAGCTATGAAGAGAATGAAAAATGGAAAGGTCGGTGGTCCAGATGACATACCTGTGGAAGCATGGAGGTGTTCAGGAGAGATGGCAGTGAAGTTTTTAATCAGATTGCTTAATGTAATCTTAGAAAGTGACAGGATGTTTGAGAAGTGGAGAAGAAGTGTACTGGTACTGCTTTTTAAAAGTAAGAGGGATGTGCAGGACTGTAGTAACTACAGGGGGATAAAATTGATGAGCCACAGCATGAAGTTATGGGAAAGAGTAGTGAAAGCTCAGTTCAGAAGGGAGGTGATGATTAGTGAGTAGCAGTATGGTTTCTAGCCAAGAAAGAGCACCACAGATGCAACGTTTGCTCTGAAGGTGTGATGAAGAAGTATATGACAGAGTGCCTAAAGAGGAGTTGTGGTCATATATGAGGAAGTCAGGAGTGGCAAAAAAGTATGTAAGAGTGGTACAGGATATGTGCAAGAGAAGTGTGACAGTCGTGAGGTCTGCGATAGGAGTGACAGATGCATTTAAGGTTGAGGGATCAGCTCTGAGCTCTTTCTTATTTGAAATGGTGATGGACAGGTTGACAGAGGTGATTAAACAGGAGTCCTCATGGACTGTTTGCAAATGACATTGTGATCTGTAGTGAGAGTAGGGAGCAGGTTGAGGAGACCCTGGAGAGGTTAAGATATGCTCTAGAGAGGAGAGGAATCAGAGGCGGTCTTTGGGGGTGGAGACTAGGGCAATCGCCTCAGGCCCCGCCCCTTAGGGGGGCTCCGCAATAGGAGATTCTTTTGTGACCGTCAGCTCATCATACAAATATGCGGGGCTTCTGCAAGACATTCAAATCCGTTATAGACTGAAATACGGAACGTGGTGAATTTCTTCGGAAACCACTCATAAACGAGGACTTGTTACTTTAGAAGCCTTTCCCGGCATCTATACCAATAACCAAGAAAACTCATAACATGACATTTTTGGTTTCAAAATACCGTAATAATTACGCCCTTCAGTTTCGGATTTACACTGGGTCAGCAAAGAAGGCGACGCTAATACCATGCAGGTGTCTCCAAATGGCCTTATCTCAATTCTTCTTTCTTGTCGAAATATAGAGTGAGAAATCATGTTTCTTGCTTTTGGGTGAAAAGAGTGGTCCTCAGCAGGGCGTTCCTAACGGACGCCTCTGAGTCATCGCCTCCAAGAAATAGCTCCGCAGCTCAGCGTAAAGCCAGAAAAGTGGACTTCCGTCTGTGACTGTCAAAGCAGCTGTTTGGTATGTGTTTGTTTTATTACAAGTGTTCTGGTTCTCCGTAATTAAATAAATTTGCCGACTCCAGAGGGTTCGGCAGAAACGACTGTTATCTAGTTTGTTAATTTTGTGTGCAAAATGTTTCTGAATCATTAATTAAGTTGGTTAAAGACCACTAAACCAATATAAGAACAATTACAATGTGTAATGTAATCAAACGACCAATGGTACCTTTCCTCAAGGCACCATGTTTTTTATCAATAATAAGGCATACAGCATTAGAGGTGGACAAGCCCGTGAGCGTGGTGGTACAGTATATAGCCTACACTTATGGCTCTCGGCCCCGCATATGACACTCGCCCAAGGCCCCGCGTACTCCTAAGGCCGCCTCTGAGAGGAATGAAGGTCAGTAGGAACAAGACGGAATACATGTGTGTGAACGAGAGGGAGGTCAGTGGAATGGTGAGGATGCAGGGAGTAGAGCTGGCGATGGTGGGTCAATTGGAATACTTGGGATCATCAGTACAGAGTAATAGGGAGTGTGGGTGAGAAGTGAAAAAGAGAGTGCAGGCATAGGGTGGAATGGGTGGAGAAGAGTGACAGGAGTGATTTATGAAAGGGAAGGTCATCATCATTCGCCCCGCTACACACCATGTACAGTATATACTGCAGATCTACAAGCATAGTATTTATATTAAATACTGAAAACCTGTTATAGCAACATCTCAGATCACTCACTCAATAAGGAACATGCAAGACGCTGTGAGGCTAAACTGGGAAGATGTTATTTAACTACTGTATGCAAGTAGGAATAAACATATTTTGGCAACTAAGAATTGTAATATCCAGCTATAAAACAATATCTGAAAGTTACACATAGTCAGTCCACATACATATTAGGAGAACATGAAAACTCCATACAGACACTGACCAGGTTAGCAATTAAACCTGAACTCATGGCACTGTGCGATAGGAATAATAACAATACATTTTATTTGTATAGCACCTTTCCAATGCTCAAAGTGCTTCATGAATATTCAAAGGAAAACAATAAGAACAAAAGCAAATATGACATTAATAACACAGGATACAATCCACTTTCAAATACTAAACACCAAATAATAAATATCTGAAAGTCAAGGTTCTGATTAGATTAAGAAATGAACAGTAAAAAAAAGAAAGCCATGAACAAATAGCACCATTTGTGTATGACTGCTCATAGTAATTTAAATGCTGATGTTCCGATCATCCACGATGATTAGAAACAATGTGTAGGATACAAGAAAATTTCATTTTCATTTTTACAGCCATACGCTTGAAGAACATCGACCTTTCAAAGGCTATTTGTTTGCTCAGATGGAGTCGCCTCATTTAGAGATGCAAAGTCCTGAATTTTGTTTTGTTTTTAATTCATTTGCATGACATATCAAGATTGCAGTCTGCAATGAATCAGATAGTTCTAGCACCTTACCACTGATGTTAAGCACAGCAATGGTAGATAAAGAAGCTTATATCAATATAAAGAAAATTTGATATATTAGTTTTGTTTAAAGAAACCCTGGGTGGGATGGTGTACTTCAGCATTAAGAGTGCAGGTGAGCTCACAAGCACAGCCTGCGGTATTCTAAATATATTAAGATATTTGCAGTCTGACCATTTGCTTTTGATGGAGCCTTTAACACAGAGAAGTATGACAGGAACGAGCTCTGCAATACTGCACTTCCCACATTGAAACATCAGTACTAATAACCTGATTAAAACTAAATGTATACAGTATGTGTAGAATGGCTTAGTTGATGACACTGATTGCATGCTGCACATCTGCTTTACACAGAGGTCCATAAGTATTTGAACAGTGACATAATTTTTATAATTTTGGATCTATACACCACCACAATGGATTTGAAATTGCAGAAATTATTACATGATTGAAGTGTAAGGTTTCAGCATTAATTCAAAGGGTTCAACAGACATACAGTATGAGCCATTTAGCAATGAGAGACATTTTTATTCATGGTTCCCCCATTTTCAGGGGTTTAAGAATATTTGGAAAATTAACTGACAAGCTGTTCCATAGCCAGGGGGAGCAGGTCCTTCATTATTTCATTAACTATTAAGCAAATAAAAGGTCTGGAGTTGATTCCAAGTGTAAAATTTGCATTTGGAAGCTGTCACTGTTAACTCTCAATATGAGGTCCAAAGAGATGTCAATACCAGTGAAAACAGACCATCATTAGGCTGAGAAAACAAAACAAACCATTTAGAGAGAGCAGAAACACCAGGAGTGGTCAAATCAACTCTTAAAGAGAAGGCTCATACCAGTGAGCTGAGCAACACCAGAAGGCCTGGACTCATGCTGGATGAATGCAGAATTTTTTTCTTGGTGAAGAAAAAACAATTCACGACATTTAGCCAAGCCAAGAACACTCTCCGGGAGGTAGACCTGCCATTACCAAAGTCTACAATCAAGAGAAAGGTTCGTGAAAGTAAATACAGAGGGTTTACCACAAGGTACATGTCACTGGTAAACCTCAAGCCCAAGAAGTCCACATTAGACTTTGCTAGAAAATATTTTTTAAAAACCAGTCCAGTTTTGGAGCAGCTTTCTTTGGACAAATTAAATAAAGATCAATATGTACGGAATGACGGGTAAAGAAAAATATGGAAAAGAGAAGAAACTGCTCATGATCTTTCGCATACCACATCATCTGTAAAATATTTTGTAGGCCGTGTTATGATGTGATCATGCATGGCTGCCAATGGAAGTCAGTGACTGGTATTTATTGATGACATGACTGCTGGCAGAAGTAGCAGATGAATTCTGAAGTGTCCAGGGCACTATACTGTCTGCTCAGATTTAGACAAATTCTGCAAAACTGATAGGATGACACGTCACAGTACAGATGGATAAGGAGCCAAAGCATACTGGAATAGCAAACCAAGTGCTCTTCAAGCAAAGAAATGGAATATTCTTCAATGGCCAAGTCAATCAACTGACCTCAACCCACCTGGACACGCATTTGACTTGCTAAGGACAAAACTGATGGCAGAAAGTCTAACGAACGAGCAGCACCTGAAGACCACTGCAGTAAAGGCCTGGCAAAGCATCAGTAGGGTGGAAATGCAGCACTTGGAAATGGTCATGGGGTCAGACTTCAGGCAGCCATTGACTGCAAAGGATTTGTTCCTGCCTTGCACCCTGTGCTGGCTGGGATTGGCTCCAGCAGACCCCCGTGACCCTGTGTTAGGATATAGCGGGTTGGACGATGACTGACTGACTGACATTTCAGTTGATGCTGAAAACAAATTAAATACAAAACCCCTATAATCCCAATGGATTCGACTTTTGTTTCTGTTGCTCTTAGCTGCTGATGACTATTGACTTCCTGACCAAGCTCTTCTGCATTCTGTAATCCAAGCGTGCATAGTAGTGAGAGTCTTGGTGACAGGCAGACTGCAAACATGGAAGTGTGTGTGTGTGTGTGTTTGGATTGCCCTTTATGGCTTACCAAGATGGTATTGTGTCTTTGTGACCTGAAGGTCCCAGGTTTGTGAGTGGGTGGGAGTGCTAAGGTACAACACCACAGAGCAAACTCCTGGACTAAAACATAAATTGCATTCTGTAATCGGAATCACATTTGTTAGGTACAAGCCTGGATTATTTCTCATTCTGGTCCTGTAAGCTAGTGGCAGCCTTGAACTCAACTCATATTTAAAACTATTCCCTATTGGGGCAGGGTAGGGTGTTTTCATGAGCAGGCTGTTAATCTTCCAACACTTCATTTAATAATACCAGATGTTCTCTTAAATTATAATGCCAAAAATAGATTTTCCTCTGAACATTATTCACATTTGGAAATGAAATTAGAAACAGCCTTTGCTTAGAACAACCACCATTATCTCTCTATTATAATAAAAAAATCTTGGGAAGAGAGACGAGATATGACTGTCTCAGAGAGAAACTTTCACGTCCTGCGAGATGAGACTTTGTGGCAAGAGATTTAACCACGCCCGGGACTGGAAATAAAACACAAAGAGTAGGTGACGTCGTAAAGAATTCAAAAACATTGGCACGATACACATGCAGAGCAGGTTAGAGATAATAGAAGTATGAAAATTCGAAAGTCTCAAAAAAATGATAATAAAAATCGCATTAGTGCAAACAAACGGAAAATATTACTCAGGGAAATAATTGAACAGCAAAAAAAGAGATCGAATATATTGCTCGGATTTAAACTTTAAGACAGAGACTTGTAGATCGTCTAATTCGTGTTGCCATCAGGGAAAAGTAGTATTTCTTCCCAATAAAGTGGCGTGTCCGCGAGAATTAAAAGATTTGTTGTTTGGTGAAAGTGAAATTCACATACGCTGTCACACTTGGGTCACAGAGTTGCACAGACACACAGGAGATTTTAGAGACAGAAACGTTATTCAAACACTTCAAACAAACACACTCTTTCAGGAGTGAATCGAGCTCCGTGTGTAATCGGAGGGGACAGTTCTGTTTCTCAATTAAATGAACAGAAAATCTTTCTCTTCATAGGGGCGCGCCTCGGGAGCGGGACCCCCAACAGAAGCAGATGATGTCTGGGGGAGAAGTGAGACAAGGCAGTGAGACAAAAGGACAGCTGCTGTACAGGCTTTTAAATGTTCGAAACGCTGCACGAGGTGCAGTTCATGCGACATGGCAGCAGCAGCAAGCCAGCAGCTGATCGAGCAAAGAGGAGGTAAGAAAAAAAAACTGTATTTGTTTCCCATTGTATCACCGTTTAAGAGGGGGTTTCGGAGGAGCAACCGCGTCTCCTTGGGGTGCGTTCAGCCCCCGTCTTCACAAACCAAGGGTCTGGCACGTAGTGCAGATTTGGGGTGGGGGGGTGTTGGCAAGCGGAGCGAGCAAGGGGCAAAGCCCCTTAGTGATGAATAAAACTGTCAGGACTGTCAAGTACAACTCCCACGTCATGATGACCTTTTGAGGGGCTGAGTCTGGACTATTGGAGTCCTCTTGTGAAAGAGCACTTAGACTCATTACATTTTGGAGTGGAAGATGCAATTATCTGTTTCACAAGGCTTATTCCCATCTGGACAAAGTTGGTAAAACTGTGAGGATTATGTATTTTGATTTCTCCAGAGCCTTCAGTACCATCCAGCCATCCCTATTAAGGAAATATGCAGGTGGGTAAGCCTGTGGTGTCCTGGATGACGGATTATCTGTCTGCCAGACCACAGTTTATGAGACTCGAGGACACATAGGGGTCTCTGATGTGGATGTGAACAACTCTGGAGCATCTCAAGGAAGAGTCCTGTCTACTTTTCTCTTCACCCAGTACCCCTGATACTATAACTATAATAGCAGGTCATGTCATTTGCTGGAATGGTCAGATGACTCTGCACTAATGGGGAGTATTGATAACGGGGATGATGGGGCGTATTGTTAAGGGGACATCCTTGAAACCATAAATGATCACACAAAAGAGAAGGCTGGCCAGCATTCACAAGACATTGTTTACTGTTGTGCTAAAGAAAGCAGAAACAAAGTCATTTAAAAATAGAATGTACTGTATAGAGGTGCACAGATCTCCATAAGGACAGATTAAGGTAAATGAATGTTTTTTCCTTCTGTTAGCGAGTAAGCGAATAAGATTGATGATGGCGCAATCTATAGAAAGTGCTATATATAACAAAGTCTGAGTGCCTGAATTACAACAATCCACTTTATGTTGGATCCATTTAGCTTAAAAAAGGTATACAACTCTTGCTATTATCAGCCAGATATTTAAGTCAGCTGTGTTAGTTTAAATTATTTATTATTATTAATGACTACGGAGTACAGACTACACTCATGGAGTCACTGGTGATGACCTATGCTCCTTCGCAACCACTCAGATCTGGAGATACCATCTGTGCACCTCATCAGATCTCAAGCCAGGCTCTTATTGTGTGTAGTTTCTAGCTGATGGAATGAGCTGCCCACCTCCATTTGAAATTCTGATTCCGTCGATGTGTTTAAGACGCGTTGGAAGACTTTCGTTTGGTGAATTTCTTTTTGCCTGATATTAGCTGTTATGTTTTTTTAACCTAGGAAGTGTAACTCACTTGCATTTTGTTCTGAGCTCTTCACTTGTAATGTTCAATTTTGTACCCTTGACCTGTAAGCCTTGTGACCAAACAGTCCCCCAGACGGATGTTTATTTGATTATGTTGACATCGCTTTGGATAAAAGTGTCTGCTAAGCAACTAAATGTAAATGTAAACTTTTACCAGATGGGCCAGTATGTTACTACATACTTTTGTTAAGTGTCTTAAATTTATGTAAAAACTGGTGGTACAGACCAGGCGCCAGACACCAGATGAAAGTCCAAAGGTTGACTTAATTATAAATGATAAGTGCACAAAGCACCCTACACTCCACTATACTCATACAATAATCAATAATACTCCAACAATAAACAATCCTCCACACCCAGACGCATTGTCACCCTGCCACCTGACTCAGCTCAACCCGTTGGGGTTTCCCATAGTCCTTTTATAGTCCCTGACCTGGAAGTGTTTCTGATCCCTCAGTCCACTTGATTCTTATCACTTCCAGGTCAGATTAAAACTCCTTTTCTTCATCAGCCCGGAAGCTTTTTATTTCTTCCGTCCTCGTGACATGGAAGTACTTCCAGGCTATATGGAAAATAAACGTCTCGGTGGCTCCTTGCAGCGTCCCCTGGCGGCCCTGATGTTATCCTGTGTACTAAAACTCCATAGTCCTGCTGGAATTCGGGGCATCTCCATGTCACAGGGAGGGCTCCCTCTGGCGGCCTGGGGTTATTAGCCGGGATGAATGGTCCACACTATTTAGATCATAGGTTAGCACACCTTCTGTCTAAATTTCATTAATGGACTGGGAAAGGAGTTGCTAGAAAGAAGAAGATGGCGGTATGGTAGGCAGCTATGACTTTTGGTAAGAAATGGGGTCATTGGGTTGTTCTGCCACAATGATGCAATGCTCTAAGAAATAAAATAAATTGCTAGTACGGAACATCTGGAAGGAAAGCAAAGATATGAATAGGGCAAACATAAGCTGATCCAAGGGTTACATTCACCCTCTTTTGTCTGTAAGTAAACATTAAATTAATGACAAAGTCACATTGCTTATATAGAGCAGAAGCAATAAACCAGTACCAGTTAAGATGAGAGTTTTGAAAAGGAACACAAACAACAGGATGGCCTAGTGGTTAAGGCACTGAAAAGCACTGCACCAACCAACCAACTGTCTCAGTATGCTCAAGGACATAAACATACAAACTGTCACAAAAACCAGACATAAGAGTCATAAAAAGGTTTGGGGCAGCCACCCGTATATTGGTATCCTGGCTGCAAAGTTGCAAAATGTTTAATAGCACTGATGTGCACCAAACCGAGCCCAAAACAGAATTGAGGGAATAGGGAAAAGGTGGAGGCTTTTAAAGGGGAAGACAGGAAGTGAGGTCAAAGGGGTCAGGCTCATAAGGGTCTTCAACCATAAACATATATAGATAGACGCCGCATTCACTGTGTTTCCCAGTCGACATGATACTTCAGCGCGTCAGCCATATTGCGAGTGGCAAAAGTGCCATTTAAACTAATACAGGTAGACGTGGAAACTGGGTTTTCTGATAAAAAGACAGTAACGTTTTAAACAGTATCGTTTACATACAACAGATTTTGGTGAATCATTTAAATGCAATTATTTATATCCATTTATACACTAATAATGGTAATTATTAAATAATAATAACTATAATTATTATTATTAAATAATTCCTCCCATATAAGTAACATTTCTCGGGCTGCCTTCTTCCATCTCCGAAACATTTTCGGAGTTCGTCCTGTTCTTACGCAACACAGTACTGAAGTATTGGTTAATGAGTCACCTCATGTATAGATTACTGTAATGCTATTCTATCTGGCATCCCACAAAAATGTATCCATCGCTTATAACTTCTTCAAAATTCTGCTGCCAGGATAATAACCTGCTGCTCTAAATCCACTGAACATATCACACCGATTCTCTCTCAACTTCACTGGGTCCCTGTTAACTACAGAATACAATACAAAATACCGCTCTGAACATTTAAAGCTCTCCACAACCTCACTGATCTCCTCCAGACTTGTACTCCTCTCGTTCACTCAGATCCTGTAATTTGAGAGTATTCAGTCTGGCAACATGGTGCAGCCTTAGTTTGTGAAAGACAGACACAACTAAAGACATGAGCTTAAAATGATGGTTGTCAATTTCAAACTGTGCTTCCTCAATGTGCTCCTTGAGAAAAAAACATCATCAAGTTTGAGAAATGTTAACAACTAACAACAATCTGCATAGTTAGTGACTAAATACGTTTAGCCAAAACGTTGTTTGGAGGCTCACTTGAGCACAAAAATGCATAGCTTTGCTAGCTTAGCCTGACGTAGCTAAAGTAAAGATTATAAAACGGGATTTTCTAATGGCTAAATATATTCAAAACAATTGTTCACCCTTACCTATGAAATGTAATCTCCCGGGATCTGGTTTGGAGTGTACAGCGGTTTGTAAAATCCCAAGCAGAACATGTGTGAGGCATCTAATCCATTACTTCACTCCACAGCATTGCCACTCACAATATGGCAAGCGACGTTGACGTACGATTCTGCTGGTCATGAGGCGTCTAGTTATTCTATGTCTATGTCATCAACCATAGGCTCGAGTCCGAACATGAAATTACAAGGCCCGGAGCTGGCAAGGTCTTCTTCCGTAGGCTTGGACCCAGAAGTGACGTCGAAAGGGCTAGATTGAATCTCCTGTTAATGGTCTGCAGGAAAAGAGTCAGTGCACTCTGTCACATCCTGGTCGGATTCGGAACTGCCCTTACTCAAGCCCTTTAGCTGCCCTCCCATGCGCACGTGTGTGACAAAACGTACAAGCAATTTTTACACTTGTTATTGGTAAGTTGCCTTACTAATGCATTATTACCTAAATGAAAAGTGTTATTAGATTTGCTGCAAGGCCTTTGACAGCTGATAAAATATTCAAGATATTTTTTTAAACAGATAGCAAATCTTGAAGGATCACTGTACATGTAGTTTGAGAATACCCAACTAAAAATGAGACAGCTATCTGTACCGCCTGCAGCAGACTTTAGAATCATGGAGCTGCACTCAAATTGTTGCCATTCTTTTTTTTTTTTCCACTAAATCTCCAAGGGGCGCTTAGTTGTTTTACCAAAAGTAACACTCAAACACTGCTTTCTGCTCTAAACTTTTTTTATTGTATCTGGCCACCCTGTGCTTAAATTGAATAGGTCGTTAATAAGCTATTACATGTGTCGCTGATAGTCATTCATCACAGAAGTACAACACATTATCATAACGTTTACCTGCACTGTCAAATATTTGAAAAATGCTTGACCCTGTGTGGGTAATTTATTCCTTCAGCAATACATTTCCCAATGGCAAAGTGTAACCATTTTTCAAATCACAAACATGCATTCATTCAAGCAAGTAAAAGAGATGCTAGGTAGCCCTTTTGAAAAATACATTTGAAGAGGTAGAATTTTGTCTGAGTCTCTGAGCAAATGGTTTTACAAGTGCACAGATTCCTTCATACAGATCTAATTCACAGTAATACATTTTATATTCTGCTTTTCTCAGTGAGAAGCTTTACAAAGCACTTTACAAAATATACAAAAATACACATCCTAACACCAAACTTTTTTTAGTTCATGTGGTATCTTTAAAAGGTGTTTTACAATGCAAACAAGATTAAAATAAAAATATAATAACATAATATTGTGGAATATGACCCGGACACAGACAGGCAGACACGTTGTAATCACCCCACACACATTTATTACAGTGCTCCATATTTACAAAAGTCCAGTGCAGTCCCCAATACCCCACAGTTCTGGTCAACACACAATGTCTTCAGACCGCCTCCTTCTCTCCTCCAGAGACCTCATCGACTCTTCTCTCCCGACTCAAGTCATCCTCTGAAGGGAGGCGGCCCCTTTATATAAGCACCCGGAACGTGCTCCAGGTGTGTTCCCGGCAATCTCCCACCGACACGCCCCAGTATGGCGGAAGTGCCAGCTGTATCCCCGGAAGCACTCCGAGTGTCCCTGCTTTTCTTCCCCCCAGCACTTCCGGGTGTGGCGGAAGTGCTGAGGTCCAGGGTCCTCCAGGTATTGGGGTGCCCCCTGGTGGTAACCACAGGCCCCTACAGGGTTGAGCTTCCCAGCTCTGTACCCGTGGCCCCCAGGGCGGTCGCCCCCTCGAGGCCTGGAGGAGGCACAAGCCCTCCTCCGGTCTTCTTTGGCATCCCGGCTGGGTACCACCCCCATTTGGGTACCACAATATATTGTAAAATGTTGGATTAATTTAACACTTTAGATTCGGTACTACTTATGGTACATCTATTAGTCACATACTGTGTCACACATGCGTACTTGGGTAGCGTCTAGACAACTCTATCGAGATAAGACAACCAGTCAGAGCACTAACCACCTCTTCTCTCTTCCCCACAAGACCAGTAGACGAATCCTGGATGGGTTGTGACGTCACTTTTGCTTTCACTTCTAAGGTCTGCCTCTTCTGCCCTGTGGGCTATTCAAAGAGGGAAATCACTCCATTCAGACTACGCTATCTCGACAAACGGAACTCCATGACAGAGAAGCTCATTTCTTTGAACCCTTTTCATCTCTTCTAATTAAACGGGGTACCTGGCTGGTCCCCAACCCTTTATAATTTTCTGTTCTCATTTATTTTTATATGGTAATTGCAACTGTTCTTTAATAAGAATATATAAAAAGAAGGCTTCTTTCGGTCTTTGTAACACTTACAAAGCATCAATAAAGTGGTTATCCATGTCTGTGCAGTGTGGCATACAAAGAGTTTGTGATACACTTGTAAAATTACTTATGAATATGGGAGCTTCATTTGGTCTTATCAATTAAGAATTTACAAGACTAATAAGCTGCGGTGGACTGGCGCCCTGCCCGGGGTTTGTTTCCTGCCTTGTGCCCTGTGTTGGCTGGGATTGGCTCCAGCAGACCCCCGTGACCCTGTAGTTAGGATATAGCGGGTTGGATAATGGATGGATGGATATTACTCTTGCATTACGCACTACATTGTGGGTCAGAAATAAATTGAGCCTTGCAGGTCAGCCATCTATGAAACTATGTAAAATTATGGCTAAAATACTGCCAAGAAAGGTTAGCATTCTGTTACAGGAAATGCTGGACTGTATATGTTATATGTACTGGTGTAGAAAAGAAATAGAGTCCCTAAATATCCACCTGATGGACTACTTCTTATCTTGTTTTGCAGTGCACTGCCATTTCTAATCAACATGTCCCCATGCTGTTCTTTGTAGCAATACAACGTTATCAAAGCAACCCCAACAGCCTTGAGGCAAATGCACTAAAGGTGATAAATAAAAAAGGCCTCCTTGCTGTAACAGTAATTTCTATAAATTCTCTTATTACCTTTCTGTGACTGAAAATATATCTTGTGCCAAAGTAAATTACCACTGAATGAGCCGCCTCGCTTGACAAATATTGACATTTACTTTGTTCATCAAAGGCATAATGAAATTGTGGATTAAATATTGATGTTCAGGCTTAGTCTCCTGCAGCCAGGCTAGGAGATTTAGCAAACTTTGGTGATAAACTAGATAGCAGTTAAATTTGAGAAACTAACTTTCTGGTCATTGCCATGTCAGTTTTTAAACAAGGAAAATGTATTTAACACTTTTTCACACTTAAAATTCCAGTTACACATTTTCTTTATATAGCTATCCACAATAGCTATATAATCCGCAACCTTTCCCAGCAGAAAGCTTATTGACTCTTCTAACAATGAAAATTAGCTGTGCTTCCTTGTTAAGCCTTGTATATCAATATACTCTGATGGAGAGGTGAAATGTCCATAGAGTGCAGAACTAATTAAATATTCAGACGCCTTCACTTTTTTCACATTTTGTTTTGTTACATCCTTATGCTAAAATCACTTCAATTCATTTCTTCCCTCATAAAGCAACACTCAATACTCCAGAATGACAATGCAAGAACAATATTTTAGAAATTTTTGCGAATTTAATTGTGACGCATGAGTCCTTGTCTTGCACTGCAAAACACGAGGCGGAGTCTCAGTATTTTAGCAAAACCAGCTTTATTCAGCTTGAAACAGGAACAGCACAGTTATTTATTTTAGCGTGATCTGCCACTCTGCTATACACAGACACAGCAGTCAGGTAGGGTGAGGGCCAGGTTAGTGGCCAAGTAATCCTGTTACCTGCATTTATAATGTTCCTTGCATCACCCATCAACGACAGGCTCTTATAGCACGACCGAGATTGACTCTTAGTTGCTTGTGTGGTGCTCCGCTGCAGCGCTCTGAGCCTGCGGTTGCCCTGGCAATGGATAAGATGTCTTCCACAGACATGGCAATAATGCTTCGGGAAGCACTTTGACATGTCATCCCATTTTGGGGTGGGGGGGCGGAATTCCTAAACCTCACATGATAAAACAGAAATATCAAAATGACACAAACATTTAGACATATTATTCAGCACTCAGTTGAAGCCCCTTTGCCAGCAATTTCAGCCTGGAGTCTTCATGCATATGATGTGACACACTTCACACCCCTGGATTTATGGATTTTCTACCATTCTTCTCTGCAGATTCTCTCCAGCTCTGTCATGTTGGATGGATACCATCGATGGGCAGCTATTTTCAGCTCCTGTCCAAATTCTGGTTGGGCTACCCAAGGACATTCTCAGTGTTCACCCTATGCCATTCCTGCATTGTCTTTGCTTTGTGCTTAGGGTCATTGTCCTGTTGGAAGGTGAGCCTTTAGACCAATCTGACACCAAGAGCATTCTGAAGCAGGTTTTCATTATGGATATCTCTGTACTTTGCTGTGCTGAGCTTTCTCTCAACCCTGGATAGTTTTCCAAGTACCTGACCCACAGTATGATGCTGACATCAACAAGCTTCATCATTCGAATTGTATTTTTCAGGTAACGAGCAGCGTATGGTTTCCCCCGGATGTGACAGTTCACTTTTGAATTCTTCCCACCTGAGAATCTTGTTTCTCATTGGCTGAGAGTCATTTGGGTGGCTTTTTGCAAAATCCAAGTGGGCTTTCATGTATTATCTGGCCACTCTGCCATAATGCCCATATTAGTGGAGTGTTACAGTGATGGTTGTCCTTCTGGAAGTTTCTCCCATCTCCAAACCGGTTCTCTCAGCTCAGCTAGAGTGGCCATCAGGTTCTTGGTGACCACTCTTCCATGATTGTTCAGTTTGGCCAAGCAGCCAGCACTAAGAAGAGTTGTGATTGATCCAAACTTATTTCAATTTAGGAAATATGGAGGCCACTGTGCTCTTGGAAATTTTCACCGCTGCAGGGTTTTTTTTTAGCCTTTTATATCTTTCATTCTGTGACTCAACACAATACTGTCTCTAAACAGACCCTATGTCTTGTTTTTTGCTCTGATACTCATTGTCATCTGTGGGACATTCTTTAGACAGGTGTGTGTCTTTTCTGATCAGTCTAATCAATTGAATTCACCACAGACAGACTCCAAACAAGGTGTACAATCGTCTCAATGCACCCGAGCCACATTTTAAGTGTCATAGCAAAGGGTCTGAATACCTGTGTCAACAACATTTATTTACATCATACAATTGATGTAGCTGAAAGTGCTTTACAAGATGAAGAAAGACAAGTTTATAAAAAATTAACATAAAAAAATAAGATCAGGCAATACTAAAGAATAAAGTGAGGACTGATGGCTGGGAGGACAGAAAAAAAAAAACTAAAAAAGGGTTGGAGAAAAAAAAAAACAACATCTGCAGGGGTCCCAAGGCTATGCCCAGCCCCCAACTTGCCAATGTGATGTGTTTTTTATTTCTAATAAATTTGCAAAAATTCCAAAAATTCTGTTTTTACTTTATCATTATGGAGAATTGAGTGTTGAGTGAAGAGGTTTCAAAACTTACTGAAGGCACCTTATTAATACGCAACAATCTAAATACATATCTTTACTCTGATGAAGCATTCAGCCACCTCTGCAGTGACACTGACAAAACTGTTTGGCAAGACCCTCTGGCTATCTTCTCATTTACATTTTCTGACTACAGTCCTTAGAACATTTGTGAAGCATCTGGAACCTCAATGAGCTTCTAAAAATGCAAGATAGATTATAAAAGGCAATAAATTCACACTTAATTAGGAAGAATTAACAGCTAAAACACTGCCAGAGTACCCAGTTATCTCCAACTTCATCTTTAAACATCTGTTATGGATAAACAGCATTTGAAAGATGGTTTAGAAGAAAATATGATAGGATGACCAAAATCCTGAAAGTTATTGTTGGCTAGTCCCTTTGAAGTCATAGGATTTAAGGAATCAAAGGAATGCCTAGTTTATTAAGCACATAGCACCCTAATGTTCTTTATTAACTAGAACAATTCTACAAAATGGCCGTAACTTGCAGTACCATTCAAAAATAGGTGGACACTGTCCTGGAGGAGCCCTGCCACACTGTGATGAAGGGTTTTCAGGGTATCGGTGAAATTGGACATTTAGGCAGAAACGGGGGCAGACGAACCACAAAAATTGCATTTTTTAAAAGTCTCAACCATGTTGCTACAAACATCATACATTGTTCGTAATATAAATTTAAAATGTAAAATACTAGGGGGTTTCGCCCTCTGCTCGCTTCGCTCAACAACCCCGGCCTGTGCTACACGCCAGCCACTTCTTGTCTCTGCCACTCGCGTATATGGATTTCACATTCACCAAAAAACATTTTTTTTAATTCTGACAGATAGACCTCTTCATTGGGAAGAAACACTACTTTTCCCTGATGGCAACACAAATTAGACGATCTACAAGTCTCAGACTTAAAGTTTAAAGCCAAACAATATTTACGTACTTCTGTCATATCACCTATGTGCATTTCCCCTTGAGATTAATAAAGTATCTATCTATCTATCTATCTATCTATCTATCTATCTATCTATCTATCTATCTATCTATCTATCTATATTCAATCTCTTTTCAGTATTTAAGTTATTTCTCTGAGTAGTAATTTCCATTTGTTAGCGCTAATGCGATCTTTACTATCATTTTTTTGAGACTTTCAAATTTTAGTATTTTTGTTATCTCTAACCTGTTCTGCATGTGTATTGCGCCAACATTTTTGAACCTCTTTATGATGTTCTACTTTATCTTCTACTCTTTGATTTTTATTTCCGACAACTCCGCTTGGAGCTGAGAGCACAGGAGCTGTGCCTGCCAATAGCATTCACACGAATTAGAAGTGAGTGGACTGTGATCGTGGTAGTAAATGTTTGAGAGGAGGTCGGGACTTTGCAAAATCTCTTGGCAAAAAATCTCATCTCGCGGGACCTGAAATTATCTCTGAAAAAGTCTCGTCCCAGGCTTTCCTTTTGTAATAGAGAGAAATCTTACTTACATTAACATAAACTTAAAAATTGCACAAATATCATTGAAGATATTTAATTGACCAAACAGTGACAGAGTCTTATCATAATTGTGGCAAAATAATCACCTTCTTATTTTTCAAACAAGTTTAGAAAGTATATGCATGGTGTAACATTCAGGGATTGGGTTGACTATTTTGAAAGTTTGAACATTTTTAATTTTTTTACTTGCTTCCTGAAGGAGACAGACATCAAAGTTTTATTTATTAGATATTTTGTTACAGGGGTGTGTGTGTGGCATGTGATAAAGATTTTCTTCAGACTTGCACACAGCACATTCAGACATAGGTCACAGGGCTTCATACGACTCCGCTGACGTTCAATCGCTTGTACGTAGTGATTAATGAGAATCTGTTTGTAGACAAGAGCAGCTGTTGGACATGTAAAAGAGGAACATACTGAAGTTAGATGGTAATGTTAGCACATGACACTGCATTTTTTGGATAAAATAAAAGAAACACCTTATTGGTTACTTAAATAGAGTGATGGGTCATCAGAAACTACCAGCATAGCTCCATTGTGTATTGGCATGCAGTTGAATTTACTGTACATCTGTCTGGGACGTGACAGCAGTCTTCCAAGAGAAGGTATACACTTTGATGATGGTAGCATAACATGCTATCTTAGGTTTCACTCCAGAATCTCTTGTAAGTATGCAGATCTGGTGACTATTATATGTTTGGTGTATGGTTTACAATATTTGCACAATATATTGTATAACCTATTCATTGGTCATTCATGCAAACTGTTCATACTGGATGTTTCCTCTCTAAATTGCTTTATATTTAGTGCAATTTGCCAAAGAAATACATGGACATGATTCATGCTGGGAAGAAGTCTCCACACCAAAGCAGAGCCAACTGAACCCTTCCTAAAGAGAAATAAGAATTTTAACCAGTAGACTTTTTTGGCGTGCACTGCACATAAATGTACAATTAGGTCCATAAATATTTGGACAGAGACAACTTTTTTCTCATTTTGGTTCTGTACATTACCACAATGAATTTTAAATGAAACAACTCAGATGCAGTTGAAGTGCAGACTTTCAGCTTTAATTCAGTAGGTTGAACAAAACGATTGCATAAAAATGTGAGGTAACTAGTATTTTTTAATACAATCCCTTCATTTCAGGGGCTCAAAAGTAATTGGACAAATTAAATAACTGGAAATAAAATGTTCATTTCTAATACTTGGTTGAAAACCCTTTGCTGGCAATGCCAGCCTGAAGTCTTGAACTCATGGGCATCACCAGATGCTGGGTTTCCTCCTTTTTAATGCTCTGCCAGGCCTTTATTGCAGTGCCTTTCAGTTGCTGTTTGTTTGTGGGCCTTTCTGTCTGAAGTTTAGTCTTCAACAAGTGAAATGCATGCTCAATTGGGTTAAGATCAGGTGACTGACTTGGCCATTCAAGAATTTTCCACTTCTTTGCTTTAATAAACTCCTGGGTTGCTTTGGCTGTATGTTTTGGGTCATTGTCCATCTGTATCATGAAACGCCGCCTAATCAATTTGACTGCATTTAGCTGGATTTGAGCAGACAGTATGTCTCTGAACACCTCAGAATTCATTCTGCTGCTTCTGTCCTGTGTCACATCATCAATAGACACTAGTGTCCCAGTGCCACTGGCAGCCATGCACTCCCAAGCTGTCACACTGCCTGACTCCACCGTGTTTTACAGATGATGAGGTATGCTTTGGATAATGAGCTGTTCCACGCCTTCTCCATACTTTTTTCTTGCCATCATTCTGGTAGAGGTCAGTCTTGGTTTCATCTGTCCAAAGAATGTTTTTCCAGAACTCTGCTGGCCTTTTTAGATGTTCTTTAGCAAAGTCCAATCTAGCCTTTCTATTCTTGAGGCTTATGAGTGGCTTGCACCTTGCAGTGCACCCTCTGTATTTCCTTTCATGCAGTCTTCTCTTTATGGTAGACTTGGATATCGATACGCCGACCCCCTGGAGAGTGCTGTTCACTTGGTTGGCTGTTGTGAAGGGGTTTCTCTTTACCATGGAAATGATTCTGCGATCATCCACCACTGTTGTCTTCCGTGGACGTCCAGGTCTTTTTGCGTTGCTGAGTTCACCAGTGCTTGCTTTCTTTCTCAGGATGTACCAAACTGTAGATTTTGCCACTCGTAATATTGTAGCAATTTCTCGGATGGGTTTTTTCTGTTTTCGCAGCTTAAGGATGGCTTCTTTCACCTGCATGGAGAGCTCCTTTGACCGCATGTTGTCTGTCCACAGCAAAATCTTCACATGCAAGCACCACACTTCAGATCAACTCCAGGCCTTTTATCTGCTTAATTGATAATGACATAACGACGGACTTGACAGCACCTGCCCATGAAACAGCCTTTCAGTGAATTGTGCAATTACTTTTGAGCCCCTGAAGTGAAGGGATTGTGTTATAAAAATGCTTTAGTTGCCTCACATTTTTATGCAATCTTTTTGTTCAACCCACTGAATTAAAGCTGAAAGTCTGCACTTCAACTGCATCTGAGTTGTTTCATTTAAAATTCATTGTGGTAATGTGCAGAACCAAAATTAGAAAAAAGTTGTCTCTGTCCAAATATTTGTCCCCTAGAGGACGCTCCAGGGAGGCCCAAGGACTGCTACATGCCCTATAACCCGGACGTACGTCTTAGTCACAGCGACAGGGGAAATGACGTACTTTCGGGATGAAGAAGATAACTTTTGATATGACCCGGAAGTGCTAGGAAGTCACATGGACTGAGGGATCAGAAGCACTTCCGGGTCACGGACTATAAAAGACTGTGAGAGATCCCAGATGAGTGAGCTGAGCTGGGTGGCAGGGTGGCAACACGTCTGGGAGTGGAGGATTGTTTATTGTATTATTAAGAATTGTTATTGTGTTTATGAGGATTGTGGAGAGGAGGGTGCTTTGTGCACTTATTTGTCTAAATAAATGTAATATTTGGACTTTTATCTGGTGTCTGGCCTCTGATCTGAGGGTTCAAGTTGACAACCGCGCCCCCTATCTGTCACAGTACATAAACCTTTGAATTTATAAACCACATTTCAGCATATTTAAAAAAGTAAATTTTTTAATATAAAAACATCTAGGTCCAGTGGCGTAGCTCAAGTTCGTGCCACTTGGGGTGCAGCAGTGCTTCAATTTGCCACCCTCCAACATATCTGAATATGTTAACCTATTGAAACAGAAAAGTAAAATGATGTATAGAGAAAAATTAAGATCAATTTTGCGTAGATTTATTCATATATATAGAGAAAAAGCAATCATTTTTCACATATAATTATTTATAAGCATCAATTAGACATGAGTATAGTAAAGATGCACTGATAAGCCGTGTTCTGATTATTAGCTTAATGTAATTACGCTGCAAAAACCAGAACCCACGTAGTGTACAAGTGATAGGAGGGGAAGTTTTCGGCGCAGAGCAAGACCGCATTCGGATTGATAACGAAACAAAATTATAAATTAGTTGTTTATCCATTGTAGACTGGGACCCGGACACAGGCAGACGGACAGCATAGTTCCACCACACACTGTTTATTTACAATATATTTACAAGTTTTTGTGCACTCACACACCCCAGTGCCTCCAGCACCGATTCCCCCAATGTCCAGGCCACACTCTTCCAGTGCCTTTCTCTTGACCGCCTCCCGTCCTCTCTCCAGCTCTGTCCTCTTCCACCCGACATCCACTAATGACTGGAGGGAGGCGGCCCCTCTTATGGGAACCCGGATGGGCTCCAGCTGCTCCCCGGCAATTAGTGTTAGCCACACCCCTGTGTGGCAGAAGTGCCGGCTGCGCACCCGGAAGCCGTCCGGGTGTCCCCTGTCGTCTTCCCCCCGGCACTTCCTGGTGTGGCGGAAGTGCCGGGCTCCCGGGATAAATGGGCACTGGCGGTGGCCATGGGTCCCTACAGGGCTGGGCTTCTAAGCCCCCTACCCGAGGCCTCCTGCATAACCAGGACGGACGCCCCCTCTCGGTCTGAAGGAGGCACACGCCCTCCTCTGGTCCTCCTAGGCGTCCCGGCCGGGGACCACATGGGATAAACCGGCATCGGGACGCTGCCTGGCGGTGGCCACGGGTCCCTACAGGGCTGGGCTTCCAAGCCCTTTACCCGCGGCCCCCAACAGAACCAGGACGGACGCCCCCTCGCAGTCTGGAGGAGGCACAAGCCCTCCCCCGGCCGGGGAGCACACCATCCATCCATTTCCCAACCCGCTGAATCTGAACACAGGGGTCTGCTGGAGCTAATCCCAGCCAACACAGGGCACGAACCAATCCTGGGCAGGGTGCCAACCCACAAACACATCCACACACCAAGGCCAATTTAGAATCGCCAATCCACCTAACCAGCATGTCTTTGGACTGTGGGAGGAAACCCACGCAGACACGGGGAGAACATGCAAACTCCACGCTGGGAGGACCCGGGAAGCGAACGCGGGTCTCCTAACTGCGAGGCAGCAGCACTACCGCTGCGCCAGCGGGCCGCCCATTTGTTGTTTATCTTCCTGGAAATTATTATCAGCGTAATGTTTATGTTTATTTTTGTTATCGCCTCATAAATTTCAACTGCTGTGTCTGATGTCATCACAGAAGGACAGTCTGAAAATTATTTTGGAAGCATTTGTGGATAAAAAGCAGATAATTTCACTTTTTTCATTCATGCGTGATATTTTTCTGAACCCTGCTACTTACACACGAATTGTACTGAGCCTTTTGGCCAATAATGCCACCCCCAAAAATGTGCCCGCCCCTAGCTATGCCACTGTCTAGGTCACATTTCCTGGACCATTCTGAAAAGCTAGTTTGCTCTTATACTGATTAATCTTCAATTAGAGAATTGTCCTTTTTTTAAAGACAGCAAGATGAATAATGCTTGACCTAGCAGATCAATCCATAAACAGAGCAATTCATGAAGTGTGACAGTGCTGACTGGCAGAGATGGATATTCCTTGCACTATATTTAGCCTTGCCTATGACACAAAGATGTAATGCTTCAGACATTAGAGGCTCTATCTTAAATAAGATGTCTACATTGACAAAGTTGACATGAACGTGCATAAACACCACCTAGCAACTTTGTAATAACAATGACACATCACACAGTGCCTACAACATGTTGCACTGCTTAGTTAGTCAACAGTAAAATATTTTCTTTTTCAGTAAGGGCACGAAAGAGGAGTTAGAAATCACAGTCAGAGGGAAAGCTAGGGTCAAAGCCAAAAATCAAAACAGAAGTTGAAAATGTACATGCGGAAGGTTTATTACCCTAAATGCTCTTCAGAAATTTCATTTCAGACTCCATGAATGATTGTTGTCCTGGTGTCATTTCATAGCAATTGGAACATGTTGCAATCCACAAAATGACCACCAAATGCCACAACAATCTACAAGACAGTAGGGGCTCTGGAAAGATCTATACTTCATGATTAGAAAGCACCATTGGTTACAGTATTTAATCAAGGATCATTATTTAAATTCATTACACTGTTATTAAAAATGCTGATCTTTCATCCCACAATTCATTTTAATATCTGTTTTTTTTTTAAGTAAAAAAGAGAGTGCAGGCAGGGTGGAATGGGTGGAGAAGAGTGTCGGGAGTGATTTGTGGCAGACGGGTACCAGCAAGAGTGAAAGGGAAGGTCTACAGGACGGTAGTGAGACCAGATATGTTATATGGGTTGGAGACGGTGGCACTGACCAGAAAGCCAGAGACAGAGCTGGAGGTGGCAGAGTTAAAGATGCTAAGATTTGCATTGGGTGTGACGAGGATGGACAGGATTAGAAATGAGGACATTAGTGGGTCAGCTCAAGTTGGACGGTTGAGTCAGAGAGGCGAAATTGCGTTGGTTTGGACATGTGCAGAGGAGAGATGCTGAGCATATTGGGAGAAGGTAAGGATGGACCTACCAGGTAAGAGGAAAAGAGGAAGGCCTAAGAGAAGGTTTATGGATGTGGTGAGAGAGGACATGCAGGTGATGGGTGTCACAGAGCAAGGTGACGAGGACAGGAAGATATGAAAAAAGATGATCCGCTGTGGCAACCTCTAACGGGGGCAGCTGAAAGAAGAAGAAAAAGAAGTCTGTTTTTGAATTTAAATAAAAACATGTGTTATTGGTTTTATTAATTGCATTATAATGATTGAGTTTTAATAAAGTATTGTCAAGCATGTGAGCATCAGTTTTCTGCCTCACTCCGCACTGTCCGTGCAACGCGGCCGCAGAGAGCTTAAACAACTCGGCACATCCACATAAAAACGAGAATTGGTGAGCTTTCTTGAAGGCTTTTACTGAACGTACCTCGTTGTAGACTGAAATATATACAAAAGAAACAAACAGATATATACAGGTGTACAACCAAAGATGACAAATAAAGATTTACAAAGCAATACATAGCAGGCAGTATACATTAAATGATTAATCTTTAAAGACACTTACAAGGCGAGTGATTTCCACGGTTGGATCAAGACAAAGAGAAGCGCGTAGACAGAGGTTCAAATTGCTGAGTACCACAACTAACCAGACCCAGGGGTTTACTGTATATACCTTAATGATACGCTTTGGACGTGAGAGAAACAAGAGATAAAGGGGTGCCTACGTATTGTATTTAAATGATTATTAGGCGACCTACTTGCTTTACATGAGTTTCATAGACATTAATGACACCACTGTGAGTGTGGGACGTGACTGACAGGTGTGTTAATAAATGACAAGATGAAAGGGGAGCACAGCTCATCAAATAACAGCTAACAGCATGTGGGGCAGAACAATCAGGCATGTTGCAAGGTTTGGGGTCCGACTGAAATACTTATGGGGAGGGGTTTGGGTGTGACACAAAATATCTATTTACCCTAAAATGGAGGAGAACTCTCCAGAAGACTACTGACATCACTTCCTGTCTTGATTCGTCAGCCCACCTCTTCCACTTCCTCTCATATAAATTCCATAACCACAAGAAATCTGATATCACACTGATCCAGATCAACAAGGAGTTGCCAACAAGGCAATCTGATAACAAGCAAGTTCTGAAACAAAATAATAAACCAAAATCCTTATAAAGAGGCAAAAAAAAATCAACGAAATGAGTAAATCCAAATAAACAAATCAGTACTAGCAGCAAGGGTGTCCAACTCCGTTCCTGGAGGGCTACAGGTTTTCATTGAAAGCCTTTCTGGTCTTCCCAAGGAACAGTCAATTCCAGCAGGACCACTTTGTTGTTGTCTCCGCAACCAGGACAATGTTTTATCTGAGTGTGGTCTCTGTGATGGTGTCTGGGAATCCGAGCTGTTTCCTTAAGTCAACCAATCAGCTGCCAGTCTCGTGTTGAGGCCAACAGCCCCCCTGGTGATTTGGGCAGCCAGCCCTTACAAAGGAGATGTGCTTCCTGGTTGTTGCTGTTTATTGTGAGCTATCCCTGTGGTAATGACATCTGCTATGATTCTCAACACCTGATCATGGCACCAGTAACAGCGTCCTTCACCCAGGGCTTTTGAGGAAACAACTCAATATATGCTCCAGGGACCCTCTTTGCTGACACAATGGGCATGCAGAAATGTCTGCCACATCCCAGCAAAAGAGATTATATGGGCTAGGGAGGATGTCATAGACCACCGAGGTCAAGAAAATTTTCTCAAATTATGAATGTTTACAACAAGGTAACAAAACTGTAAGTTAGATAATCCCCCACTACCCATTACTTTAGATCTTTGCAACGTCATCTTTTCAATAAAAGGAATTATTGCCTTCTAGATGAATGACCTTAAAATTAAGTTAAAATTGATTTTAAAATGAATTGTTAATATTTTCAGGAATATTCAGAAGCTGATTGGACTGATTCCATCTTTAAGTTTCAAGCTAAAGTTTTACAGCCGGATGCCCTTCCTGACACTAACTCTCTGTGTTTATCCAGGCTTGGAACTGGCAACAGGTTTGTCTGGTTTGGCCCCTTGGTGCTGGGATATGGCCAGTTAAGGGAGTACAGGATAGGAAGCTAGATGTGACAGAAATGAGAATGTGTGGAGTTACAAAAAAGGACAGAATAAGAAATGAGACAATCAGAGGTACAACGGAAGTGGGAGAGACATCTAAGAAAGTAGGTTGAAGGGGTATATACTTGTGATGAGGAGAGACAATGAATATTTGGGCAAAAGAGTGATGGGAATGGTGGTAAAAGGGAAGAGAAAGAGAGAGAGGCCAAACTTGAGGTGGATGGATAAAGTAAAGGAAGAGTCTGACTGGTGAGGAAGTGCAGGACTGAGAAAGTGGATCAAGCACATCGATCCCATATTGAAGTGGGGAAAAAAAGAAGAAAAAGATGATTTAGGAATATTCAGAAAGAGAAAAAAGAGTTTTGGAAGGATATTCATTTTAACAATGTTAATTTCTCCAGGTAAAGTGAGCTCATGAATTGATCGCTAACATCTTGTTTAATGCTGTTAGAGAACGGACAGAATTGTGTCCCTGATTTAAACATCTTTCTTTTCTTTTTAGCCCTATTGTTGTACTTAAATATTATTTTGTTATTGAATATATCTGTGGGGCGGCGCGGTGGTGCAGTGGTAGCACTGTTTCCTCACAGTAAGGAGATCCGGGTTCGCTACCCGGGTTCTCCCTACGTGGAGTTTGCATGCTCTCCCCGTGTCTGCGTGGGTTTCCTTCTGGTGCTCCGGTTTCCTCCCACAGTCCAAAGACATGCAGATTAGGTGCATTGCCGATCCTAAATTGTACCTGCCGTGTGTGTGTGTATACGCCCTGCGGTGGGCTGGCACCCTACCCGGGGTTTGTTTCCTGCCTTGCGCCCTGTGTTAGCTGGGATTGGCTCCAGCAGACCCCCGTGACCCTGTAGTTAGGATATAGCGGGTTGTATAATGCATGGATGGATGGATGAATATATTTGTGAATGAACCATTGTACTGTATATAATTTTGTATAATTAATATTATGTTATTATTACTGCATGAGTAACTTATGTGTTATGTTCTTTGCAGTTGGTGCATTGAATCTAAGCAAGTAGGGCCTTCCAAGTCCTGTTTGAGGGGCTAGCAGGCCTTAAGCTGGCCTCAGAGTTATTAGTTTAACAACACTATTGTTAGGCTCACTCTCTGTTTTCTGGACTTTTAACATTGGATTTTATTTTTGTAAGTGCTCTTTTGATTTTCTAATTCTTAAAATATTTTCTTTTCTTTTTTCAAATACTAGATCTTACACTTAGTTTTGTATACTTGTAGACTTACCTTTTAGGGATACCTTTTTTGATACATTTGCTTCTGTTCTTGTTTTGTCTTTTGAATATTTCATGATAAAATACAAATGTGCATATTTAATTATAAAGTTTTTTTTTGCATTTGAGGGCAGTGATTTTACACAGATATCCGTGTTTTTTGAGATTTTCATGGCAATTTTATCCTTTACCCCTTTAAGGCATTAAAACGGCAGTATGGAAATTTGCCGCTTGGAAAGCTCCCATTGTTAAAAAAAAAAATGGCATTTTGAAATAAGGCCGTTTTGAAATTAAACCTGCAATAATTACATGTAAGCTAAAACAAAATAAAATGATGGCATTGTATTTCATAATAATTAGGTGGCTTTTATTTAATCACGCATTTATTTCACAATTTAATGACTCATTTATATATATGGGTGTATTTTTTCATGTAATTATTTATTTCACAATTGCCATTTTATCTAATTTGTTTTGTCATAAATGGTATTCCAAACTTTAAAGTTGTAAGGAATTTGTTAAAATGGTGTTACTTTATTATTTATAATTTATAGAAGATGGCAGCCTGCACCGAGTAAGCACAGAAATTGTTATTAGTTTAGGGAATACTCTCCAAAGACTTTTGCTCAAGCGAAATTAAATATTATGTAAAAAGTACTTCTGCTTTACAATCCTTTGTGACAGGGGCTTGGCGTCCTTACCTAGCCGAGACGCCCCTGCACACTATATTTAGGGGGAACAACCATGGACGTTGCAATACCTCCCCCTGAACGCTAGTTGGCCACCTCCCTGGGGTGGAACAGTGTCTCGGGTTCCCGCAGGGCATCCTGGGAATTGGAGTTGGGTGCAGCCCTGTTGGGTCCCGCAAGTACCGCCAGGGGGCACTGTATTTGGGACTCCTGAGCTTGTGTGGGCAACCAATTCGTCACACCCGGAAGTGCAACCGGAAATCAGGGATCAAGCACCTGGAGCAGTTCCGGGTGAACTATAAAGGGAGCCAGCGACCACCACTGAGGGGCCAGAGTCAGGTGGAAGGAGGGCGACGCTTGGTGAGGAGTGGTGGAGTGAGAAGAAGAGGAGAAAATTAGTGTTTATTGTGTGCTTGGGACTGTGTTGGGCTAGTGGGACACGGGGAAGACGTGTCTCACAGCTGAAGAAAATAAAAATTTATTTAATTTTACACGTGCCTCCTGTGTCTAATCTGTGTCGGGTCGGGCGCTATATAGCGTCTTTCTTACACCTTGTTTGGTTAAAACTTGTGACATGTGAATAGCATTTTGGTTTTGGTTAGCAAAGTCTGAACTCCTTCAACTGTGACTTGTTTAACCCCTAAAACAAGCATGCTAGTTCAGCTCTGGCCATCTTAAAATACATTTTCAGTCCCATTTAATCAAAATGAATAGAAAACAGCCACTTAAACTTCTTGGGGTACAATTTGTAACAAAAGGCGCTATATTGGCGCCTGACCCGAGACACAGGCAGACACGGAAGGCACACTGATAAAACAAATAAATGCTTTATTTCTTTTACTTCGCCTGTGGGCAACACCATCTCCATCCCCACAGGCACAACACAGTCCCACAAACACAGCACCAAACTTAATTCTTAAAACTTGTCTTCTTTCTCCACCACTTCTCTCCGTCAAGCTTTGTCTCTGTCCTCCCGACTCTGGCTGCTGGCTCCTTTTATACGACACCCGGAAGTGCTCCAGGTGCTTGATCAATCATTTCCTGCTGCACTTCTGCCCATAAACGGCCATCAGCTCCTGCTGCAGCACCCCCTGGCGGTGCCTGCAGATCCCAACAGGGCTGCACCAAACTCCAACTCCCATGAAGCCCTGCGGGAGTCCGAGGCACCACTGCAACCCGCCATTTAGCGTCCTGAGGGAGGAATTGGGTAGCCCATGCTTGTTACCCCGGAACATATACTGAAGGGGCGTCCCGGCCAAGCAAGGGCCTCAGCCATCCGCCACAAATTATAAAGAAACCAAAGTGAAAAACACTATAACTCTGCACTTTGAAATCATCTTGTGATTTTGTTTACGGCAGAAAAGTATCATATTAAAAATGTTTTATTTGTTACAAAAACAAGAAAAGCAGTTATTTGTGTGGTACTTGACTACATTGAAAAGCAATACCTGTCATCAGATGTCTTAAATCTTAGCTTTCAAATTCAAGTAACTTAAGTATAAATACTTTTTTCATTACATTTTCTTTATAGCGCCTGTCACATTGAGGATGCCATGAGACACTTAAGAATAAAAGACAAACAGTATACGTACAGTATATAGGTAACATTTAAATGCAAATCAATAGTTATTAACTAGAAACGACACTCATGTGAAAAATATATACAGTACTGTATATGTATATAAATAATAATAAAATTTAATAGGCAACAATCAATGGTATTTGATTTCACAGATGCTCGGGGGCAGAAAAGAACTGCAGCAGAAGCAACCTCAGTAAAAATACGTTTCTTTCTTTCTCCCAACCTGTCAGAAAGCAACTCAGAATTTATGCTCTTGGAAAAACTGGCTTAATTATCATTCTTGGCCACAAATTAGATGTCACTTCCTGGCATGAAGAACAAATTTTCCTGTCTAGATGGTTTTCTATTGTCTAGAGCTTTTCTTTTTCATGAAATATTTCTAACTTATGGCTTGTCTTCTCATCTGTATTTAAACATTCCTATGAAAAAGCACAGTGAACAGGTATACAGTCACAGTAATTATGTACGCTACAACAAAACACTGGTGCCATTAAAGAATCAATTGATTTGAAATCTAATATATAAAGCAGAGTCAATCTATGCATGTATGTGTGTATGTATGTACAGTGCATCCGGAAAGTATTCACAGCGCATCACTTTTTTCACATTTTGTTATGTTACAGCCTTATTCCAAAATGGATTAAATTCATTTTTTTCCTCAGAATTCTACACACAACACCCCATAATGACAACGTGAAAAAAGTTTACTTGAGGTTTTTGCAAATTTATTAAAAATAAAAAAAAAACTGAGAAGCACATGTACATAAGTATTCACAGCCTTTGCCGTGAAGCTCAAAATTGAGCTCAGGTACATCCTGTTTTCCCAGATCATCCTTGAGATGTTTCTGCACCTTAATTGGAGTCCACCTGTGGTAAATTCAGTTGATTGGACATGATTTGGAAAGGCACCTACCTGTCTATATAAGGTCCCACAGTTGACAGTTCATGTCAGAGCACAAACCAAGCATGAAGTCAAAGAATTTGTCTGTAGACCTCCGAGACAGGATTGTCTCGAGGCACAAATCTGGGGAAGGTTACAGAAAAATTTCTGCTGCTTTGAAGGTCCCAGTGAGCAAAGTGGCCTCCATCATCCGTAAGTGGAAGAAGTTCAAAACCACCAGGACTCTTCCTAGAGCTGGCCGGCCATCTAAACTGAGTGATCGGGGGAGAAGGGCCTTAGAGCTCCAGAGGTCCTCTGTGGAGAGAGGAGAACCTTCCAGAAGGACAACCACCTCTGCAGCAATCCACCAATCAGGCCTGTATGGTAGAGTGGCCAGACGGAAGCCACTCCTTAGTAAAATGCACATGGCAGTGCGAAATAAACTTTTAAGTTCCGGGTCTGAGCTAACATTAAATAAAGCCGTGGACATCGCAAGATCGCACGAGATAGCACAAGCACAGCTGAGAACCTTCGATGCATGTACTCCGAGCGGCTCACGTCAACTGACTGTGAACGCAGTACGCAGACAAAAAGCAAGAGCTCCAAAGAGCGCTGAACAAAAAACGCATTACACAATTGAGAAGGCAGCAAAAGAATATGAAGTGAGTGACGCATACAAGCATATTCATAAGTGCAGCTACTGCGGAAACAAAGCACACGGTGGAAAAAGTCAATGTCCAGCTAAAGGAAGACAGTGTAAAAAATGTGGTTAATTGCACCACTTCACTAAAGTTTGCAGGACTCAGAAAGGTAAACCCATGCATGAAGTGTGTGATGTCTCAGATAAAGAGGAAGACGAGCTGTTTATTGATGCAGTAAGAAAGGAACAACCCTCTGAAGCTGAACAAGTCTTTGTAGACATAAGCAAGGTGTAAAGCTTAAGTTTAAATTAAGTTCATAGACACGCTGCTGCTAAATATTTGCAGGCAAATCCACAACTTAATACCAGGAATGCCTGTTAAACATCTTAGATTCACGAGTACCGATTTGGGTAGTGAACACTTCGATGAATGAAACCTGTTATCTTTACAACGGTTGACAAACACGGAATGTAACTTGAACACAACACATCCTCAAAATACGAACCTGATTGAAAGAAATAATGATAATCAAATCCTTGATGACAGCAACACTCATAACAGTCACAAAACAATTACATTGACAATCATGTTACGTTATTTTTAAAATGTTTCCTTTTCTTTTTCATAACTTCTTTAACACACTACTTCTCCGCTGCGAAGCGCAGGTATTTTTCTAGTCTGAAATAAAATGAAAACACTTTTTGTAATGTACCATAATCTAGATTACAATATGTGAATGTCAGGCTGTGAATAGCTCAGCTGAACTTCACACTAGTAGCAAGACAACTATGCACTGGGCTTTGTTCTTACATCAGAGAAGTACAGTGGAACCTCGGTTCAGGACCATAATTTGTTCCAAAACTCTGCTCGTAAACTGATTTGGTCATGACCCAAGTAATTTCCCCCATAGGATTGTATGTAAATACAATTAATCCGACCAAGACCATACAAACTGTATGTAAATATTTTTTTTTTAAGATTTTTAAGCACAAATATAGTTAATTAAATCATAGAATGCATAGCGTAATTGTAAACTAAATGTAAAAACATTGAATAACACTGAGAAAACCTTGAACAACAGAGAAAATGAACACTGCAAGAGTTCGCGCTATAGCGCTACAAACCGCTCGCTAAAAACACTTTTTTTAATGAGTTTTAAGCACAGGGAAAAAATTAACATTTGAAAAATCCGTAATTTAATAAACCACCAAGAAAAGTCACTTCGCAACAATGCACGCTACGAACCGATCGCTGTAAACAGAAGTGAAGTGGAGGTTAAAATCCAATAGAAAAAGTCTTCATTAAATAAAACGAGATTAAAACAATGCTCGGATCAGTCTCTTTAAAAACAAGCCCGGTACATTCTTTAACTGCCTTCTCGGCCTTATGCATCCAGCTGTCTCTCTTGCTCGCTCTCTCTCTCTCTCTCGTGTGTGTGTGTGTGTCTCTCTCTCTCTCTCGCATGTGTATGTCTCTCTCGCGTGTGTATGTCTCTCTCTCTCGCTCACTGCATAGGGAGAGACTGAACATATGCGGAAATCATCGGCGCACACAAACCGAAAGGGAAACTGGCTTGTTCGTATACCAAGTGTGTAGTCGTGAACAGATGCAAAAGGTTGGTGAACTTTTTGGTTGTAAACCGATTTGTACGTGTTCCGAGACGTTCGTGAACCGAGGTTTTGCTGTACTTCATTATGATGGTTGTTTGTGAAATGGGACATTTGAACTTGCTGTATTTTTTTTCATTACAATTTAAATTTATTAGGAGTCTCTGACTCCAGCTCCTCGACTCGGACTCCACAGCCCTGGTGTAATTAATAAACATAAAACTAAGCAATACATACAATCATTATGTATAAAATTATATAAATACAATACATATAATGACATTCTTATACATGAATTTCGATAATTACAAAAACGGACCCTATATCTATTGTGATGGAAACCGAGCCGACACTGGACCCCAAACCCCAACACGAACACACTAAGAGTCCTGGGTTCAAATAAAGGATGGCTTATTAACCAGAATTCCTTCTCACAATACTTCAAAGTAGCATAAGCACAGTTTTTCTCTCTCTCTCTCACCTCAATAATCTCTTCTTCTTCCAACTCCTCTCACCTCCGCACTGCCCTCCTCCAGCCGAGTGTTGCCTTCCTTCCTCCCAGCTTACCTGGACAAGGGAGTGCCGAAACTTTTATTAAGGACCCAGGAGTACTTCCAGTGCCAGGACTACTGCCCGATGGAAATTGCTTCCAGGTCATATGGAAGTTCCATTTTAGGAGGGAGCATCTCCCTGCAGTGCCCCCTTGTGGCACCCAGGGGCCCCAGCACGGCTGTGTTGCTGGACTACACTTCCCAGCATGCCCTAGCAGTTCCATAATGGGCACCACTACCCAGGGCTGCTGCCATCTAATGTGTTGGTGGAGTAAAAAGTCCCCACCGACATCTTGCAGTTCCGATACACTGTCCGTCCATCCATCCTATCTGGCCCTCTCTTCTGGGTCTGATCCCTTTCTCCTCCCCGGCTGGAATGCCTGCTTGCCTGTTAGGAGCCTCCCATTCGGGTAAGGAGCCATCTCCTGTTCTGACCGGAATGCCCGACCAGCCCCTGTGGCATCTACACTGTGCACCCTTCTAACCTACTTACACCAGTTAAGGTTAGGAGTTTATCCTACTAACAGTAGGTGCACAGTTGAAACCAACCCTGGATGGGATGGCAGTTCATTGCAGGGCACATACCCTCAAACACTTACTGTAAATATCCAATCAATCAAAAACTCACAAATTTGGGATGGGGAGGAAAACCAAAAAACAGAAAAAGGGAGAACATGCAAAATCCATACAGTCAGTGTGTCTAGGATTAAAACATAACCCAGTCTCTCAGAGCCATGAGGCAGCTGTATTAAAAGATAAGTATGGTGTTTTTCAAGTGGAAGTTGTTTATTCACAATCATGGTACATAGTAACTTTCCACATAAAAATTGCATTCTAAAGTGAAACATATTTTATAAATTAAAAAAAAAAAACTAGCCTGCTCTTGCATTTTATAACGGAAAAAAGACTCAGATGGTGTTTGAAATTGGATGCTTATAAATACGGTTAAATGCAGTGTCTCAGGTGGCTGGGGAGGCGACCCGGCCGGGACGCCTTGGAGGACCGGAAGAGGGCGTTCACCCACCTCAGACCACGTGGGGGTGACCGCCCTGGTTGCTATGGGGACCCGGTGCCTTGGGAGCCCTGGACTTCAGCACTTCCGCCACACCCGGAAGTGCTGGGAGGAAGATGTGAAGGGTCACCCGGAGTGCTTCCGGGGATACAGCTGGCACTTCCGCCACACTGGGGCATGTCGGTGGGAGGTTGCCAGAACACACCTGGAGCACATCCGGGTGCTTATATAAGGGGACTGGAGTCGGGAGAGAGAGAGAGACGAGGTCTGGGAGGAGGCAAAGAGGTGGCCTGAAGGAAGAAGGCATTGTGTGGTGTTGGCCAGGACTTTGGGGACTTGAGAGCACTTTATTGTAAATATAGAGCACCAAAATAAATGTGTGTGGGGTGATTCAAACGTGTCTGCCTGTCTGTGTCTGGGTCAAGTTCTACAGCAGACAAGCGCAACATGCTACATGAAGAGTTGCAATAGAATGCAAAACTTGAAAAGGATTTCGAGGATTACATTGACAGAAAGTTCTTATGTTCAAGAGCATTTTAAAAAAGCAAATACAATTTTTGAATATATCAATAAAAACTGTAGAATATAAATTAAGGAATTTTCTGCGAAGACCGTAATTGAAAGCAACCTTTTTTCCCTTTTACAAACCCAATTAATCCAACACATGGTCATATGGAGCCAGGCATGAATCATCCAAAAAAAAAGGCATCAGTTCTTTGCAGAACACAAACACGCTCACTCATGTTAGATTGTCATCGTATCACAGCTGGACTCTCAAAAATGTTTGTTTGTACTGAAATTCATAAAGAACTTAAATTATATTGTACAGTTATTGTTCAACATAGGCTTCATGGATTGGAGTGTGGGTGGAAAACTTGAGCATCAAGAGAAAAGCCTAAACAGATGTAAAGAAAATATTCATGCTATATGGCACATACTCTATACAATGACCGGACAAGGATTTTAAAACTGGAGCTATTAGGCAGAATATATGGAATCAAAATGTTTTCAGTTACAACTGAGGCTGAAGACCCAAAATAAAGCTTTAAAAACAATAGAAAACATTGGTGTTTTTACAAGTTTGGCGTCGCTTTCTGCAATCATTAAATCTGCACATTTGAGGGCATTTATGATATCTTCAGACTTTTCAGACATGATCAAAAGTAATTAGTGCAGGTGTTCTGAGATCAGGTTTATTTTTGAACTTTGAAAAGCAGTTTTCCTTTGCGTGCTTTTTCATGAGAAACATTTGATGCAAGAGATTGGTTTGGGGGATTTTCTTTTAATGTTATTTTTTGTATTTTTGTGGCGCAGTGATAGCATTGCTACCTCACAGTTAGGAGACCTGGGTTCACTTATCGGGTCCCCCCTGCGTGGAGTTTGCATGTTCTCTCCGTGTCTGCGTGGGTTTCCTCCCACAGTCCAAAGACATGCAGGTTAGGTGCATTGGCGATCCTAAATTGTCCTTGGTGTGTGGGTGTGTGTGCCCTACGGTGGGCTGGCGCCCTGCCCAGGATTTGTTCCTGTCTTGCACCCTATGCTGGCTGGGATTTGCTCCAGCAGACCCCCGTGACCCTGTGTTAGGATATAGCAGGTTAGATAATGACTGACTGACTGTATTTTTTCCCAACAAGAGAGTTTCCATCAACCGAAAGCTCCAATCCAGGGACTCTGAAACCTTGACATTCACTTTCTCTTTGACCATTGCAACCACTTTCAACCAGTGCAAGTTCTGTCCCCAGCTTAACATAAGCACTGATTCTGAAATGCAATTATTCACAACCTCTGCAGGCAAAACAAAGGTTGTGAATATAGTGTAGTGTAGAGTGTATTGTAAATACAACACAATACAATTTATTTTTGTATAGCCCAAAATCACACAAGAATTGCCGCAATGGGCTTTAACAGGCCCTGCCTCTTGACAGCCCCCCAGCCTTGACTCTCTAAGAAGAACTCCCAAAAAAACCCTTGTAGGGAAAAAAAATGGAAAAAAACCTCGGGAAAGGCAGTTCAAAGAGAGACCCCTTTCCAGGTAGGTGGGTGTCAAAAAAGGGGGTAAATACAATACAATATCACAGAATAAAATACAAGTCATCCTCAGTACAATAATAGAAATATTACAAGTAAGGAGCAGAATTCAACAGTAGATGATATCACTGAGTTTCCTCCTGGTGCTCCGGTTTCCTCTCACAGTCCAAAGACATGCAGGTTAGGTGCATTGGCGATTCTAAATTGTCCCTAGTGTGTGCTTGGTGTGTGTGTGTGTGTGTGTGTGCCCTCTCGTGCACTGGCACCCTGCCCAGGGTTTGTTTCCTGCCTTGCGCCCTGTGTTGGCTGGGATAGGCTCCAGCAGACCCCACTGACCCTGTAGTTAGGATATAGCAGGTTGGATAATGGATGGATGATATCACTGAATAACAATTTAAACAAGATTGCTCTAGGAAGAGCTATAGCATAAAATATTTCTTTCCATTAGCTGAACACCTTGTTCTGTTGTTGCTTCAGCAGGCTAACATCTTGTAAGAGGATCCTACAACATCCCTCTAAAGGCCGGTTTATACTTCACGCTCAGAACGCGTACGCGCGCGCATCATGGCTGCCACGCGTTCCCAGCATTCATTTCACGCATCCTCTGAGTAGGTCCTCAGAAATTAACGCGATGCGTGCGCGAGTTGCAGTACCAGCAAAAAGTCGGGGGGCGCAGTGTGCTAAAAGTCGGAACGTGACGTCAGAGTCTCTGTTTGCTATCTACATGTGACAGAAAGCCGCTTTGAGGATCCTACGGGATTGATGTGCGCACTTCGATGTTTGATGACTGGCTCAATGTGATGAAGCAAAATGCCGACATACAGATGCATTCGTGGTGCTTTTATATTCAAGCGTCGCATATTCCCGATCGTAATGATACGATACATTTTAAAAGTCTCACATAACATCTTTTGTGCCTTTTTTTTTCTGCAACTTCACAACAGCAGCATAATGTATAGCGCTGTATTTGAGCCTCTGAGAAAAAATAAAGGACACGGTGAAAACGTGTATTTTGTGTTTAAAGTGGAATTTTCAGTTTTAATCTCGAAATGTCCACTTTAACCTCGTAGTTTACTTTATCATTAAAGCAGACCATCATAAACGTCATCCCAGTTTTTAATCGGTACGAGCTTCTTGGACCTGACAGCAGCGGAAAGCAGCAATAGATGACCACACAGAACAAATTAAATGTATGATATTCCAACTCTCTACACATTTAGAATCCTTCGATTTATATTTGATATCACTTTCATGATGAAATGCATTAAAGTGTGTATGTTACACTTTACATATAATTTCGTTTAAATAATGAATACTGTTAATAATTACACACATGGGGGTGACACGGTGGTGAAGCGATAGCACTGCTGTCTCACAGGGAGTTTTGTTGCTGGTATTTTCTGCTTGTATTCCACACTGTGCTCCGGTTTACTTCCAAAGATATGCAGATTTGGGGATTTGGTGCCGCTAAAATGACACTAGTGTATGCGAGTGATTGTATTTACCTTGCGATGAGCTGAGATCTTGTCCAGGGATTGTTTCTCACTCGTGCCCAATGCTTGCTGGAATGGACACATCCCTGGATTGATGGATTTAATCAATAAACATCCTTTTCAGAGATATTGCGGTAAGGTGTCATCAGAATTTAATAGGTTTTCTAGGCAATTCACAACACAGAGAAGCCGAACCTGTTCTCACCGTGATAATATCTCGCACTGCCTCCTGGTGGATTCCTCCAGATTTACGTAAAGTACGTGCGCAAGTATAAACACTACAACGCTTGCGTAGCAGGAGCGTCCGCTGCAGCATGCGTCGCGTCGCGAACTCCGGCCTAATGCCCCCCCTGCAATTATTTTACTGTATGTTCATGGCAGCCTCTGTACGGTTTAATTAATCTAAGAAGGACTGAGAGACAAACTAAGGCAGTGGTTCGCAACCTTAGTTCCAACATGGTCCTTCAGGGAACCACAAGAACACGTAAGGGCTGCCTACATAGGCCAGTCTTGACAAAGGTGGTTGTTTTTAAAGTTACATTCATTGAAAATTAGTGGGCTCTGCCCCCTGCTCGCTTTGCTCACCAAACCCAGTGCGGGCCCTACACGCTAATCATTTCCCGGATCTGCCACTTGCAATGAATCGTGTTGCGCTTTTGGATAAACACGAATATCAACTCTGTCTTTGATATCTCTGCTTTTTGAGACTATTTTCGCTGACAATTTGTCATATGTTGGTTTATTATATAAGCAGGAGCGATCTTTAAGAATTCATATAGAAATCCAAGAAAACTTCTTTGTCCGTGTTTTTCAGATAAATTTAGTGTAAAGTGCGATACTTTTTGACGCATGGATTTCTATCCATTATTGGCTGCAGAATTTCTAATACGTCTGATTGTTTAACTCTTTTAATTCTATGTTGCATCCCTTCTCCATGATCATAAATATAAACCTGGCCAAATTGTGGTTTCTTTGAAATTAAACTTGTAGTAGCTTTAATTGTTGCAGGACCACAGATTTTCATAGCGTATGGTCCTGAATCATGTAAATCTACTTTTTGAGCATTGATTGATGTGAACGCGAACAGATTATTGTAGATTTGGATATTTTGCCTGTAGTGTTTGAGGATTTCACTTTCACCAAATAAAAAAATCTTTTATTTCTAGAGGATACACATCTTCATTGGGAAGAAACACTACTTTTCTCTGATGGCAACACAAATTAGACGATCTACAAGTCTCCAACTTAAACTTTAAAGCCGAACAATATCTTCATACTTCTGTCGTATCACCTATGGCCATATATTTGGTCTCTTTTCACTGTTCCGTTATTTCACCGAGTAATAATTTCTGTTTGTTTGCGCTAATACGATCTTTACTATCATTTTTTCGAGACTTTCGAATTTTAGTATTTTCATTATCTCTAACCTGCTCTGCATGTGTATCGCTCCAACATTTTTTAACTTCTTTACGACATTCTACTTTGTCTTTTCTTCTTCTACTGTTTGTTTTTTATTTCCACCCCCGCTTGGACCTGTTAGGTTTTCAATTAATCTCTTGGCACAAAGTTTCGTCTCACAGGACTTGAAATCATCTGTCTGAAAATGTCACGTCTCGTCTCTCTGGAAAAGTCTTGTCTCATCCCAAGATTTTTTTATATAATAGTGAGAAAAGCATATTTGCTGCTAGTGCTGTTACGCTGCCAGTATTTCCTTAAACCATCTATCCATCCATTATCCAACCTGCTATATCCTAACTACAGGGTCACAGGTGTCTGCTGGAGCCAATCCCAGCCAACACAGGGCGCAAGGCAGGAAACAAACCCGGAGCAGGGCACCAGCCCACCACAGGGCACACACACACCAAGCACACACAAGGGCAATTTAGGATCGCCAATGCACCTAACCTGCATGTCTTTGGACTGTGGGAGGAAACCCACACAGACACGGGGAGAACATGCAAACTCCACGCAGGGAGGACCCGGGAAGCGAATTTTCTTAAACCATAATACAAAATTAAGAAGCCATTTTAGAAACAGCTTATATGTTTTTATTGAATAATAGTTATTTCTAGTGCCTGAATGTCTTAATCATAACATAAAATAAGTTGCCATTTTTTGCCACCTGAACAACAATTACCAAAATACAGAATTAGACACTGCAGATATTTTTGATAACAACAATAGCTGGTAATTACTCATCTGGTTAAGCTTTATTTGATAAATGATGCATAAATTGATTATGTATTTCTAAAAAACAATAAATAAAAAGTAATATTTAAAATGCAGAATGAGTCACTGTGGGCATTTCTTTTCAGAACTTAATCACAGAATCTACTTCGTTATCCTGGAGTGTTTCCATCAGTAAGATGAGTAACATGAGTAGAAATGCAAATGTGATTTCTATCCACATCCAACTATCAAGCCAGAGAAGCAACAAAAGAAATCTGTAGGTTGGTTGCTGCAGTCAGGTAAGCCATGGAAGGATGGGCCAGGCCTGACATCTATGCAGATTTTAAAATTGAGGAGAGTGGTAATAGTGGTGCGTGTTGAGCTGCCATTTCCTTCAAGAGACGGTCACATCTTTGGCAATCTAAAACACAAAATTTCTTTATGGCAGTGTGGCATGTCATCTTCCTTTTACTTTATCTTGTTGAGTCATTACAAGCAACCCATTCCCATTCTAAGTACAGGTTCGTAGTTGTAGTGCCCCATACAGTGCAGATAAAAGTGAGCAGATACTGCAGACTCATTTTAATGCCATGTGTATCGTCTAAAATTATACAGGGTGTGGAGACTGGCCCGGCCACAGACAGGCAGACACGTTGGTTTCACTATACAAACGTTTATTATACATTATTTACAATTACTAAAGTGCACACAACCCAAAAGTCCCCACAAAGTCCTGGCCACAACAATGCCTCACTTTCTCTTCGGACCGCCTCCTCTCCCTTCTCCTGCTTAGTCCACTCTACTCCCGACTCTCGCCATCGTATGAAGGGAGGCGGCCCCTTTTATACACACCCAGATGTGCTCCAGGTGCTTCCCGGCAGTCTCCCACCGACACGCCCCCGTGTGGCAGAAGTGCCGGCTGCATACCCAGAAGCACTCCGGGTGTCCCCAGTCTTCTTCCCCCCAGCACTTCCGGGTGTGGCGGAAGTGCTGAGGTCCAGGGCTCCAAAGGCTCCTGGTGGTGACCACGGGCCCCTACAGGGTGGAGCTTCAAAGCTCTGTACCCGTGGCCCCCAAAGGAACCAGGGCGGTCGCCCCCACAATGTCTGGGGAAGGCGTAAGCCTCTTCTGGTCTTCCTAGGCGTCCCGGCCAGGTCGCCACCCCAGCCATCTCTGACAAGGGATAAACTCTATATATGAAACAAACATTAAAGGGGGGTCTGCGGTGGGTTGGCACCCTGCCCAGGATTGGTTCCTGCCTTGTGCCCTGTGTTGGTTGGGATTGGCTCCAGCAGACCCCCGTGACCCTGTGTTCAGATTCAGCGGGTTGGATAATAGATGGATGGACATTAAAGGGTGTCTGACAAGAAAACTGACAGGCATTGTGTGTCATATGTATCATATTTTGGATACTGGTGAAGCACTCCACTTTAAAAAGACAAATTTGACTCCCCACTGTTGCTTGATTTTAAGCAATTTGAAAATTTTGCAGCTATTTTCTCAGTATTTAAAATCATCCTGTGGCACCCCTGGAAGTTTTGTAAGGCACCATTGTGGGCTGTGGTCCCCTGGTTGAGAACCACTGCACTAAGGGACGCAACCATATCCAAGAGGGACTGACATTATTCCATTGAAGGTGGTCACTTTTCTTTTGTGTATATTATGATTTTATCTTTTGTCATTTTCATTTTTTTCTTTTGTAGTAGATGAATTAGTCTCATCTAAATCAGATGTTATCCAGGAAACCCTGCATTATTCTTCACCCCAGATCTTGAGGAATTTTTCTGCTAGGCCAGTTTGCCTCACATAAGTTCTAACTAAGCATCTGTATCTCCTGTCCATTTAATACTACTTCTGGGCCATAAGAGAAAACCAATGGCCATATAAGTACTCGATTTAAATAGATACAGAAAATTAAAAATTACTGAAAATTAAACACAAGACATATATAAAACATAGTACCTCCTGAAACGCTGAAAGCCAAAGAAAGTACATTTCTGCGAGCTTTCCCAAAAGGAATAAACCTTACACATAAAAACATGACATAGAATTGAACCTGATGAATGAATGGACCTCGATCTTTTCTGCTTACTTGGGTCTCCCTAGGTTGCTTCACACGTGCCCTTAAGGTCCAATTTAATGCACAACCAAGTTGTGGTCATCAGTTGCAATCATTTTTCTTACTCATCTACTTTTTACTGATTCTGCAATTAACTTGTATTACCAATCCACTCCAAAACTACAGACTGGGATATCCTGCAGGGGTCACATAGTGAGAACATTGAGGAGGAAGTTGACTGCACTACTGACTACATCAACTTCTGTATGGACATTGTAGTTCCAGTAAGAACAGTACGCTGCTATGCTAACAACAAGCCATGGATTACAAGTGACATCAAGGGCCTTTTGAACCAGAAGAAAAGGGCTTTTAAAGGCGGTGATCAGCATGAGCTCAAGCACGTGCAGAAGGAACGGGTCCAGATGGAGTATCGCCATGACTGCTGAAGGCCTGTGTGTTGGAGCTGGGGAGTCCTCTACAGCGCATCTTCAACCTGAGTCTGGAACAGTGGAGAGTCCCGAGGCTTTGGAAAACATCTTGCATCACCCCAGTCCCAAAGGTATCAAGTCCTAATGAGCTGAATGACTTCCGGCCTGTCGCTCTGATGTCACATGTGATGAAGAGCATGGAGCAGCTGCTGCTTCACCACCTGAGGCCACAGGTCTGCCACACCATCGACCCTCTGCAGTTTGCATACCAGGAGAAGGTGGGAGCAAAGGATGCCATCATCTATATGCTACACCGATCCCTCTCCCACTTGGACAGAGGCAGTGGTGCTGTAAGAATTATGTTTCTGTACTTCTCTAGTGCCTTCAACACCCTCCAACCTCTGCTCCTTAGAGACAAGCTGACTGAGATGGGAGTAGACTCACTCCTGGTGGCATGGATCGTGGACTATCTTACAGACAGACCTCAGTATGTGCGTCTCAGGAACTGCAGGTCTGACATTGTGGTCAGCAACACAGGAGCACTGCAGGGGACTGTACTTTCTCCGGTCCTGTTCAGCCAACATACATCGGACTTCCAATACAACTCGGAGTCCTGCCATGTGCAAAAGTTCACTGATGACATTGCTATCGTGGGCTGCATCAGGAGTGGGCAGGAGGAGGAGTATAGGAACCTAATCAAGGACTTTGTTAAATGGTGCGACTCAAACCACCTACAACTAAACACCAGCAAAACCAAGGAACTGGTGGTGGATTTTAGGAGTACCCCTCATAACCTATAAATACCAGTGCAGCTGGATGATAAATTGGACTGGACTGCCAATACTGATGCTCTGTGCAAGAGAGGACAGAGACGACTATACTTCCTTAGAAGGCTGGCGTCCTTCAACATCTGTAATAAGATGCTGCAGATGTTCTACCAGACGGTTGTGGCGAGTACCCTCTTCTACGCGGTGGTGTGCTGGGGAGGCAGCATAAAGATGAAAGACGCCTCACGCCTGGACAAACTTGTTAGGTATGCAGGCTCTATTGTAGGAATGAAGCTGGACAGTTTGACATCCGTGGCAGAGCGACGGGCACTGAGCAAACTCCTGTCAATCATGGAGAATCCACTGCATCCACTGAACAGGATCATCTCCAGACAGAGGAGCAGCTTCAACAACAGACTGCTGTCACCGTCCTGCTCCACTGACAGACTGAGAAGATCGTTCCTCCGCCACACTATGCGACTCTTCAGTATCACCCAGGGGGTAAACGTTAATATTATATAAAGTTATTGTCTGTTTTACCTGCATTTTAATCACTCTTAAATTTAATATTGTTTTTTATCAGTGTGCTGCTGCTGGAGTATGTGAATTTCCCCTTGGGATTAATAAAGTATCTATCTATCTATCTATCTATCTATTTATCTAAAACATACTCATTCATTAATTCATTGATTTCTTTTTATACATTTATGTGAGAGGATTTTTTGACTCTTCCCAGTCTATTAGGAGAAGAAAGCTCATGGTAGCCTTGTGCATCCAGAATAAATGTCAAGGGGATTGGAAATATACTAAACAGTGTACCAATTGACAAACCTCTGAAGAGATGGACAAACAATGAGAGAATACAAAGGACAATCTAAAATGTATGCAGGGTGTACTGTCACATGAATGTCCTTGTCTTGTGACAATAGCATTAATCTGAACTGCCCTTGTCAGAGGATGTCTGCATGTAACTTTCTCCTCCAAAGTTTTCCTGTGGGACTTGCTGGTGGTCTTGCTCCTGGCAAACCTTTGCTCACATTCACTGGGCACACACCAGACTATTTCCATGTGATTTGTCTTTTAAACGTCTTGTGATGCTTTCATCTCTATTTAGATGTGCATGTAAAGTGTAATTTTATAGTGTACCCTGTGGCACTAAAAAATAAAAACAAATAATGATTGATTGATTGATTGATGACTCTGAATCAAATCTTTAATCCTGGGTTGAAATATGTAAAAGCAAATTCCTATCATGAGATACATAAACTCTCATAGCAGTTCAGTTTTTTTTCTTCTTCTTCTTCTTATTTTGTTTTCATCAGTTCTGGTTTTGTCACTCATCAGTTTGGATGCAATCTGTTGCAAGTAGATATATTTTTTTAAAATTCAGTTAATACCAAATGCAGCTGCATGTTTCCACCACCAGGAAGTGGTTTTCTCACCTGTTTAAGAATGAAATTAATTATTAAGCTAAAAAAATAAATAATACCTGGTGGGTGACACAATGTCATAGTAACTGGACAACAGGTCATGTTCTGGCTTCATCTTCTTCTGTGTGTAGTCATTTTCCTCAATAAGCAACAAGGGTGGGCATAATAATAATAATAATAATAATAATAATAATAATAATAATAATAAT
>JANRMT010062814.1:20071100-20081700 GCA_026402145.1 Polypterus bichir lapradei | reverse complement strand
TATATCTTTTCATCATGACAGTTATTTTATATATATATATATATATATATATATATATATACACACACACACACACACATTTTCTATTAAGTTAAACTTTAAATATGTATGGATGTGTATTATATCTATTCATCACAATTATTATATATATATATATATTATATTAAATTTTATATGATTGGATGTGTTTTATATCTATCCATCCATCCACCCACCCACCACTCTCTCTCTCTCTTTTTATATATATACACATACACACTAAAAATATATAACTTAAAATAATACATATACCTGTATAATAGAATACATGCTATATTGCACAAATTATAATTGAATACGTATTACAACATAAAACTAAAAAAACGACTATTTTAGAATTACACTGAATGCGAATTATAAAAAAAAAAAAAAAACTTGCACGTTTTGTTTTATTTGCAGACTTCCAGCGTCCTGCTCACCTCAGCCGCTCAGTGTGTACAGTGTCCTGCCTGCGGCTTCTCCATCCGCCTGCTCCCGACGCCTTACGCGCTGCACTTCTACCTAAACGACAACGCCGGCATCTCCGACGAAGAGGTTCCTGTAATGGATGCCAATTCGAATTCTCTTTTTTGCCAAGAGAACTTAGGAGTGATTTGTGGTAATGAACACGAACTGTGTCGCTTCACCCAGTTTTGCAGCGATCTAAAACAAGATGAATATAATAAAACGAAAAATGTTCATACAGGCGTGTTACTTAGAAATGTAAGTGTGAATTGCTCATATCATGTTTTTTAGGACAATAAACAGTTTGTTCATTTCTTTTTGGCAAGCGTGCGTATTGCGTTAAATGTGTCAAGAGGTTGTATCCCGGTTGTATGTTGTATGAATGACTCACTTATTAGAAAATTATCATTTTATGATGTGCGCGTGTTTGTTTCGGCAGATCTACTTTTGTTCGGCTATTTTTAGCCTTGAAGGGTGTGTGTACGGCGGTGATTCGCATTAGATTGCATAGCCGTATAATTTTATTTTGCAAAAGAGAGGAGGAATTAAAGATCGCCCCAACTACAATGAATGAAATGCACGCCATTTTTGGGAAAGAACTCATTTAATCAACTGACGTATCAAATTTACTCATAAGCAGTCCGTTTCGAGTTTTCAGTTAATGGGGTCCGTGCGACGTGAAAATAGGTAAACACTGAAGGAAATAAAACACTACAGTAAAGCACTTCTGTCGAAATTGACATACAATATATTAGCCAAATAACAATCTTTGAGCAGGTAACAATGTACAGGTAAACAACTATAAACCAAATTGAAGATGACCTTCAATTCAGTTTTTCCCAAATCACGTTTTCTGTGGTAGGTACAGTCGTATATTTATTTAGGTAACATCATATCAGGAATACACCATGGATAGGACGCTACACCATCCAAGAACACAGCACCAAATAACTTACGCACTCCTATGACATTAGGTCTGCTGTACTGTAAGAGCGGAGTACGAAACAAACGTCAACACAGGCAGAAGTAGAGGGGAGCATCTCCTGGCTCCAGTGCCACTATAACACTTTTTTAAAACTGTTCTTTTCTTTATTTTAATATTATTGCCAGCGCAGTAAACGGTCCAAGCAAGAACACAAAATCACTTGAATATAATTCAACATTTTACTGAAGTCATTTTATCAGGATTGGGCCAAAGCCTAACCATGTATCATTAGATTGTGAGAAGAAAAGTGCATAAGAATGCAACGTTCATATAAGAAAACAATAAGAATATGCAACATATTTTACTAGTGGAAACGCTCAGTTGTTGTGCTTTTAATTGCAATAGAGTTCTGCTTTCTCCAGTAAGGCGTTAAAAACGAACCGACCTTTCAAAACATTTATCCCAATCTTTATCAACGCTCATTTCAATATTCTAACTGAACTCTCTGACATTTACAATACTACAGTAAGTGAATGGCATGTTAACAGGGTGTGGAACTTCATTTGTTTTTAACAAATCCTTTGTAGAAGATTTCTTTTTTAAACTTTAATTAATGTAATGATAATTAGTTTAATGGTTGAACAGTAATGATACTGTTCTTAGTAAAGTTAAATTTGTGCTGCCCTGTTCATAACGTCTGCTAAACTGAAATCAAATAATTATATATTCATTTATCATACTGCATATGACTTATGCAAAAGAGCTTCTTCTTCTTCTTCTAGGATCTGATGCCAAAGAACAGTCTGTATAGAAAAGGGCAGCAGTGGACCATGGGAGGCAAATTGGGGGCTGGAAAGTTTGGGTCTGTCTTTGAAGTGTTTGATTTAAACAGTAATTTCACATGTGCTGCAAAGCAGGTATGTCCAAATCATAACTGAAAATATAATAGATAGATAGATAGACAGATACTTTATTAATATGCAATATACTGTTTACAGCAGTGATCTTCAATAACATCACAGATATAAGGTTGGCTGACAGCAAAGTGAACAGACTAGGGCCCCAGATTTTAAAACCTTGTAAATGATTTTATATATTATTATTATTAATAATAATATATTTTATTTATAGTGCATTTGTCATGCTCAAGGCGTTTATTTAATAAAACAAAAGATAGTGAAAAGTAATTCATTTATGTTAAATGATCAGCTATAATAAAACTTATGCGTATTCCTTCCTACTAAATTCAGAGTACACAAACTTGCTGAAAACCTGCGCTCCCGAAATATTTCCCAAGTAGAACCAATTATGTTACAAAGAGACAGCTATTACTGTATAGCCCATTATCAGCATGACATTGATTGCTGACACATACTGTACTTTAAATTATGCATAGTAAAGTGAAGTGTATATGAATTGCATGCACTAAATGAACTATTGTAATTGCTCTGTCTGATTTTAACTTCTGTATTTTACTTTTGTTTATAATCTGTGTTTTGTGTATTGTTTGGTATCCTTGAGTGTTTAGAAAGGTGCCTACAAATAAATAAAATGTATTATTATTATTATTATTATTATTATTATTAATCTAAACTTAGTGTAGACTTCGGGTGTCAAAGCACAGAATATATGCAGTATATTGCATTTTGAGTGTGGATATGAAATATAGGTGTATACATGTGTACATATTTTTTCAAACATGAGTACAGGTCTAATTAAATGTGTACATGCATGAAACAATAATTTATATTATATGAGCCAACTTTAATCAATTAAACAAAATGTGGGATGTAAGGAAGTGGAACATTAATAATATTCCCACAAAGTAATGTTTTCTGTAGTACAGGAAGGATTTCCATTAAATTAATCCCTATGATTGAATTTCCTAGTGATTTGTATTGAATGAATAATGCCTGCTGTATTATGAATTAAAGCCTAAAACTCTGTCTGTAAATATACTTCTTTTCTGTGTAATAATTTTATTAGATAAGTATAAAGTGTTTTATTATTCTGTATTTTACATCATAATTTAGAAAAAGAGGAAGGATTAATTTACATTAACTCTTTTAAATATTCATTTCAGCACTAGTCAGGAGCTCATGTAAATATCAAAAAGATAAAATAGACTTCTTATTTTGGAAGGTGAAGTTGAACAACTTCATGCCCCAGGAGCTGGAAATTTGGCAAAACCTGAGCAGACATTATGTCGTGGAGCTGTTTGGAGCAATTCTGGAAGATGATCATGTCATATACTTCATGCATCGTGCTAATGGTATAAAAAGACATCATTTTACTATATCCAAACAGAATTTTCAATTTTTTTAAAGTCTACGACACCTAAGGTGCACTTTGTCTGTTGACACTAGCTTACAAAAGTGTATATACTCCGTTTTATTCAGAGATATTCTACTCATTCCAGTTTTACATTAGACTAGTATGTTCAAATATTAAGAAGGTAATTTTTTGAGTTTATGGGAAGTCACAGTCAACGTACCGTGAACCTTTACAGACATGTTAAGTGGACGGGAACCTAAACATCTCATTTCAAAATAAAGATGGAGAGAAAATCTCTCAGCCAACTTGATTAAGTTGACACAATGTCAAATGGTTGTTATCAATGAATTAATTAAAAAGTTTAAATTACTTTCAATTGTATCTTGAAGTAATTATTATGATTGTGTCAGCTAAACATATTAAGTAATGTTTGTAATTCAGACAGTTTAACAAAAATTGAATTGTTAACATTGCAACCAGACATTTATCTAAGTATTAGCTAAAGGTCCTCTGAATTATTTTTTATAGTGTAAAAAATGAACCATTTAGATACTTAGAATTTTATTCGTCCCCGGAGGCATATTTGTTTTTTTTACAAAAGCTCTTTAAATAAATAAATGCATAAATAGATAAATAAATATTATAGAAGGTATGGGATGGTTGGCCTCCCAGCTAGGATGAATGGTGTCTTTCCTGGCCAGGAGGCCTTGATAATGGAAGGGTGGAATAACTTTGTCTCCAAGGCCATGTGTTTCATCAGCACAACAGGTTGCAACAACTGTTTGGTGGATCTTCCGTGTTCCCACCGACAGAGCTGCATGGGAGTTGTAGTTCCAATGGGTAGTCCTGCTGAGTTTCGTGGGAGATGCCAGAGGGAGCGAGTGAGAGACGCTGTCCACAGTTCATTCAGGATGCAACTGACCTGGATGTGCTTCCTGGATGCACCGTGGTGGCACTGGAAGTACTCCCTGGTCTGGTATAAAGGGGACTGCTCTGTTTTTACCCGGGTGAGCTGGTGTCGGGTGTGAAGGAAGGATAAAACTTGCTGGGAGGGCTGGAGGGGAAAAGATTTAGGAGAAGTTTATTTTAACACAAAGTAGTGAAGAAAGAAACCATGTAAAGGTGATTCTGCTAATAAAAAGCCTTTACTTGTACTGGAAATCATGTCTGTGCAATTGTGCCTGGAGATTGGGGTACTGCCACGCCCCAATACTGGTCACAATACATACAGTACACACACACACACAATCATCTTTCTAATTTGTCATTTTTAGTGTTTTTGAGCAAGTAAATATATGATCAAATGAACACTCCTGCCCTGTTTTTCTGAAATTCTCTACAGGTGGCTCTCTGAGTGACCTAATAACATTTGAAGAATCTTTTCCAGAAATAAAGGCACTCAGATATTTTAAAATGATTTTGGATGCCTTGGAGTATTTACATAAGCAACGCATAATTCATAATGACATCAAAGGTAAGTTTTGATATTAATTTACCATAACCTGAATTAAAGCATTTACATTTGTATTTGCTTTACAAGAGCAAAATCATCCCATTTCATTGTAATGTGTTTTGATGGTGTATCCGGCAAAAGGCGCAGAAAACTTGATCTCCTAGTCAATATATGATTTAAGTGCACTCATTGTTTCAGTCCAAAGAAATGCTCATTATTCCATTTTATTGTGTTTCTCTAGCCGACAACATCCTTCTTTCTGACACGAAAGAAAGACTTTTCCTTTGTGATTTTTCTTTTGCTGAAAAGGTTCAAATTGGACATGATATAATTTCAAAAGGTAAGCCTGACTTCCACATCACTTCAGAAGGGTAGAATGCATTCACATTCTGACGGCAATTCTAAACAAATAACTAAAGGAAGTTAATATTGCTGATTAATTGGAAACACAGACCTGCCAAGCTAGATTATAGCAGCAGAGTTTTAACACATGGTACGTCCATAGACCCTAATGCTAATCTAAACTTGACTTGCTGTCGTTGTAACATATGACAGAAAGACATCACAGCAGACAGAAGCACTACTCAAATGTGTTGAGCCAAATCAGCTGAAGTGATCCGTGTGTCTGTGTATTCTGTTGCAGTGTTGACTACAATTATACAAATTGTATCATTAAAGTTACTCTGTGTTACTGAGCTCCTGAAGTGATAAGAGCAATTTCAGCTTTTATTTTCTCTCAGCGTCAAGTCTTTTGTTCAGGATTAGATTAGATTCAACTTTATTGTCATTACACATGCACAAGTACAAGGCAATGAAATGCAGTTTAGGTCTAACCAGAAGTGCAGTTAGCAGAAAGTGCAGGATAAAGGTATAAGTTCTAAGTACACCTAAAAAGGATATGTGCAGGGAAAGGCTATGGGTAACTATTACAGAATGATATTATGTGAGCATAATATACAGATTGCTAGTAACTATACTTATAAATTTACAATGGATGAACAGTATCTACAAGTTGCTATTAACTGTAGTCAGGAATTTGCAAATAGATATGAACATAATATACAGGATATTATGTGAGCATAATATACAGATTGCTAGTAACTATAATTATAAATTTACAATGGATAAACAAGATATACAAGTTGCTATTAACTGTAGTCAGGAATTTGCAAATAGATATGAACATAATATACAGGTTGCATTTTTCTATAGACAGGAATTTACAAGTAAACCTGTACGAATATATACTCAATCAGAAGTGTACAAATGTATTATGCATGGATATTTGTATTTTCAAACAGGTATGTACATTGTAGCGCAGTCCATATTAAATAGTGTAGTGGTAATGGGAAGAGTATAGGGGTGTGTGAGGTGTGGGCAGGTGTCAGTGGGGGGCAGAGTTCAATAAGGAGACAGCTCTGGGAAAGAACCTGTTCCTCAGTCTGCTGGTTCTTGACCTGGGACACCTGAAGCGCCTACCAGAAGGCAGGAGAGAAAACAGTTTGTGGGCGGGGTGAGAGTAATCCTTAAGAATACTGCGTGCTCGACGCACACAGTGTTTCTTTTGAATGTCCTCAATGGCTGGAAGTGGAGTCCGTATAATACGCTGGGCAGTTTTCACCACCCGCTGCAGTGCCTTACGCTCAGCAACAGAGCAACTTCTGTACCAAACTGTGACACAGTTGGTTAGAATGCTTTCTATTGTGCAGCGATAGAAGTTCACCAGAGTAGTTGAGGACAGCTGGTTCTTCTTAAGTGTTCTCAAGAAGAATAGGTGCTGGTGAGCCTTCTTGACCAGGCTAGAGGTGTTGGTGGACCAGGATAGGTTCTCCGAAATGTGGGTCCCCAGAAATTTAAAGGATGAAAAAGGCTCAACAACCATTCCGTTGATGTGAATGGGTTCATGTGAACCTCTTCTTCCTTTCCTGAAGTCCACAGTGAGCTCCTTGGTCTTATTGGTGTTAAGGAGCAGATTATTGTCCATGCACCAAGTGGCCAGGTGCTTGATCTCCTCCCTGTAGGCAGACTCATCGTTGCTGCTGATGAGGCCGATTACCGTAGTATCGTCTGCAAACTTGATGATGTTGTTAGATCCATACACAGGCCTGCAGTCGTGGGTGAAGAGGGAGTAAAGGAAGGGGCTCAGCACACAGCCCTGTGGTACACCAGTGTTGAGCGTGACGGTAGTGGAGCAGGTGTGGCCTGACTTAACATGCTGGGGTCTGTTGGTCAAAAAGTCCATAATCCAATTACAAAGTGAGGTGTTAATATCCAGATCTCTAAGTTTGGTGATTAACTTAGAGGGTAAAACAGTATTAAATGCTGAGCTAAAGTCAACAAACAACAGTCGTGCATAGGTGTTTGTATTGTCCAAGTGTGTGAGTACAGAGTGCAGCGCTATGGAGACTGCATCATCTGTGCTCCTGTTGGCACGGTAAGCAAACTGGTGTGGATCTAGTGAGGATTGGGAAGAGTCCTTTAGGTGTGTCAGGACCAACCGCTCAAAGCACTTCATAATGATGGGTGTGAGTGCTACGGGGCGGTAGTCATTCAGGCACGTTGGGCTAGAGTGTTTCGGCACTGGCACAATTGAGGTAGATTTAAAGCACGCTGGTACAGCTGCTTGGGCAAGGTACATGTTAAAAATGTCTGTGAATACCCCAGCGAGCTGCTCTGCACATGCCCTCAGTACGCGCCCAGGGATACCGTCTGGTCCAGCAGCCTTGTGCACGTTGATCCGGCTCAGTACGTTGTAGACATCAGATGAGGTAAGTGTGATGGGTGAGTGGTCGAGTGAGGAGGCGATCTTGGTGACATTTTCTTTATTGTCTTTCTCAAAGCGAGCATAAAAGTCATTAAGCTCATTCAGAAAGAAGACATTAGTGGCTGTAGGGGTGGGGTGACTGGGTTTGTAGTTGCTGATGGCCTGGATGCCCTGCCACATGCGCCGAGGGTCAGAGTTTGAAAAGTGCTCCTCTAGCTTTAGTTTGTAGCAGTGTTTGGCCTTTTTGATGCCCCTCTTCAGATTAGCCCTGTAAGTGCTGTAGGCCTGTGCATCACCTGATCTGAAGGCAGTGTTGCGTGCCTTCAGTAGTAGACGCACCTCCTTGTTCATCCATGGCTTCTGATTTAGGTATGTGGTGATCTGCTTCTGGGTTGTGACACTGTCTATGGTAGTGTTGATGTAATCCAGAACAGAGGAAGTGTAGCTGTCTATGTTCGTGTGAGAGCCACAGGTGGCCTGAGTAGCAAACATACTCCAGTCGAAACCTGTCCTGGAGTGTGAAGTCTACCCCCGCTGGGCACACTTTGATGGTCTTCACTGATGGCTGCACACGGTTGATGAGGGGTGAGTATTTAGGAGTGAAAAACAAAGAAAGGTGGTCTGATTGTCCCAAGTGGGGGGAGAGGGTCCACATTATAGGCTTCAGCCATGTTTGTGTATACATGGTCTAAAGTTTTGTTTCCTCTGGTGTGACAGAAAATGTTCTGGTGAAATTTAGGGAGTACTGTCTTTAAGTTGGAGTGATTAAAGTCCCCCGCAACAATAAAAGCAGCCTCCGGGTGAACAGTTTGTTGTTTGCTGATGGCCGCATGAAGTTCCTTCATAGCAAGCTTGGCATTAGCGTCAGGAGGAATGTAAGCGGCAGTTATAATGGTGGAGGTGAACTCCCGTGGCAGATAAAACGGTCTACACTTAACCATGAGAAACTCTAGGTTAGCTGAGCAGTGTCTCCCAATAATAACAGAGTTTGTACAACAAGCATTATTAACATAAATGCACAATCCTCCACCTCTTGTCTTACCGGAGTCATCCACTGTTCTGTCCGCCCGGAATGTGTGGTGCTCAGCTAGAGCAATAGCATTGTCCGAAATATCGCTGTTCAGCCATGTTTCAGTGAAAATCATAACATTGCAGTTCCAAAGTCTCTTACTGTGGTTGAGGCGGAGTCGAATCTAGTCCATTTTGTTCATCAGCGACTACACATTGGCAAGGAAAATGCTGGGTAAAGAGAGCCGATGTGGTGTTAGCCTTAGCTTAGCTCTTAGTCCTCCGCGCTTCCCCCGTCTTTGTTTACGGTCTCGACGCTGCCTTCGAGCACTTCTGCCCGGCCGGATAGGACGCGCAGCCTCGGATGTTCTGACGATCTCAGGAACGAGTCGAAGATTATTAATAAAACTGTCGGGACTGTACAAACCAATATCCAAAAGCTCCTGTTGGGTGTACGATGTAAAAGCACTACTGTTCTGCACGAACAGACCTGAGAAGAGCAAGTAAAATACTGCAAAACTGCAGAAACTGGAGAGACACTGAGCCTCGCGATATGTACGCGCCGCCACCATGGTGTTACCATCTTTTGCTCTCTTTCTGAAACCCCGGTGATTTTAAGTGCACGGACTGGAGGAACTGGGGATCATTGTTTTAGGAAGAAGCTCTGTGGTCATAGTTAATGAGTTGTCCCCTGGTCTGTATTCTCTTTTGATAATCATGGCTGCCCCTGTGAGACTAGGTGTCAGAGGATTGATGGCATTAGTCCTTTTTTTAAATGAAATTGGCAGTGCTGGCTAAACAAAAACATGTTATACAATCTGGAAAAATCAGGTTTGTGAACATGATTCAGCATATGATTGGAGCCCAGAATCAATTTTTATTTTAATACAGTGAAGTGCTGGTCAGTTGTTTTACTAAAAGATTTCAGGAAAGGTTTCTGGTTTAATCCTAAGACTTTACCATATGAAGGAAGTTTATATATATATGACATTGATTAAATATATGTATTAAATATTATTAATTTGGTCAATATTTATATTTAAAATATCTTATATACAGTACATACACACACACTTGGTATGATATATATATATATATATATACAGGTATATATATATATATACTAGCAGAATACCCGCGCTTCGCAGCAGAGAAGTAGTGTGTTAAAAAAGGTATGAAAAAGAAAAGGAAAAATTTTAAAAATAACGTAACATGATTGTTAATGTAATTGTTGTATATATATATATATATATATATATATATATATATAGCAAAATACATATCTATATACATATCTACATATATATATGCATACCTATCTACATCATATATACACACACATATACATACATACATACACAGACACACACATATATATAATTTGTGTATGTATGTATGTGTGTGTGTCTGTGTGTATACACATACATACAAACATACACACAGGTATATATAAATATATGTGTATATATATATATATATATATATATGTATGTGTCTATATGTGTGTGTATAGCTTTGATTACTGAGTGCAAGGGAAAAATAATAAAATGTAGTCTATAAGTTATTAAACAGTAAAACATTAACGTTTTAAGAAGTAAAGGTACATTGAGCACTACATTTTAAAGACGGTATAACAGAAGAGGTAAGTAGTACTAACAGCAGCTAAAATGTATATGGATCATCTCTCGGTAGT
>JANRMT010062814.1:19990215-20015215 GCA_026402145.1 Polypterus bichir lapradei | reverse complement strand
TCCTCGTTCCCAGCATTCCTGGCGCGCCTTCCTGAATGCCACGTAATAGTCGAAAAGCTCCGTTCGCGACTGCGCGACACATCCTGATCCGAGGCAGAAGCGTCTGAGACCCTGCGAGAGAGAACGATGGGGGGGTCGCAGAGCATTGAAATTCCTGGCGGAGGTTCGGAGGGTTACCACGTTTTAAGGGTAATGAATGATTTGTTTAATTTTGTTGTTAAACTAAAATTCGACAGTCATATGCTGAGGTTGGTAGGGGAACGTTAAGAACAGCGTTTCAACCCATAATGAAGGGACCCAGGGTATTAGTGCGGCCTAGAGAGATACTGTTTTCAGTTGTAATATAACATGTTTAAGGTTTGCATTGAGGATTTGTGTATAGTTTTAGTGTTACAATTATTGTTTAGTTTTAGTGTTACACTTGTTAAATATATCAGCGCAAAGAAGACGTTTAAAGGGTGGCTTATGCAAGGCGACAAAGCACTTTGTTAACCTGTTATATCATCTTGTTTAGGTTTGACAAGAATCGGAAGATATTATTTGTTTGTTAGTTGACGCCCATCGGCTGGTCAGCGAATGCTGAGAACTTTTAGGCATCACATGAAGCAACCAGTAAATTGCTGCATCAGTGTATATTTGCACTGGTAATTAATAATTCACGTAAGCTAGCAGCTATATATTGAGTTCAAACCCCTCTAAAACGGCAGTTAGCTTTCTGAAAAGGTTTCACTCCCTTGAATCGATCGTTTTGCAGAGCCCCTGATTTTGATACAGAAAGGTACTATATGAAAGAAACACTTTCCTGACAATACTGTAACAGCTATTGCATTTGATAACGCTGGCATTTTTTTCTTCAAACAACTTACTGGTGCTTTTCAAGAGGGATAAATCTTCAGAGTTGTTTACAAATAGACGTTAAAGAATTGTGTCGAAAAGCAACTGGAAAAGTAATTATAAAGAGTAAATTTGTGTTTACAGATACTAATTTTTTTTTTTTTGTAAACATACAAGCATAACATGACAGTCATTGTTTGAAGTTATGCAGAATGGACAATTTCCAATCCCTCCTATTATTCTTATCTTTTTGCAGAATCATTCATCTCTTTTGATCAGTTCGTTCTTGCATCAAATTCTATTACTCTGGAAATATATAAAAAAAATACTAGTGAAACGCATGGACCTGTGGTCCTAAAATAAAATGCAAATAAAAATCAAATTAAAGTTAAGGAGCTGTTGATATTACTAGTTACAACCAGTAGTAATTACTACTTTCAATTCATCTAGAACTTGTAATGTATTTTATTACTTCTGGTGACTTATATAGAGCAAGCTGAACTTTCCTGTTTTGGCAACACATTCTTTGATTTTTGCCATTTAAAAAATAAAATACTGCTTGACATTGATCGCACTGCGAGTGTAACTTGAGTAAAAGGTGGTCTTCAAAGAAACATTGATCTAAGGAATATAAAGAAATGCTTTCATTATGGTCAGAAGTTTTGACTGTCTGACAACCTCAATTCTCAATATACATTTCTGTCTCATTCTCTTTCTTGCTTTATGTATCCTGGACCTTGTCTTGCATGCTCACGGACCTGCTGCAAGTTGCTTTATATTCAGGATTTCTTTTTGCTTGATGATGTGCTTCAATGTCTTTTCATCTTATTCTTCTTCATCACTTAATCGTCTCCTGCATTTTGCTTGATGCTTAGCAGATGTTGCTGTTTTTCTTTCTGCCATTATGATGGTTATGACTTGGTTTTCTGTCACTTTACTGTAAACACATGACCACTGGTCACTTTGCCTTCCTTTATTTATATTTAGTCGTCTTCTTCTTTCAGCTGCTCCCGTTAGGTGTTGCCACAGCGGATCATCTTCTTCCATATCTATCTGTCCTCTGCATCTTGCTCTGTTACACCCATCGCCTGCATGTCCTCTCTCACCACATCCATAAACTTTCGCTTAGGCTTTCCTCTTTTCCACTATCCTTAGCATCCTTCTCCCAATATACCCAGCATCTCTCCTCTGCACATCTCCAAACCAACACAATCTCTCCTCTCTGACTTTATCTCCCAACCGTCCATCTTGCGCTGACCCTCTAATGTACTCATTTTTAATCCTATCCACCCTCGTCACACCCAGTGCAAATCTTCGCATCTTTAACTCTGCCACCTCCAGCTCTTGTCTCTTGCTTTCTGGTCAGTGCCACCGTCTCCAACCCATATAACATAGCTGGTCTCACTACCGTCCTATAGACCTTCCCTTTCACTCTTGCTGATACCCGTCGGTCACAAATCACTCCTGACACTCTTCTCCACCCATTCCACCCTGCCTGCACTCTCTTTTTCACCTCTCTTCCAAACTCCCCATTACTCTGTACTGTTGATCCCAAGTATTTAAACTCATCCACCTTCGCCAACTCTACTCCCAGCATCCTCACCATTCCACTGACCTCCCTCTCATTTACACACATGTATTCTGTCCTGTTCATACTGACCTTCATTCCTCTCCTCTCTAGAGCAGATCTCCACCTCTCCAGGGTCTCCTCAACCTGCTCCCTACTCTCGCTACAGATCACAATGTCATCAGCAAACATCATAGTCCACGGGGACTCCTGTCTAATCTTGTCTGTCAACCTATCCATCAACATTGCAAATAAGAAAGGGCTCAGAGCTGATCCCTGATGTAATCCCACCTCCGTCACTCCTACCACAGACCTCACCACTGTCACAATTTTCTCGTACATATCCTGTACAACTCTTACGTACTTCTCTGCCACTCCCGACTTCCTCATACAATACCATAGCTCCCCTCTCCTCAAGCTTTCATATGCTTTCTCCAGGTCCACAAAGACGCAATGCAACTCCTTCTGGCCTTCTCTAAACTTCTCATTCAACATCCTCAGAGCAAACATTGCATCTGAGGTGCTTTTTCTTGGCATGAAACCATCCTGCTGCTCACTAATCATCACCTCACTTCTTAACCTAGCTTCCATTACACTTTCCCATAACTTCATGCCGTGGCTCAGCATTTTTATTCTATTCCCCAGTACTCCTGGGGGCAATGCTGCCAAGAGACCCTTCCTTATACTGTTTGACAAATAAGTGCTACAGATTCAATGTAATGAAAATGGTGCTTCCGAAAGATGTGGTATGTGCCTGTCTCTGAGTACATTTAAATATTAATTCAACTTTGCAGAGATACATACAATGACCCTACACTCTTAATAAAGTAGAGCAAATCAAAATCAGTCCGGTTAAATGTGTATGCTGCCTATCAGTGCGAATGACACTGGTTTTTGGCATATATTTAAAGAAGTCAAATGAGAACCAATAAGGCATTTGTTTCGAAAACTACAAATTCCAATGTCCTTCTCCTGTTATGCAGTTGTCCTTCTTGACCTTCCTCTTCTTTGTCCAAACTGGTTAGTTCCAGTTTGCTATCTTTACTTAAGACCATAATAGGCACCTTTGTATGAAACCTTCAGTTTCTTCTCAATTTGGCACATGGAATAACCTTTATTCTGCAAAAAAAAAAATATAATATATATATATATATATATATATATATATATATATATAGACATGTTTATTGAGAAAGCTGTTTCGTTTTGGCCATTGTCGAACTTGGAACTGAACTTTAGTAATGCCAGTACCTTACAACACAAGTGAACACAGTAACAGATTTCAGTGCTGCTAATGCAATTAGAAATGTTTCTTTCATAACCAAGTAGCATGTAAACATGACTAAGGATATGTTAAGGGAGTTTAATGTTAGGAATCATTGCTGAAAATGGGGCTTTACAGCCATATGTGAATAATAAATTAGTCAATTTAAGTAGTAATAGCCATTATACACAGTAGTAATGCCTTGACCATATTTTTAAATCAATTTAATGGTATCTAGATAAAAATGCTATGAATTTCTATCAAAAAAAACAAACTTTTAAACAGTAATGTATTTACTATGTTGGCTAAAAGCACACAAAATACAACATGCAGTGTTTTACATGATAAGCATTTTATTACTGCCAGCATATCATACTTTTTCACTACCTAATCTGTTCAATGGGTTTATATGGTGTAGAGATGCAGTTGTGGCTTTTTTATATTATTTAGTAAAATAGCTACACATATTGAGTAATATTACACAAAAGACAAAACTTGGGTGGCGCAGTGCTGCCTCGCAGTTAGGAGACTACCTGCGTGGAGTTTGCATGTTCTCCCTGTGTCTGTGTGGGTTTCTTCTAGGTGATCTGGTTTCCTCCCACAGTCCAAAGACATGCCGGTTAGGTGCATTGGCGATTCTAAATTGTCCCTAGTGTTTGCTTGGTGTGTGGGCGTGGGTGTGCGCCCTGCCCGGGGTTTGTTTCCTGCCTTGCGCCCTGTGTTGGCTGGGATTGGCTCCAGCAGACCCCCGTGACCCTGTAGTTGGGATATAGCGGGTTGGATAATGGATGGATGGATGAAAAGACAAAACTTTAACAAATTGAAAAGAGTTTTTATCAAAAGGCTAGAAGAAAAAAATCATTTAACTTAGTATATGTGAAATTGGAAATTTTATCACATTATGTTACAGTTTGCATTTTGTCGGAGTTGGTACAATTTTACTGACTGACACCAGTAACCCAATAATTGCCTCCAACTCCACACACCTGGAGGGAATAACTGCTTTACTACTCCTGCATGCCCTGGCAGTTGCAATATTGGTGCTATTCTTTTGTGCAAGGTCTCATTGACAGTGCTATTTTCACAAAACTTTAAAGACATCCTTTTTAATCTTTTATCAAATCAGTTATTGCTTTTAATTTAACATGTAATTGTAAAGTAATATTGTCACAATAAGTGCTGAAATTAATGGTTTGCACCAGACCCCTCTCACTGCACTTCCATCAAAAAGAAGGCTGACTTGATTCTGTCATTCAGTTACCATTCTGTTTCCTACGTTGCATTTGTTGCAAACAAGAAGCAGATTTAGGTTGGCAGGGGCCAAGAGTAACAGAACTTTTTTTTCCACAAAGCTTTAAGAATTTTAATATTAGTAATACCTGCCTTCTGTACACATCTACAAAATGAGGTCCATTCATAAGTAGTTTTATGACAGCAATGTGGAAGTAATTGGGTGATCTGTACGGAGCTCAGACACCTTATTATATTATATGGTGTAAATCTTACACAAGCAGGCATATTGATACTTGTGGGCATGTAATACACAGTACAGTCTACATTTTCAGAGTATTTTTAGTGCTATTGGTAACTTCAATTACGCTGAATATCAGTGGCCAGTTCATAATTCTCTTTTGTTTATACGGCAATACAAGGCTTCCAAGTTGTCGAATTCTTTTCATATAAACAGATATTATATTGCAAAGATATATCATTCTTTTTGCAGAAAATACTAATTTATTCATAATAGGTAAAGTTGAATAAAAAGGTGAAGAAAAAAGTGCATCTGGTTATCAAATGGATGTGGAGGAAAATTAAGAAATTTGTGCTAATTGTTGTCTTAATCACAAAGTTTAATTTGACCATTTTAACTTTTATTTAAGGTACAAGAAAACTCCCCAGGCCATCGGGCAGGATTGGAACCCTTCTTTGACTTTATTGTTTCAATTAATAATACACGATTGGTGAGTGCTTTTTTTTCTTTTTTGTTTGTTTAAATAGTGCATTATGTTTTTTGTGTTTTTTGGTCAAACAAACTTTTATTCCGTTCTTCATACTCCTAAGATAACAGGTTCCAATGGTTTTTGCATAGTGTAAGTAATACTGTAGTATTTGGAATGTTGATTAGATTTCCACTTCTCTGTTTTGTATTATGAAGGTTGTTTCTTCAAAAGAAAAAAAATGTTTCCTATGTTTAATTAGTTATTCTTTGACTTTATGCTGTGAGGAAACATCTGAATGACTGGACATAAATAGATGCTAATATTTATTCCCCTGTGAATTGAATTATATTATTTCAGTTTATAATGCTGTATTGGCCAGTATCCTGCTGCATTTATGCCAGTTTTATTTTAAAATGTTACCTTGCCTTCAGCTTCTTTCATGCCTGTTTGCATGTTTCTCTTTCATGTAATGTTTTCCCACCCCTTCTCGGTCAATTCTTTTCTCTCTGCAAATAGCAACATGACCGAATAGAGTTTACCTTTTAATTGATTAAAATATACTGTTTTAGTGTTATTATACTGTTCCACATGTAAGAAATCTTAACATGTGGTTCTGTTTACATCTTGCCTTCAGTTTTGTTGACTTGAAAACTCGCCCTAAAATGTTTGACATTGGTAAATCGGGAGTATCTGAAAATTGTTGTATCAGTCAGACTGGCATTTATTTATTGAGAACAATGAATGGAAAAATCTTGGTTATCCAGAGAAGAAAAAAAAATTCTAAAAACGTTACAGGTTATTTATATGTAATACCATAATAGTGTAATTTTATTTATGTGTCAGAAAACTGAACTTGTGGCAGATTGTCATTAGGATAGTTTACTGAATTTCATTTCAGTGTGTAGTAACATCTTAGATTCTGTTGTGTGTGTGTGTGTGTGTGTCAGTGTTGTTCTTGGCTTTATTCATTTCCCTGTTTGTTTTAATGCAATATGCCGTTGTGTACAATTGAGAAATGCTTCTGCTGTACTTATAAGATCTTACATTACAGTTTTTTACAAAACTGATGTAAATGCCAGAGTAACCTTTTTTTGCCCACATTTGGATTTTCTGGTCCCTCCTGATATTTGTTGATTCCCTCTCTCAGGAGCATTCTCCTATACACTGGAGATAATGGAGAGCTTGGCAGAGGAAACACAAAAATTGGGGGGTACTTTGGTGCAGCTGTCGATACCCAATATCCTTGTGCTGCCTGCTTGGTTTGTTGTCATTTTTCTGTTGGCATTACATTTTATTTTTATTTTAGGTCTTTCCCCTTAGTTCACTACGTTAGGAAGACTTCTTTGTATCTGACTCTAAATATATTTTTGAGACTCCTTTTCAAACCAGTGTTGCTACTCTCAAATTTGGATTTTGCTCCTTTTCAATTAACTAATGTAAATAATTTATATAACTGTTTTTCATGCTGTATGTCTAGCAACTTTAGATATTCCTGCTTTTAAGTCTGGGTCACTTGGTTGACTAGAGCCATTGATGTTTGGGTGAAAGAAGAAAAAAACAGACGAGCCAAGCATAGGTTGAAACAGTCCAGGCATTAGATTTATTATTATTATTAAGGAGTTGTTTTTTCTATACAATTATCCCTCAGTATCCATGAGGGATCGGTCCCACCACCCCTCTGTGGATGCCAAACTCCATGGATTCTCAAGTCCCTTATTTAAAATGGCGTAGTATTTGCATTTAACCCTGTGCACAACCTCGAGTGTGCTTTAAATAATCTCTATGTTGCTTATAGTATCTAATACAGTTTAAATGCTATGTAAATAGTTGTTATACTGTGTCGTTTAGGGAGTAATAACAAAAAAGTCTCTACTTGTTTAGTACAGGCGCAACCATCATAGCCTAACTACATAGTACACCTCAGCAAAAACATAACATTTTCTTTCTTTCAAAACTTCCAAATTGCTTCCATTTAATGACCTGAAAAAGAAATACATAAAATAAACAATGAGTATAAATTTATTCTCTCTCTTACACACACACACACACACTCTGTACACAACACAAATAGCAAATGTGATGCGAACAGTGTTTAAAGTGAGTGCTGGAGGGAGACACTGAATCTGTGAGATGGTGGGAATGCTACAGCAGGGTACGCCTACACATCATTTTGTTTGTGTAGATTCAGTGTAGTGCTCGGCATATGGCAAAATCAAGTTTTACTTTTTGAAACGTTTCTGGAATCTTCCATTGACCATCTCCCCCCACCCAAAATATTTTCATTCCAGGAATGTACAAGCAAATATAGTGAGGGCTACCCTATTATAACGACTTACCTGTTACAGACAGAATTCTAGATTTTTATTTTCTACTATTGATAACCTTGTTCACATTCCCTAGTACTCCCTTACACTCGCTGAGCAATATCTTAAATTTTTGATTAAAAAAAAATGGCTTCAGTCAAGTGTATGTAAGATACCTACATGGTCAAGAAGCTTATCATGCAGTGTGACATGATTATTTGTGCCATTCATGTTTGTTTTACCACCTAAGATAAATTTGTTAAGGCATTGATTTCCAAAAGGTTTAAATTTTCAGGTTTGTTGCTTTAAAATTGATTTTTGTATTTTGTGTGCTTTATGAGCCTTGAAATTAGTGAAGTCACAATAACTGCTGCTTTGTCAAGTAAATAACATTCCAAAAACAATTCTAAAAGATGCACTGATCGATCGGCTGCCAATCTAAATTGTCCAATTTCCAGTAAAAAAATACTTTATTGGTGATTGGTAAATTGGCCGATCACAAACGATCTTAACAGCCTCTGCTTTTCTATGTTTTACGATAATTTAGTTGCAGTACTCATTTTACCAGACAGCGCAAGACAATTGGATATTAGTCTTTACGTTTAAGAACGTGTAGTAATAAAGTGTGAAAAGGAATCGGAAAAGTTGTCCTGTTCAATTAGACAAACTACTGGAAATGCTACTTTAATGAATCCAGACCTTTTTTTTTTTTTTTTTTTTTTTTGTCTTTTAATTAAAACGAACTTCATTTGAGTTTGGACTGTGAGCTTCTGTTAAGTAAAGCAGTTTACTTTTTTAACTGAATAAAGAAAAGGTAAAGAAGAATTTGAAATTGCTGTGTAGTAAACAGCAGGCTTGTCAGCTTAACAGCAAAATGTGTCTTTTACTTTTAAACCTGTTAAGCATGTTAGTCTTGTGTCTTATTTAATTATTTTGGTTTTTGTCAGGCAAATGGTGAAAACTACTTTTTGTAATTAAGCCTTGTTTCAGATAGGTACATTACAAAAAAATTAAACAATATGACATTTTGTAAATATGAGAAACATTTTTTTATGCCATATGTATTATGGTTAAATATTTATGTACATATTTTATTAGATAAAGTAGTATTTTAGGGAAATTTTTTTTTTTTAGTATTTTAATGATCACTGAACAATGACTGTACAGAATTAATTTTGTTAAATAGAAAATGAACATTTAACACCTGTTGTCTTTAGTTTAATTGTAAAAATACCAGTTAACACTTTAATATAGTCATAATACATGATAAAACCCTAAGGAAAAATTACATGTGAAAATGTTCCGGTAGTATTGATACAGCACCGCATTAACACACATTGAAAGGAAAAATAGAAGACCTGCCTGGAAATACTTTGAGATGGTAGAGTTTCATCATGGGGAAAAAGCCAAAATGCCCACATGCAGGTTTTTAATATTGCCACTTTTATTCCTATAGAGTTAGTTCAGGAATAGATTTGTGCATCCTTCGAGGCTGCAGTGATATGACTGATCAGATGTGAGTTGTTGTATAACTCCTAGTATTACAGATTTGTACAAGGATTTAAAATAATTCTGAGATTAACCACTTTTTAATACTTGTGTCTTAACACAGTCCTAGTAAAGGAACAGTGTCTTTGCATTCATTCTCTGTTTGTAATGAGCACATCCATTTTTATCCATAAATGCATCCATCCATTGTCTAACCAGTTTATATGGTTAATGGGAAACCTTGCATAATTATGGATATAAGATTATGTTATGTGGGAGGAAACTCTGCACTGGCAGTGCTAACAGCAGTTGTAACAAGTAAGAATTGAAGCAAGTTTCAGATGAATTGGCTATTTAGCTTGTTTACCTTGGTTGATTAATTTAGCTACTACATTTGTTAAAGCCTAAATTAAATTAATTTAGTGCTTTGAGGCTTATACTGTGCTAAAAGAGACATATAATCAGCAAGATGCCCACTTAACATCACAGGACAAACAGTATGAAAATTTGTTTCACTTCTTTGGTTTTTGGAGCCAAACTAACTTTACTTAGTATAACCCCTAAAATATGACGAACGTAGTGAAAGTGCATATGTAATATATTTGAAAGATACTTTGTCCAATGTAATGTAGTCTACCAGTTGCAGTTTAATTGACTACAGGTAATATCAGTCCAATTAATTTATTCTGTTTTTGCACACAGGCTAAGCAATTACAATGTGTGATCACTCGTCTAAGATATAAATTAATGTAAAGTTGACATTTTTGATTTCAGACAGGAATCTTTAAAGTTGGCAGAAATTTCAAAACAAAGGGACAGATTGGGAAAAATTAAAGCACTCTGAGTTTGTGTCGTTTTGAAATTTAAATCAATTTAACTCATCCGGTGCATTTTATTTTTCAGAATTTTTTTTTATTTAAACCAGCTAATGATATAAATCTTGCAATAGGAATTGTTACAAACCAGATTTTGAAGGCATGTTGTTGCAACAACAATTTAAAGAATTTGATTTCATGACAGTGTCCTGAATTATCTTGAAATGCACTATTTGAGCAGTATACATAATAATGTATGGATTTTTATGTGTAGTACTTATTTTAATCAGCATTTTTTTAGTTACTGGAGAAAAAAATGTCAGTTAATTTGGAATGTGCACATGGTAAGATAAATCATGCAGTCTTTATAAAACCTACTGTATGCTGATATCCCCTAAGGTTAGATGATGGATTAAAATAGGGGACCTGCATCACAAGACTTTGTGTATGGACATTGTTTTTTCATAGTCTAAGGCTATATTTACACCTGTGCATATGTAAAGGCACCTGTTTTGTGCAAGTTAATACATGTGTGTTTTTTCATGTGTTTTTAGGGAAACATAAATTTTAAGAGGTGATGAGATCACCTGAATTTGCGTAATGATACTGCCACTACATTTTAATAAGAAAGGGATGGGCATTAATAAGCCCACTGCACCAACCATCCTTCTAATCAATCACACCAACGTAAGTTTGTACGAGAATTTATGACACAAAAAAAGCAAATTATATGTATTTTGTGATAAAGAGAAAACGGCGAGAAAATATATCAAGGGTTGGGGGAATTCCCTGTCTGTTTGGCATTGCAGAGTAGTCTTTTGAGACTGAAACACAGTCGTAATAGTTAAAAACAAATACATTCGACAAAGGAATTGGTTTCTCGGAGGTGTTTTTATAGAGAATAAACAGGAATTTAGATGAGAAAGGAATGGAACTGAGTTGGCAGGAAGTGAGATCTGGAAATGACATCGTCTTCCGTGGGTCGGGTTGACGTCATCATAGCAAGCCGGAAGTGTAGTCATTGATGTGAGACAGGAAGTGAGGACATCGGTCTTGGACAGACACGACATCTTTGGCAGAGGGACCTGGAAGTGGAGTGATAACGGAGAGCTGGAAGAATTGTTGTTGCATGGATTTTAAGTATTTTATGACTTCTGTTCTTCAGTTTTTCTTCTGGAAGAAGAGAAAAGACATTAGTACTCTGTTCCACTTCCCCGTCTCTTGTACTTTCACACTCGTTTGGACCCTTTGGCTGCCCCCTAAGCGTGCGTGTGTAACTAGATATATATATATATTTTTGCATTAATACTGGATACAAGTCAGAGTTCAGGAAGGTTGTGGAGGACTTTTTTAGGGACAACAACCTGCAACTCCACATCAATAAGACGAAAGAGCTGATAGTGCACTTTAAGCATGCCAAGTAAACTTTAAAAATTGTCACCATCCGGGGGGGGAGGTGGCGGTGATGCAGAGCTACAAGTACCTAAGGGTCCATATAAACAGCAAACTGGACTGGTCTGACAACACAGTGGCCTTGTATAAGAGGGGCCAGAGCAGATTGTACCTGGACACACTGGAAGCTGTTGTAGAAAAGAGAAATGGAAAAGTGGAAAAATTGGATGCCACTATGAAAAATACCCCCCATCCCCTGCAGGAGGCGATGTCTTGAAGCACCTTTAGACACAGGCTTAATACCTGGAGTTCTAAGAAGCACCCCGGGGGGGTCTTTTCTGCCCACTGCTATTGGTCATTTTAATGCTTCCTCCCAGGGCACTCGTTTACTTTATTTTGAAATATCTGAACAATATACATTTTGTTTGTATTTAGATGTCGATTGATTGATTTGCTGTATTTGTCCTGTGAGTCTGTATCCCTGTTTCTGTTTCTTGCTGCTGTATGCATGTGAATTTCCCCTTGGGATTAATAAACTTTATCTATTCTAATCTAATTTGCAGAATATTTTAAAATTCAAAGTGAGTTAATGTGCAAAGGGGGGCCTGTCATAGTAATAGTGTAAGTTCCATTAAATTCTGCAAAATCATTAATTTTTTTAAATGCAGCTTCGACGTTTTCTGTTAAATATGATGCAAATTCATTTCAGTTTGGTGAAGCCAAATCATTGTTATAAGCTGAGACTCATGAATATGATGTGCTTTTTGATTAATTTTAGTATTTGAGTATTCTGTAATGAATATCAAACTGAGATTTTGTTAACTTAATTTCACTTTTGCAACCTCCCTACCCCCTTCTCTTTCAACATTAAAAGCCACATTTTTTTTTTAATCTGTCTGTCAGGTTTGAGTGTTAGAATACAAAGTTAAGCATAACGTACAGCGCTTAAAATTTCTGTTAATGTGAATTGTGTAGTGAGCAGGAGATGAACTGATCACCAAAAGGCATAAAGTTAATGATGACACATTTCTTTAATAATTTGAGTAAGATTTATTTCTATCACTTAAGGTACAAAATACCAAAAAATGAAAAGGGCCTGAAGCTAAAGTTTGGGCACCCGACATGATCTGCACTTAGTAACCTCCTTGGCAAGTATCACAGCCAAGAGTCTTTCAGTTCTTACTTGGGGTGTTTTCGCCCATTTATCCATGCAAAAAACTTCTAATTCTGCAAAATACTTAAGGTGTTTGGGATGCACTGATCTATCCATTTGATAATTAATGATGTTTTTGGGGGTAAGGGTGGAGGGACTGTAAGGGCTATGGCAAACCCATCTTCTTGTGCCTCTTGAGGTATTACATTATAGACTTAAATATGATTTTTTTATTTTAATTTATATATTCAATCGCATTTGTAGTTTATCAGTCCTCTAATTGGCAGTTAAACACTGCATAAATGTGTTTAAGCAGGCATCCGCCCTAAAAGAGTATGCACTTATAGTGTTAAAATATACTTTTACTATATTTATACAGGTGTGGTTTTTAATTCATTTTTTCACTGTGTACTAGCTAGGCATTCTTAATTCTTGGTGTAATTAAATACGGATTACAATTTTAATCATGCAGTACTTGCTTCTTACCTAAATACGCTGTGTGACACATACACAAATAACAGTGCAAACCCTTAAAAAAAAAAAAAAAAAGCTGCCAAATTTCAAATGTTCATAAGGTGTTTATAAAGAAAATTTGAGGCAATCATGGTTAACAAGTTTGCAAGTAAAATAAACTTTTTAGCTTAACAGCAAAATTTTTCTATTGTTTACTAAGGAGTAATTTCAAAAAAATATTTTTCTACTTGAACACATGAGATGCTGTACTTAACACAAGCTCACTTGATTCCAAACTGAATGGAGCAGTGTCCATCTTAATTAAATGACAAAATAAAAAGGTCTGAATAATGGACAGGATGACTCCTGCAGTTCCCTTTTTTTCCTTTTATTACTCCACTTTCTTTAATGTAAAGACTAATATTAGTCTTCTCTCACTCTGGTAAAGTTTGTCTTGTTGGAAGTTTTCAACAGGAAAAAAAAATATGCAATTTCCTTAAACCTTAGAAAGCAGAGGCTGAGACAAAATCGCTTTTTGTGATTGGCAAATTTGCCATTTGCTTTATATTGAAAATCAGCCTATTTTCATCAACATTTAGGAACATTAGCTGGCAAATAACACTGAAAGAAAAATAAAATTTAATGGTTGTTGTTTTAAACAACTACCACCCCTTCTTTAAAGTTACCTCTTGGAATAAACTTCTTAATTACAAATCCATATTTTCAGAATCCCTGTATAAACGGTGTTCTTGTGGTGTTTTCAACATGCCTTACACAAGTGATCAAATGTTTCCATTGATTATGCCTAAATACGCCATTGAATAGGACAGATCTTAACTACTATAATCACTCTTAATTGGAGACTGCGCCTAAGTTCTTGTGCCATTCAAATACATACCATCTGGTTTCATTGCATTTATTAATTTTTATTTGCGACTTGGTTTCAAAAATCCCAGTGAGCACCAGAAGTTCAGAATTTACCAATTAATTGCAAGCAATGAAGTAGGCTGTTTTAACAGGCTCATAAACTGTGTCTCTTTATTTCAAAGGAAGAAATCAAGGGATCAAAAAATATCCTTTCTGGGCACAACATTAGAGACTTCCTTCCCCAACATAGTTTTCATCTTGCTCCATGCCATTGTTATAAGTGAACCCTTTGGAACCGAGTGTGTTGTTTCTGTTTGTTTTGTTTTACTTTGTGCCATTTGTTTTTCGAAATGTAAAATTTTTTTTTACAGCATTCTTCTTTCATGTTATCTGTACCCAGAACAAGGCTCAATATGGTGCTTAAAGAAATATGTAAGACATGCTGGAGAATTATTTTTGGATATCAAAAATTTCTTCGATTTGTATCCTTCCACATACACCATCCTTATTTAGTGTTTTTCTTATGGTAAAGGTGCAAACACAGAGGTTAGGCAGTTAGAAACCTGTAGATTATTAATCATTACCCATAGTGTTTTTGTGATGACTAGCCTTTTTCTTGAAGTGACTCTTGATAGATGAACACTACAGGACAAAGCTAACAACTGAGTGAATTTTTGGCATGTAGAAAAAAAAATGAATTGATTCTGGAAGGATGCTGGCTTAGGGTGGAGGATTGACACGGAGAGACAGGTTTTTTGGTGGACATGCCAGCCTTCCACTTTAGCCCCTCAAGGCTCGGTAATGATCATTTATGAAGACCTTTACTTCCTCTATAGTTCTCAATCATTTTCTAGGCACTCCACCGGGGGCCACAAGCAACCACAGAAGAGCTGATCCAAAGACCTCACAAAACTTTCCAATCCATAGTAGTGATGGTCTATATGTACAAAGGGCAGGGCGGTAATCAGTTTGAGTTTATTACCCATGGTTACTGTGAATACCATTTTTAAGGGGAACAAAACCATAACCTGGCCCCCACAACAAATTGACTTCAACGGCTTAGCCATGCCTTTTGGTGTCAGGTAAATGAACATCGATCCATTCGGTGTAGTCCACGTGCACCCCCACACATCTAAATGCAATCACAGAGCTGTTATTGCTTAATGTCGTGCACAATAGGCCTCTCTGATTTTGTTTTCTACAGCACATGGCCACATTTACAACCCCTTGATGTTCATCCCTGCCCCACCCCACAGCCCGCAGCAAGGACCCAATTCAAGAATAGGCACGATTAGACAACAGGTGGTGCAAAATGGATTACACTTTTATCATAGTGGATAAGTGAATCCACAGGAATGTAATCTGTGGATAGTAAGGATTTACTGTATGTATTTTTTAAGTTATTGCTGATGGGCTGGGTTTTACATCTTTCAATGAACAAATCTAACAAAAGATCAAAATAAATACATATGACAGCTTTGTAATAGTTGAGTATCCCTGATTTGAAATTCTAAAATGGTCCAAAATCTGAAACTGAGTGCCAACTTGTCACCACCTATATTGCCTTTGTTTTTCTCCATTTACAGTAGGAAGACAGTAAATTGCTGCAGATGACCTTTTTATGTTGGCAAAAATGTTATTTTTTTATGTATGTACACCCACACCATGAAAACTAAATGTGGTGTCTCGGGCAGTTAATGGTTTCCAGCACAGAAAGCAGGACAGAGTAAAAGTTGGCTGAGATGTTCCTCACCTGTCAGCCAGTTACCTGAGAAGTGACAGCAGGTAGCGTGTATAAACTAACATTAAACAAAAAAAGATCTTCAGTGGAGATACAGTGCATCCAGAAAGTATTCACAGCGCATCACTTTTTCCACATTTTGTTATGTTACAGTCTTATTCCAAAATGGATTAAATTCATTTTTTTCCTCAGAATTCTACACACGACACCCCATAATGACAACGTGAAAAAAGTTTACTTAAGGTTTTTGCAAATTTATTAAAAATAAAAAAACCTGAGAAATCACATGTACAGTCATGTGAAACAATTAGGACACCCTTTGAAAGCATGTGGTTTTTTGTAACATTTTTAATAAATGGTTATTTCATCTCCGTTTCAACAATACAGAGAGATTAAAGTAATCCAACTAAACAAAGAAAACTGAAGAAAAGTCTTTTCAAGATCTTCTGTAAATGTCATTCTACAAAAATGCCTATTCTAACTGAGGAAAAAGATAGGACACCCTTGCCCCTAATAGCGAGTGTTACCTCCTTTGGCTGAAATAACTGCAGTGAGACGGTTCTTGTAGCCATCTACCAGTCTTCGACATCGGTCTGAGGAAATTTTACCCCACTCCTCAATGCAGAACTTTTTCAGCTGTGAGATGTTTGAGGGGTTTCTTGCACGTACAGCCCTTTTCAAGTCACCCCACAGCATCTCAATGGGATTCAAATCTGGACTTTGACTTGGCCATTCCAGGACTCTCCATTTCTTCTTTTTCAGCCAATCTTTGGTTGATTTACTAGTATGTTTTGGGTCATTGTCATGTTGCATGGTCCAGTTCCGCTTCAGCTTTAATTTTCTAACTGATGGTCTCACATGTTCTTCAAGCACCTTCTGATACACAGTAGAATTCATCGTGGATTCTATGATGGTGAGCTGACCAGGTCCTGCTGCAGCAAAGCAGCCCCAAACCATGACACTTCCACCTCCATGCTTCACAGTTGGTATGAGGTTCTTTTCTTGGAATGCTGTGTTTGGTTTACGCCAAACATGTCCTCTGCTGTTGTGTCCAAATAATTCAATTTTGGACTCATCTGTCCAAAGAACATTATTCCAGAAGTCCTGGTCTTTGTCAACTTTATCTCTGGCAAATGTCAGTCTGGCCTCGATGTTTCTCTTGGAAAGCAAAGGTTTCCTCCTTGCACACCTCCCATGCAAGTTAAACTTGTACAGTCTCTTTCTGATTGTAGAGGCATGTACTTCTACATCAACAGTAGCCAGAGCCTGCTGTAGTTCTCGAGATGACACTTTAGGGTTTTTGGAGACCTCTTTTAGCATCTTGCGGTCTGCTCTTGGGGTGAACTTGCTGGGGCGACCAGTCCTGGGCATGTTGGCAGTTGTTTTGAAAGCCCTCCACTTGTAGACTGTCTTCCGGACAGTGGAATGGCTGATTTCAAAATCTTTTGAGATCTTTTTAAATCCCTTCCCAGACTCATAGGCTGCTACAATCTTTTTTCTGAAGTCCTCTGACAGCTCTTTTGTTCTCACCATGGTGCTCACTCTCACTTCAACAGTCAGGAGCACACCAAACTAAATGTCTGAGGTTTAAATAGGGCAAGCCTCATTCAACATGCAGAGTAACGATCTACTAATTATGTGCACCTGGTGTGATATACCTGTGTGAGATCTGAGCCAATTTAAGAGGGAATACATGTGAGGGTGTCCTATCTTTTTCCTCAGTTAGAATAGGCATTTTTGTAGAATGACATTTACAGAAGATCTTGAAAAGACTTTTCTTCAGTTTTCTTTGTTTAGTTGGATTACTTTAATCTCTCTGTATTGTTGAAACGGAGATGAAATAACCATTTATTAAAAATGTTACAAAAAACCACATGCTTTCAAAGGGTGTCCTAATTTTTTCACATGACTGTACATAAGTATTCACAGCCTTTGCTCAATACTTTGTCGATGTACCTTTGGCAGCAATTACAGCCTCAAGTCTTTTTGAATATGATGCCACAAGCTTGGCACACCTATCCTTGGCCAGTTTCGCCCATTCCTCTTTGAAGCACCTCTCAAGCTCCATCAGGTTGGATGGGAAGCGTCGGTGCACAGCCATTTTAAGATCTCTCCAGAGATGTTCAATCGGATTCAAGTCTGGGCTCTGGCTGGGCCAAAAAGGACATTCACAGAGTTGTCCTGAAGCCACTCCTTTGATATCTTGGCTGTGTGCTTAGGGTCGTTGTCCTGCTGAAAGATGAACCATCGCCTCAATCTGAGGTCAAGAGCGCTCTGGAGCAGGTTTTCATCCAGGATGTCTCTGTACATTGCTGCAGTCATCTTTCCCATTATCCTGACTAGTCTCCCAATTCCTGCCACTGAAAAACATCCCCACAGCATGATGCTGCCACCACCATGCTTCACTGTAGGGATGGTATTGGCCTGGTGATGAGCGGTGCCTGGTTTCCTCCAAACGTGACGCCTGGCATTCACACCAGAGAGTTCAATCTTTGTCTCATCAGACCAGAGAATTTTGTTTCTCATGGTCTGAGAGTCCTTCAGGTGCCTTTTGGCAAACTCCAGGTGGGCTGCCATGTGCCTTTTACTAAGAAGTGGCTTCCGTCTGGCCACTCTACCATACCGACCTGATTGGTGGATTGCTGCAGAGATGGTTGTCCTTCTGGAAGGTTCTCCTCTCTCCACAGAGGACCTCTGGAGCTCTGACAGAATGACCATCGGGTTCTTGGTCACCACCCTGACTAAGGCCCTTCTCCCCCTATCGTTCAGTTTAGATGGCCAGCCAGCTCTAAGAAGAGTCCTGGTGGTTTTGAACTTCTTCCACTTACAGATGATGGAGGCCACTGTGCTCATTGGGACCTTCAAAGCAGCAGAAATTTTTCTGTAACCTTCCCCAGATTTGTGCCTTGAGACAATCCTGTCTCAGAGGTCTACAGACAGTTCCTTTGACTTTATGCTTGGTTTGTGCTCTGACATGAACTGTCAACTGTGGGACCTTATATAGACAGGTGTGTGCCTTTCCAAATCATGTCCAATCAACTGAATTTACCACAGGTGGACTCTAATTAAGCTGCAGAAACATCTCAAGGATGATCAGGGGAAACAGGATGCACCTGAGCTCAATTTTGAGCTTCATGGTAAAGGCTGTGAATACTTATGTACATGTGCTTTCTCATTTTTTTATTTTTATTAAATTTGCAAAAATCTCAAGTAAACTTTTTTCACGTTGTCATTATGGGGTGTTGTCTGTAAAATTCTGAGGAAAAAAATGAATTAAATCCATTTTGGAATAAGGCTGTAACATAACAAAATGTGGAAAAAGTGATGCGCTGTGAATACTTTCCGGATGCACTGTATGCAGTATTGGCCAGCTTATAAAGGAACTCAGATTCTGTTCATCATTAAACCTCAAAAGAGATGAATATACTGTACATTTATCACATCAACACACATAATAATGGCTCAGTGATATGAATTATATGTGCGAGTCATCATTTAGCTGGATTAGCTGCATTTCCCTGCTTGATCATGTCTGTCCCCAAGGTATTGCATGATGTATATGCAAATATTCCAAAATATGAAAATATCTGAAGTGCCACTCATTACATTATGCATTAAATATTCCTTTTACCTTTTTATTGCATCTTTTTTTTCTTAACAGAATAAAGACAATGACACTTTGAAAGACTTGCTAAAAGCAAATGTTGAGAAACCAGTCAAGATGTTGGTGTATAGCAGTAAAAGACTAGAACTCCGAGAGACAACAGTGACACCAAGCAATATGTGGGGTGGACAAGGTTTGCTAGGTGTGAGCATCCGCTTTTGCAGTTTTGAAGGGGCCAATGAAAATGTTTGGCATGTACTAGTAAGTATGTTTTTCTGGGAGTAAAACTTTACCAAAATGTTGAAATTCAATAAAAAAATTTTTTTTTTTGCATAGTTCTGCCATTTTCATTATAAAAGATATTCAAAATGCAAAACGAGACATTGGTTTTATTCATAAACATCTCATCATCTGTGAGGAAATGATCCACATCATAGGCTAATTGCACCATCTGTTAAGTCTGCTGTTTTTGCTTAGAGATATTAACTATAGAGTGCTTAAGAATCTGAAAATGTAATGTTGCTGCATATGTAATTATAAGGATTATGTTTACTTTACAGTATTGTAACATATATGCTTTAGTGTCTTATACTTGTTGTAAAATTTAGGTACTTCTGTATTTGCTATAATTGTATGTTGTTTCACAATAGGAAGTGGAGCCAAATTCCCCTGCAGCACTTGCAGGTCTGCGACCCCACACGGATTACATTATTGGTGCAGACACTGTCATGAACGAGGTGAGGTAAACACTATGGTTCATCTGTAAATGTCACATTGTTGCACTTGATTTAAATTAAATGTCTTGTGTACATGTAAATAATATATATAATATAATATAGCAAGGCAGTGAAAGGTGGTTGATTTTTGAAGGATTTGTGAAAAAAAGCTACATATTTAAAATGATTATTTTATTGTTTTAGCTATAGGTTTAAAAAAAAAAAAAAACTACAGACCTTCCTAAAATATGTTTTACAAGTTTAAACCATGTTCCACAGTAGAATCTCTTGGAGCAAAATAGCTCCTATTGCAGCTTTTTGTGTCTAGTTGTGTGTTTTTTGTTTTTTTTTTTTTTTATTACTAAACACCTTAAAACACATTTTTGTAAAGAATAAAAATTTGGTTGTAAATAAAATGTGATTTGAGGCCTAATGCCTTCTACACCAAATAGTGTATCTATTAAAAAAAAAAAAAAGTAAAAATGCGTCAAGATTCTGTGTGTGGTTGACAGTTTTTACCACTTCTATGTTGTTATCAGTACATGAAATAAGACCATATTTTAGTTTCAAGTGGCAACATGGACTTGCCATATCTGATAATAATCTGTCTGTCTACATTTCCATGTAAAGGAAGAGCATGACAGGTTGTCGTATGATCCAATCAATTTTGACTACATGAGGATGTTGGTTTCTTCTCACATTTAAAGTTTTGATGTTCGGTTCATTGCCTTTATTTAATTGACCCTTGAGATGGATATGTGCAAGTGTGGAAATCTCATTTGGCAAGAATTTTGTCTGGGGCAAGTTCCTACCTTGCACATATGAAAGCTATGATAGGTTAGAAATCTAGATGGACTCATTGAAAGAAAAAAATAATAAAACAAGGATAGATCTTTTTTTTATATAATGTCATGGGGGGAAAAGCAGCACATGCATTTGCTTTGGATTTACTCAGCATAACTGTAGGTTCTTTAACAAGTTAACATTATTTCACAGGTTTAAAGTAAGTGGCCCCTGTGGTCCACTTTTGTTGCATTACAACACCTTTTAAGAATCTCAAAATCAGTTATTCTTAAAAGTACAATTAATATCAGTACTGGGCTTTCTAAATTGGAACAATTTGTCAGATTCCTAGTTAATGTTCAAAGTTATTATGGTGTACATTGTATTAACCAGCTCTTTCAGCCATAGAAGTGTCATTAGATGGATAGTTGTTTACATTTTGTATAAATACTATGCACAGTCATGAAAACACAAGATACCTGTATACAAAATGTTTCCATCAGTCCTTTAGTTCATGCGTATCATTATTCATTCTGAATCATTTAGACCCATTCAGAAGGGTGTAAGCCCAGTTTCACTTGGTTAACGCCATTTTCTGATGCTTGAATCATTTTACAGGCATTTTTGCATCTCTCAACTGATTTTTGAAATATGAGGTAGCGAATAGTCATTAAGTGGATAGATTTAGAGAAGGTCGACAAGGGAGTTGTTTTGGACAACTAGGACTATTAAGAATTTTATATACAATGGATTCACAAAGTGTTCAGACTCTTCCACTTTCTGTACAATTTATTGTGTTGTAGGTTCAATTTTTAAATGGGTATATTTGTCATTTTTGCTTTGGTCTACATTCAGTATAACTTAAATGACAAAGGGAAAACACGTTTTCAGAAAGACTTGCAAATTTACTCAGTCAAAAATTGACATCTCTCACTCATAAGTATTCAGACCCTTATGTTCCAGCTTTGAGTCCTTGAGTAAGTCTCTGCAAGCTTTGCACATCTAGATCTGGGCAGTTTATCCCATTTCTTTTTTTTTTCCTGGCAGATTCTCTGAGGCTCTATTAAATTGGATTGTAAATATCTGTAAACTGCCGTCTTCGGTCTCTCTACACCGTTTCTATGGTGTTTAAGTCAGAACTTTTCTCATTTTAATTTTCTTGCTTTATAGTCATTCTGGTATGCACACATATCGAAGTGTGTGTGTGTATCTTTCCATCCCTCCCTGCCTCACTCCCCCTGGGGACAAATAAAAGTGAATCTATCTAAAGGATTTTGTCTGGGCCACACAGGGAAAGTCAGTCACTTTTCCCAAAGCTACTCCAGCATTGTCTTGACTGTATGCCTTGAAACGTGGTGGTTCCATTCTTCTTCCATTTCACAATTTTGAGTCCACTGAGCTTTTGGGAACACCCAAAGCTTTAGCAATTGATTTATCCCTTTGGCTTGATCTGTGTCTCAACACAATTTGATCATGGATGTCTACAGAGTTCCTTGGATTTCATGGCTTAGATTTTCCTGACATGCAGTGTGAGTTGTGGGAGCTTCTATACTTGTGTATGCCTTTCTGAACGATGTACGTTCAATTCAGAGGACATCAGTCAAGTTCTAGACAACCTTAAGGATAGCTAAAGCAAGCAGGATGTGCCCGACTACAATATGGAGTACCACAGTAAAGATCTAAATACGTATACATTACCAGTCAAAAGTTTTAGAGCACCTCAGTTTTTCCTGCTTTAAGGCAGTGGGTTTTTAATTAATCACCAGAAGTTGAGACATCTGTGCAAATTGTTTCAACTTGCAAGGCTTAATTTAAATGTAATAGTTGCAGAACATCTGTACAGTAGATTGTTACCTATTAGTTGTTCCCTGAAGAAGGCCCAATTTTGATAATTCTGAGATTTCCTTTTTTCCAGTTTTTGTTAACCTACACATTAAATTTAAACCTCTGGCAGTTTACTGCTTACCTTTTCCCCATTTTAGGTCATTCATTGCATTTCAACTGATTAACCTGAGGTGTTCTAAAACTTTTGACCGGTAATGTATAAATGAGAGATTTCAGTTTTGGGTTTTTAAAGTTGCAAACCTTTCTGAAAACATGTTATTTTGTCATTATGGATTATTGTAGATTGGTGTAGCAGCAACTGCAAATATATCCATTTAAAATAAAATCTGCAACACAAGGTGTACGTAAAGGGGTCTGAGCATTTTCTGCATCCAGTCCAATCTGAAGCTGTTTCTTTAAAATACTTTTAAGCAGCTATTTTTGACACATCCCAAAGCCTATACTCCCTTCAATTGTGAAGGAACAGCAAGACGGTGCTGTATGTTTACACTGTGTTATTTCATCTCTATGAACTGTATGATTCTGTCATGCAAAGTATGGTGGTTGCATGGATTTGGTAGGTCATATGTAGTAAATTAACAGCTCATCATTACATTGGACCATCACAGACAGATTTGCAAAAATGTAAAATGATGTTGCAAAATTTTATTTTTAACAAAAAAATCTGCTTTATTCCAATTGTAAGTAGATAAACTGAATCTTTTTTCTGTCTTCTGTTATTGACACCATTTCTTCACTTTATTATTCCAGAAATATGCATTGTTTCTATTCCTGAACTAAGTGTTAATAGAACAGAAATGAATATAGATGTAGTCTATAATAGTGTTAATTTTGTTTGATGGTTTAGCAGGTTTTTAGTAATTTAAAAGGTTATAAGGCATATTTTAATGCACTTTATCGTCAGCATACATTTATATACATTTATTTACTGCATGTTATATGAAGGTTATCAAAATAGTACATTGTTTTGTGGCTCTCTTTCAGTCTGAAGATCTCTTCTCCCTAATAGAGTCTCATGAGGGAAAAGGTCTGAAACTATATGTATACAATACAGACACCGACAATTGTCGGGAAGTTGTCATTACACCAAACAGTTCATGGGGTGGAGATGGAAGGTAAGAATTAATTGGAGTATATACCATAACGGTAATTACATCAATTTGGAGAAAATACTCAAGAGTAATACTACTTTTTATATTTTGCAGCTTAGGATGTGGAATTGGTTATGGTTATTTACATAGAATACCAACTCGACCATTTGAAGAAGGCAAGAAGATTACTCTTCCAGGCCAGGTACCTACGGCACCCATTAGCCCCCTGAAAGATGGATTTACTGAGGTTGGTTTTATGGCTTAATACTGTGATACTAGCATAGAAACTCTTGAATAATATTTGACTAAAATTAAGTAGTTTCTGCCGCATCATTGTGTGATTTTTGAGATGTATAAAGAAGACTGACAGAATCACTGTATTTAGTATGCCACTATAAAAAAGGTATGTATTTTAAACGTAACCATGAAATTCTTATTTACAAATCTCAGCCTATGTTTGTCATAGCAGAAACTGTCCATGATCTGAAGGAGGATGCAGCTTAGGGAAGGCACAATATAAATAAAACGTGGCTATCCTCCAACCACTGTACAGTTCCACATATGTTGTTGTAATTATTTTAGAGGTTCTTAGCAAAATGCAGTATTTGATGTGTCTGTGCGTTTTATCTGAAATGTTGGGACATTTTTTTGTTTTTCACTGTTTTTAAAATAAAGCACTTACTTGTACAAACATAATGGCCATAATTAAATTAGTTTTTTACCTGAATATTTTTTTAAAGAGATAGCCATTATGATTATTATTTTACATTACAAAATAACATTTTAACTATGATGAAGTTGGCTTTTTGAATGTGTGGATTACTACTCATGACGAAAACTAGTCTGGATTTGAGCTTCTTGTTTTGTTCATGTCATTTCATCGTTTTATTATGAATCTTGGAAGTACAAAGCTATCAGTTTTTCAGAGCTGAACCATAGAACATTGTTTTCCTAACCACGAGTCTTCATCACTGGGTTACGAGTCTCTGTTTTTGGGTCACCAGCTCAAGTAAAAAGCCGAGTAGGTCACAAATTCCACTTCTCATGCACGCTGTGCACACCATAATATACACCAGGGGTGCCCACACTTTTTCGGCTTGCGAGCTACTTTTAAAATGACCAGGTGGAAATGATCTACCTACAT
>JANRMT010062814.1:19964319-19989815 GCA_026402145.1 Polypterus bichir lapradei | reverse complement strand
ACTTAATGTGTAAATATTTGTATGAACACTAAAAGAGTCAACACCATAAGACATAAACTAAAAATGTTTCACAATGTGTCCCTGAATGAAGGGAGGCTCAAAATCAAAAGTACCAGTCAGTATCTGGTGTGGCCACCAGCTGCTTGAAGTACTGCAGTGCATCTCCTCCTCATGGACTGGACCAGATTTGTCAGTTCTTGCTGTGAGATGTTACCCCACTCTTCCACCAAGGCACCTGCAAGTTCCTGGACATTTCTGGGGGGAATGGCCCTAGCCCTCACCCTGCGATCCAACAGGTCCCAGACATGCTCAATTCCTTCGACGATAAACACGAATCCGTCCATCACCCCTGGTGAGACAAAACCGTGACTCATCAGTGAAGAGCACTTTTTGCCACTCCTGTCTGGTCCAGCGAAGGTGGGTTTGTGCCCATAGGCGGCGTTGTTGCTGGTGATGTCTGGTAAGGACCTGCCTTACAACAGGCCTACAAGCCTTTAGTCCAGCCTCTCTCAGCCTATTGCGGACAGTCTGAGCACTGATGGAGGGATTGTGTGTTCCTGGTGTGACTCGGGCAGTTGTTGTGGCCATCCTGTACCTGTCACGCAGGTGTGATATTCGGATGTACCGATCCTGTGCAGGTGTTGTTACACGTGGTCTTCCACTGCGAGGATGATCAGCTGTCCTTCCTGTCTCCCTGTAGCGCTGTCTTAGGCGTCTCACAGTGCGGACATGGCAATTTATTGCCCTAGCCACATCAGCAGTCCTCATGCCTCCCTGCAGCATGCCTAATGCACGTTCACGCAGGGACCCTGGGCATCTTTCTTTGGGTGTTTTTTACAGTCGGTAGACAAGTCTCTTTAGTGTCCTGCGTTTTTAGAACTGTGACCTTAAATGCCTACTTTCTGTAAGCTGTTAAGGTCTTAACGACCATTCCACAGGTGCATGTTAATTAATTGATTATGGTTAATTGAATATGCATGGAAAACATTGTTTAAACAATTTACAATGAAGATCTGTAAAGTTATTTGGATTTTTAAAACATTATTGTTGAAATACACAGTCCTGAAAAAGGAACGTTTCTTTTTTTGCTGAGTATAGATATATAGATATAGATATATATATATATATATAAAATATAGATATAGATAGATATATAAAGATATATATAGATATAGATATATAAAGATATATAGATATAGATATATAAAGATATATAGATAGATAGATATCTCTCTATATATATATATATATATATATATTTATATATATCTAAGATAGATAGATATAGATATAGATATAGATAGATATAGATATAGATAGATAGATATAGATATATATAGAGAGAGAGATATAGATATATATAGAGAGAGAGATATAGATATATAGAGAGAGCAAAATACCCGCGCTTTGCAGCGCAGAAGTAAAAAGAAAAGGAAACATTTTAATAATAACGTAACATGATTGACAATGTAATTGTTTTGTCATTGTCATGAGTGTTGCTGATATATAGATATATAAAAGTCATCGCTGGAATATATAAAGTCAAAACCTGAATATATAAAGTCAGCGTCGGAATATATACAGTCAGCGCTGGAATATATAAATTCAAAACCTGAATATATAAAGTCAGCGTCGGAATTTATAAAGTCATTCCTGATTATATAAGTTAACAAAAACGTATTCAGAAAAATAAATTAAAAAACACTGTTCTTTTAATGTTTTGAAAATGATGCATGTGCCCTGCCCAGGATTTTTTCCTGCCTTGTGCCCAGTGTTGGCTGGGATTGGCTCCAGCAGACCCCCGTGACCCTATGGTCGGATTCAACAGGTTGGGAAATGGATGGATATTCCAGCGCTTACTTTATATATTCAAGATTTGACTTTATATATTCCGACGCTGACTTTATATACTCGGGTTTTGACTTTATATATTTAGGAATGACTTTATATATATTCAAGTTTTGACTTTATATATACCGACGCTGACTTTATATATTCAAGTTTTGACTTTATTTATTCCGACAGTGACTTGATTATATAAAGTTTTGACTTTATATAGTTAAATTTAGTCATCATTGCGTAAATTTTTCTTCACCATACAAATGTAAAGAGTAAATTCGCCTTACATTCCAACCAAAGATATTTGTGTCGACTAAATAGAACTAGAAAATATATATTTTTTCGCACAATTCAGATCGAGTTGATGCACATCGACGCATCGAGCCCGCGTGCTATTGTGGTTTCGCCTGCGTGCCTCAATAAGTGACCCTCCCCTCGCTCTTACTTTTTTACCGTTCATCTAATGAATACACTGAGTATGGCTTTACCAAAACAATCATTGATCGTGAATAAAGTATCCATTATTCATAAAGCTTCAATTGGTGATCTGTCTTTCTGCGTTAACCGCATATTTTTTCATACATCTCAAACCAAGGGGATGCGAGAGTAAAATGAATCGGGAAGCGCGCATACATATCAGTGTACCCCCTCTCGGGAATCGAACCTCGGTCATCGGCGTTAGAGGCGAAGCCTCTACCATTGCGCCACGTCATGTGGTTTGTCTATTTGAGAGTATGTAGATCGGGATATATATATATACCCGTGCTTCGCAGCGGAGAAGTACTTTGTTAAAGAAGTTATGAAAAAGAAAAGGGAACATTTTAAAAATAACGTAACATGATTGTCAATATACAGTAATTGTTTTGTGACTGTTATGAGTGTTGCTGTCATCAAGGATTTGATTGTCATTTCTTTCAATCAGGTTCGTATTTGTAGGATGTGTTGTGTTCAAGTTACATTCCGTGTTTGTCAATCGTTGTAAAGATAACAGTTTTCATTCATCGATTCGTTTCTTACTGCATCAATAAACAGCTCGTCTTCATCTTTATTTGAGACGTGACACACTGCATGCATGGGGTTTTTTTTTTTTTTTTACACTGTCTTCCTTTAGCGGGACAATGACTTTTTCCACCGTGTGCTTTGTTTCCGCAGTAGCCGCACTTATGAATATGCTTGTATGTATCACACGCTTCATATTTTTTTGCTGCCTTCTCAATTGTGTAATTCGGATTTTGTTCAGCACTCTTTGGAACTGTTGCTTTTTGTCTGTGCACTGCGTCATTTCATGTGAGTCGCTCGGTGTACATGCATCGAAGCTTCTTAGCTGTGCTGGTGCCATCTCGTGCAATGTCCACGGCTGTATTATGTTAGCTAAGACCCGGCACTTAAAAGTTTCTCTCGCAGTTTTGCCGAGTTTGTGCCAAACACCACCCTGACCATCTCATCTTCCTCTGCATAAGCACAGTCCTTCACCCGTGAATATTTAGCGGCAGTGTTTCTATTGGATTGCCTCTGACGGATGGCCTTATATGGGCTGGCACTAAATTACGTGGGAGGCGTAACTCCGCCTCCCACGGGCATCGAGCAGAAGTCTATTATAGTCTATGGATGAAAAAATAGGTTCCAGTTATGACCATTACGTGTAGAATTTTGAAATGAAACCTGCCCAACTTTTGTAAGTAAGCTATAAGGAATGAGCCTGCCAAATTTCAGCCTTCTACCTACACTGGAAGTTGGAGAATTAGTGAGTGAGTGAGGGCTTTGCCTTTTATTAGTATATATATATATATATATATATATATATATATATATATATAATATTATACACACACTGAGTGTACTTTATACATAAAATGTATGTTGTCACACCTTGCATAACTGAATAACCTTTATGGCAATAACAATTCAATACATTTATGGTCAGTACAGTATTTGGATTTAATAATCGTCATGTGAGAAAAGACTGACTTGCATAAATAAGTACAGCCGAATAATGCAGTCAAGGAGCTTTTGAATTCAGCCGAGTGAAAAATGACGGCTGTCCGATTAACTGCGATTTTAGTTCCCTCTCCTTTCTCTTTCTCAGATCGCTTTTTGGAAGGACATCAGTTTCATAGTTTTTATGAACAGTTCGAAAGTGCCTTTCCACATTTTCCTTCTTTGGAATAGCAATGATAGATTGACAGATCAGACAAACGCACTTCGATTGTGACATTGTGAGAAAAAAATCATCTTCCAATTCCACATCCAGCCCATATACTCTCCCCAGACAATTTTTTTTTTTAATCCCTTCTTTAGTCGATATAAATTGGAAGACTAACTAGATCACAGCCAGAGTTTTGCAGTAGCTTGCGTGTTTGATCGTGAGTGCAGGATGACCAGTGTGTTAGAAGAGAAGAGATCTCAGACTGGCCGCCCTGTATGTCAATCAAGTAGCAAATGCCATAGGGAGGATATATGATAGACTAACGTTTAAAAAAAATTTTTTTTTGAATTCAATGCGATCTACCGGTCGATCGCGATCGACGCATTGGACACCCCGATATACACTTATCATTGCACTAGTTACACCAATGGAAATTGTCTTGAGCTCATCGACAATATATTCTGTTTGATACCAATCTCGTTATACCAAGGGCCAAACACTCATGTTGTTCCCACCCCACCTTTGATATTGTACTGCGTTTATCGACAAGCTAGTTATACCAAGGCAAAACTCAGGCTTGAAAAATTATATTCCTTTCTCATCGTTAACGCTACACCAAGGGGAAATCATAGCACCCCTCCTGCCACCAACTCGTCAATATTTTGTTTTGTCACTGCACTCATCGCGCTATGGGGGAAAGTCATTCCAACCAGATGCCAGAAAGTGTGAAACACTGCCACAGAGGATATTTTGGATGCTGAAATGTCATACACATTGGGCCAAATGAGTTACCATTTGTTAATGTTTATTGTAGGAGGACAGAAAGATGACTTTCATCATGTCTTTCTTTTGTAGCTTTCTGTTTCCCAAAAAATGACAAAAAGGGAAAAATAATGCATGTCATTAAAAATCTGATTCTGACAATTCTTTGTACTTGTCCTGTTTTGGAATTTTTGCTCATATAGCATCTAAATTTGCAGTTGTCGACATAAATTGCTAGTTTTAAAAGCTGTTGCATTTAAAGAAACACCACAATGAATGTGTTAAACTGTGCTTACTGGGCAGGTATATAGTCGGATTTTTATACATGATGTGAATTATGTAAAGCAAAAATCTGCATTTATTTCCAAATTAATCATGTAAAACAATAATAATTGCTTGTGTGCATTCTTTGTGGACTCTCACTATTCCAGTTTCTAAAAGAATATAGAAGGGAATTGTCCAAAAGATTGTCATGCTCAAGACAATGGCAATTACAAATTCATATTTCTTTGAGTTGTGCATTTTATTTAGCATTTAGAAGTTTTAATTATCTCATATTTGGCATGTATCATCTGATTTTGAATGGTAGTTTATTGAAAAACCTGAATATCATGGAAACTCTTAATTGAAACATTCTGTTTATTATTGTTGAAGGGCAATTGCTTGACCTGTACTTTTAGATGTAGTTACTCTTTAGATAACTATTTGGATGCTATTTTCCCCCCTAATTTTTTATATATTTATTTTTTACCTAACCTAATTTGTTATGCGCCAACAAAAGGCAAGAGCATGATAACTGGGGTAAGGGGAAGTTGGTTTGACTTCATTGTAATGCATGCCTTGTAAAAAAGCAGAAACGCGTGACTCAAAAGTGTAGTGTTAATTATAATTATAAATGACTTTGGTTACTGCATATGACCTTTGCAATTTATCAACAAAATATTCATTATTTTAGGTTCAGCTTTCTGCCGTTGGTTCAACACCTGCTGTGTCTTCCGCATCTGCAGGAATTGAACAGGATCTATCAAACCTTTCCATTAGTTCTGCTCCCCCTTCTGTTAGTAACGTACTCAACACAGGTAATTGCATGCGCTGTATTTCTGAATTTTTTTTATTTTGAAATTTAGCAATCTAGTCTTTTGAAATAAGGATACTGTTGCAGACTGACTAGAGATCTGATTTAAACTTAAATTAAGATGCAGAAAAAACACTTACTGGATTATTTGTGTCTTGAATGTATAAACCTCAATTTCTCATTTAAGAGCAGTGGTGTTCTGCTTTGCATTCTAACTTCTATCAGCCTTTTTCATCCTATCTCTAAGTTGCATGTTTTAGTTGTCTCGTTACAATTTATTGTTGTTAGGTTTGCAAGCATTGTTGTTATTTATCTACACTTTATGCTATTCTGGCATTTGATTTGTTTCTCTTTGTGTTTTTTATTTATTTATAAGGTGTACCAACTGTTCCTCTCTTGGCTCCACAAGTAAATCCTTCAGTGAGCACAGTGCCCTCCATCAACCCTGCTACGACATTACCTGGTATGAAAATCATGTACAATTCAAAAATTTTAACATTGTACTATTTAAACAAATATAAATTAACCTAAAATTTTGAATCTACTTCAAGTCTAGATGAAGCATAATGCGACAACCATTAATAAAACTCATTCATTTCTTTCCCCTCTTTTTTTTTTTTTTTTTTTTTTTTTTCTTTTTCTTCAACACAGGTTTGATGTCCTTGCCAAGTGGATTACCTAACATGCACACTTTGCCAAATATACATCTGACTTTATCACATTTAACCCCCGTCTCGTTACCTGTCGTAGGAGGATTACCCCAATCCACAACAGGTGTGTTTTAAGAATCCTGAAAATAAGATTTTGGTACCTAATTTGTTTTTGTCCACACAGAAAGGGTCCTTTTTTCTCTCCTCACCCACTTCAATAAGTGGTATGTTACCATGAGCAGAAACAGTTACTTTCAAATTGGTATCCTTCTAAACCCCAAGAACTGCTGCTTGTTGAGTTTTGTATAAATCAGTGTCGGTGTAACTAAGTAATATGTTAGGTTTGGAATTCTGCTGATCCTGTTTTTATGATATGCAAGACTGAATTTATTTTAATATAGTGAAATATACTTCCTATAAATAAGCAGCACTGAAAGATGACCTTGAAGTAGATTGTCAAAAGTCTAGTGGGAGTTCAACTGTAATTTTGAAGTCGAACATCTTGCATGTGTGATAATGTTTGTTGATTAATATCAGTTTTATAATTACAGTAAGCAGTAAGTAGCCTGTATATTCTGTAACAGCTGGAATGGAGGAAATACTTTGGAGGGGGGAGGTCCCACTGAGCATTAAAGTATAACATTTTATTATAATGGATCTATTTGTTAAACATCAATAAAAATAAAGATAAAGTTGTAGACAATACTGTCTTGGATTAATAGAAAAATGGAAATTGGAATAAATTCACAAACTCCAAAAGAATAAATATATGAAGAAAATAATTACAAAGCAGAAAATAACTTGCAGCTTAGATCTCTTATAATGTCAGGGTTTCCATTCCTGTTAAAAAATCATTAATCATGTTTTAAGAAACCGGCATCAGTGGTACTCAAACATTCTTCCCAGATGAATGAGTGCTCAGCCACAGGAAAAAAGTTAGTGTGTATCTGCATAAACACAGAATAGTGCTAATAATTTTGTTCTTATGCAGGGAGTGAAAATCTTAGAGAATAAATGCATGTATTTGTTATGATCAAAAAGTTTAGAGTTTGAGCTCTTAATGGAGACACCAATAAATTTTCCGGCTTACATTTGTTAATTTAAAATTTTTCATCATTAAATGCTTGATATCCATTTCAGCCTGTTTGAGAATGTGACTTTTTTGTTGTGACCAAATCCAATAGAGAATGGCAATAATATGAAGTTTTATACAATTATTAAATCTCTATTCAAACATCCTATTTTCAAAAATAAATGTAGTTTTTTCAGAGGGTGATTTTGTAAAGGGATTGTTTCTGCCTTGCGCCCAGTGCTTGCTGGGACAGGCTCCAACTTACCCACGACCCTGCACTGGATAAGTTGGTTTGGAAGATGAATGGACAGATGAATGTGGCAACAAAAAAAACAAAGAACAAGGAAACAAAAGTATAAATACTTTCATTAATGTATAGTGTCAAGTCTTTCATAAAATGATCAAGAAATACCTTATGAGGCACTGCTACGGAATGGTATCATTCACTAGCTTGGTTACCTATCTAAAACAGGTTGAAATCTAAGCAATCATTGTACACCTCAGTGTTAATGTTTGTAGTGCATCATACAATTCATATGTATCTGTAATGTGCCATTTGAGATGGGGATTTGTTAAAGCGGTGTTAATGTTTCTGCTGCATAATGTATTGGAAAGACAAATGCAATGTCGTATATTATGACCAAAAATATTTGTGTTGTGCCATCTTTTGGAATAACAGAAACATAGCAACCAGATGGATACACAGAAAGACACACAGACACTTACCCATTATTAAGGTGGATAACAAGTCCAGTTTAGAGTTCTGCATGGATCCAATTTTCATGAATAGCTTACAACCTGTGCCAGCATCTATTAAACCACACCTGAACTATGCATCATAAGTTAAAATTTATTGACCCCGCAATCTAAACAATCCTGTTGTTTTCAGAACAGTGACGTGAACGGCATCCATAAGTATTCAGGATATACCAGACTTAACACAAGAGTAATTATCATTAATATGATATTCTGTTATGGCTGATTTTGCATTAATCTCAGTGGCTATTTTGCTCCCACATTGAAGGCACCTGGAGCAAATGATTGTCTTTTTTATCGGAGAATAGGCAGGGGGGTGCATTTCTTTCCCTTTCTTTCCCATAGGCCCAGAAGCTGTGTATGGCTCTGTCTAAACTTGCCCCCCTGTGCTGTCCAAGAGAAAGGAGAAAAACTGTGCAATATAGAAAACATACAGAAAATAGCAATATGGTGGTGGCGTATTGTAAAATGTTTTTTTTACCTGGACCTGACCTGCATTGCCAAAATTTTGCACCACACCTGAACCTGCAAAATATAAGACCTTGTGTACCTGATTCAATGCAGAACTCTGGTACATACTCATCTAAAAGACTTGCAGTGTAGTAAGGCAAATTAACTATTTTTGAGTATATTGCAAGTGTTTTTTTTTTTTTTTTTACAGTCAGTTCAATGAAACCTCACTGTAAAATGTATGTCAAAAAGAATCTCTGTATATAGTGTATGCAATTCACTACACAATGCAATTGTCTCATTTAGGAACTACCCAACTCATAAACAATGCCTTATTAAAGCTGATAGTCAGCAACTATCACACACACAAGCCCTTTAGGCTAATAAATGCCATACAATTATTTAAATAAATAAATAAAGTTAGAAAATGCTAGTCTAATACCACCCACAGTGAAACCTCACATTGCCTTGTTGGATGTTGGGAAGGCACTGATTGGATAATAAATGGCATTTATTTAATTTTAAAATGAAGGTGTCCATCTTAATATGTTGAACAGTAAAATTAGTTTTTGTGTTGAAACTATAGTTATATTTTTTTGTTTACATTATTGGTATTTCTTCATAATCTACCTAAGATAACCTAACATCTAATTGGTTTCTCATTTATTCTTTTTCTATATTAACTTATAAGGTGTACCAGCCATTCCTCTCTTGGCTCCACAAGTAAATCCTTCATTGAGCACGGTGCCCTCCATCAACCCTGCTACAGCGTTACCTGGTATGAGACCTATACAAATATAATTTTAAATGCTAACATTTTCAGCTATTGCAGCAATTTAATTTGCTTAAATAAATAATGTTAATGCTTCTTATGAAAGGAAAAAATGTAAGAAATCCATATACCTGGATTAATCATTTTTAAGCTTGCCCTTTAAGATAAAAGTTAATTATCTTGTTTGGTTTAACAAATGTAAAAATATTGAATTTAATTTTTTTTATGTAATCCCACTCTACACTAATACACATGTATAGACTTCTCAGAGCTTTTCTGTTTTACTCAAAATTATGCTGCACACATTGGAACTCCACATGTGATGTAATGGAGCACATGCACAACCAGAGGTGAGCAGTAAGCACAACAGTATTACACAAAACAGTCATAAAAGCTTGTCAAAGCCAGGAACATGCTATAGATCTTGGAGACAACACCTAATAAGCCATCTGAAGATGTGCTGCTAGTCCCAAATATCCTGTCCTCCCCTGACTATCTCAATGTTAATTGAAGTGTAGACTGTGGCCAAGGTGTAGCACTAAAAATATATCAAAGGATAATCATTGATAACTGGCTAGACATTGATTTTAACACGTGTGGAAGAAATGGCAGCAGGATGTGAATATTACTTTGACTCGTACAATCTACCAAAACATTGTTGCTGACCATGTACACCCCTTCATAGCAATAGTATTTTCAGATGGCAGTCTCCTCCCTCAGCAGGATAATGCACCCCACCACACTGCAGAAATTGTTCAGCAATGGTTTGAGGAATGTGACAATGAGTTAAAGGTGTTGAATTGGCCTTCAAATTCCTCAGATCTCAATCTGCTTGAGCATCTCTGGGATGTGCTAGAAAAAAAAAGTCCCCTCCATGGAGGCCCCATCTTGCAACTTACAGGACTTAAAGGTTCTGCTGCTAATGTCTTGGTGCCAGATACCACAAGACACCTTCAGAGGTCTTGTCAGGTCCATGCCTTGATGGTTCAGAGCTGTTTTGGTGGCACGTGGGGAACCTACACAATATAAGGCAGGTAGTTTTTTAATTTTGTGGCTAATCCGTGTATATCCATTAACTAATCCTTTTAGTGATTACTGTCTGACACACCATCACTCCTTGATCCTCTATTGCATTTCAGTTTAGGGTGGCGGCATTTTAAAGGTTTCCCGGTTCTTGGGTCATCTTCAAGTGACTCCTGCCACAATGGGGTTTTCATCCAATGTGCATATGAAGGGGAAATGGCTGTGGTACAGGTTGACTAGGCAAGAATAAATCTATAAAAGCATATTGTTCTGTTGCCATTAGGATTAGGCACTGTGACCTTTGCATTTTTATTTATCCATGTTGATTTGGTTCTCAAACAACAAGTGCTGCTAGCATAATTCACATATATTAGTATACCAAAGGCAACATAGAACATTCATGTATTCTCAAAACCTTTTCAGCACTCTTTGTATTTTTGGTACAGTAAGAGTGATTTTAGTTTCAAAGCAGTGTCTTGGCCATTTTTAATATGTTCACAATTTTATCAAAAATGTATTTAATGCTGTCACCATAATACAGTAACTCAGTTAAACCTGGCAAAAGAGTATTGTAGTGCATGGCGAGAGTATCGCAGTGCAAGGCCACTATGACAGCTGTGAATAGGGTTTATCTCGGTATATCATGGAACCTTACTCATCACAACTAAAGCGTAAATGACCAAATTTCTGCTAATGAACCATTTTATAATTTTTTGGTATTGGAGTTACCATTTTCACTTTGTGTTTACATTTTATGATTTTGTAGTATTGTGATGCCATAAAGAATTTATATAAAGGTAATATGAGTAACATAGCAACTATTTTATAGGTTAAAACTGTTTTAGTGTATTCTTTGAAGGAGCAGTGTGATGACTGACTGAATAATGACAAAAAATGCTAGCATACAGGTTTTTCAAGGCATTGTAACATCCATGCATAACGGTTGCTACTTTTAATGTTTACTAAAAGGAGGTTTGTTTCCTGTGGATTTTATTCAGACTGACACGACGTAAGATGAGTATGCACATTCTCTGTTTTTCTTTTCTTTTAGGTTTCCCTCCTTTACATCAACCTTGGAATCTTCCTGGAATGGCTCCTCTGTCAATGCCATCTGCTTTCCCTACGCAGTTGCCTTTAACCAATAATGTACCAACTGTTCCATCTGAAATAATTTCATCATCTGAACCTCCTCTTAATGTAACTTCAATGGAGCAGCCTCCTTCCCTTATCTTGGATGCAACACTGGGGTCCAAGCCATTGCATCATGAACCAGTTTCAGACCACACAGTAAACTCCACACTGCCTCCTGCTTCAGAAAGCCCAGAGACACGCATTTCTTCTGAATCGTCATAACAGGAGACATGGTGCAGATAATGGTTTGCGTATATTTATTTAGAAGCAAAAGGTAAAAAAAAAAAAAAAACCTTTCAGGACTGTTTAGGACAGTAACATCAAAATATATTCACCAGGATTCTGTAAACATAAATGGGAATGAAGACCTTCAATGGCTAGGCTTGAAGAAAACAAGTTACATTAAGGAAGTTTATGCAGAGATTGATAAAGCAAATTTTCCTATAATTCATAATAGGTTTAGATATTTTACTCCGTAATGTTCTTATATCAGCCTCTGCCTTTTTCCCCTCCTATTCATTTGGAGATTTATTATCTTGGTGCGAAATGGTATCCTTGAAATACATTAATTTGGTACATTTAAATGACACATCCTATTTGTATATTATTTTATCTTTATGAATATTCTTATGAAACCCATACCGTTTTATTAAACGAAAAAGGCATGTACAGAATTTGCTTTTTTCCACTCTCCAGTCTGTCTAAAGTTTGCATTATTTGATTGTCTTAGCCAATTTATTCAGTAGGCCAAAAATATCTTTTGATTCAAATGAAAACTGCACTAACATATTGTATGTCCACTTCGTGACTGTTCCAGGAATAGAAAATGTCAAAGAAAAAATTATTATGAAAGCAGAAGATGGTACTACTTGTTTTAGTTCACAGTATATATAATAAAAAGCAAAAACATTTTACCATATGGCTTTTTAAGTTCAGTCATTTTATTTAAAATCAAATTTATCTAGTTGTATATACAGGTAGGTCCTTAGAATGTTGCTGTTTAATCTTAATTTCCGGATTTTCAATTTATTTATATGAATCTTCATATACAGAATATAATTCAAGGATGATGTATTTTTAAATCTGTTGAAGAGTGCAACAAAGGAAATTTAACAACTATAGTTCTTTAAATGCAGGTTAGTATGAAGCCTCTTGTCATTTTCAAAATAGTTTGTCGTGTAAATATGTAGTCTTTAATTAATTGGCAACTTCGGGGGTGGGTGGCAGGATTGGCCAGTCTGGGTGGTTCGTCATGTGGTGGGTGCGGCGATGCGCTGTATCAGTGCAAGCTCCCAACCTCTCTTTCTCTTAATAGAAATGGGTAAAAACAAACCAACCAATAAACAGTATGTTTAAGGCAGATATTCCTAAAAATGTTTACTTTCCATTTATCTATTAAAAACCATTCCTTCAAGAATATTGTTTTATTTTGAGAATAGTGTAATCTGTCAAGAAAACAAGGGACACAATTATAAGCACCTGTGACAAATACCTTGAATAAAACCAAATGTGCTTACTTGGTGGAAAAGAAAAACTTTAATTTTATTGCACCTGTCATCCATCAACTACTTTGCTGTCTCTAACCATTTCCCGTTTTCCTCAGGTAATAAATTGTAGGTTACAGCTATATAAAATCCCTTTATTATCCATCAACATGGCTAAATCCAAAGAGTTTTCAACTTGACCTACACAAGTTAAGCTGTGGTTTTATTAAAAAAAAAAAAATCAGAGGCAGCTGAAAATACCTTTTATGGTAAGCACAATCTGGGCCTAAACAAGGTTTCAGAAATATGAAACACATGAAAATTTTTCAGGAACATAAGACGTGAGAAGGATGGGAGAAAAAAAAAAACCCCACAAAGATCACAACTTTTGAATAGCATAGTTTGGTTGAATCTTGTGATGATGAAAATTCAAAATCATCTGTTAAATGCCACCTCCATGACAAGAAGCTTTTTGGAGAGGTTCCAAGCAAACAAGGCCCTTGTTAAGAAGAAGCCACAAAACAAGTATTGAAACTATAAATGGAATTGTGGGCAAAAGAGACACGCATCAAACATTTCGGTCACACATGCCATTGTCCTGTTTGGTGCCAGAAAGTGGAACAGCATTTACAGAAAATTAGCATATACCTACTGAGAGATATGGTGGTGGCTCATTGGCGATTTGGGACTGTTTTGCTGCAGGTGGTCCAGCAGCTTTTATCAAGATAAATAGAAGATTCAATCACAGCTCATACCAGGATGTTTTAGCCCAAAAACTGGCTGCCTTTTCCAAATGTTTAAGACTTGGGCTGTAGACGGACCTTACATCAAGGTAATGACCTCTCAAACACTTAAATCAACACCTATGGTTGCCTGAATATAAAATAAAAGCTTTGTAATGGCCTTGGTTGATTAAAAACCCATGGTGTGAACTGAAGAGGGGCAGTTCTTCTTTCGGCTGCTCCCATTAGGGGTTGCCACAGCGGATCATCTTTTTCCATATTTTCTTGTCTTCTGCATCTTGCTGTGTTACTCCCACTGCCTAAGTCCCCTCTTACCACATCCATAAAACTTCTCTTAGGCCTTCCTCTTTCCTGACAGCTTTATTTTTAACATCCTTCTCCCAATATACTCAGCATCTCTCCTCTGCACATGTCCAAACCAACGCAATCTCGCCTCTCTGACTCTGTCTCCAAACAGTCCAACTTGAGCTGACCCTCTAATGTGCTCATTTCTAATCCTGTCCATCCTTGTTATGCCCAATACAAATCTTAGCATCATTAACTCTGCCACCTCCAGCTTGGTCTCCTGTTTTTTGGTCAGTGCCACCGTCTCCGACCCACATAACATAGCTGGTTTCAGCACCATCTTATAGACCTTCCCTTTCACGCTTGCTGGTACCCGTCTGTCACAAATTCACAGTTCACAAGGACATTAAGGAAAAGAGGAGTGGTGCAAGATTCCAGTCTGGTTAAACATTAAACAAGGAAGCTTATGCCAGGGAAGGCTTCACTAAATACTAATTATGGGATTACCAATATTTTTTAAATCTGTTTCCAGATTTTGTGTTAAAATAAAATGAGAAGACTTTGACGTTTGTCCAAGCCCATGAGATTGCCCATGTGGCTCTCCTTTTTATTAAATTCTAACTCAATTTCATGAAGGGTGCCGATTAATTCTGGAGTTGTGTATGTGGCCGTGTTTACTGTGAGAGAAAAAAATCCAGGGACAACGAGGTATGTTCTTTTGTTATATATTCATAAAAGATATATTCTGTGTAAAAAGATTAATGTTACTTAAGTACAGAATTTTAATTTTTGCATTCCTGCAATTTTAGTGTCATCTGCAAATTTCACAAGTTTTTACTAACTATACCAGAATCAGTGCTACTAATATAAATCAGTAAAAGTAACAGTCCAAGGACAGACCCCTGAGGGGCTCCACTGATGACCTTGCTTCCGCATGGAGCATTCATCTCTAATTTGTAGTGCAGCATTCTCCACGTACCGATCACTTGCTGAAAGTCGTACAAATGAAGGTCAGCCTGTTCAAATTCACATTTGTAAAATCTATTTTATTGGCAAACTTCAGATTAAAACTTGCAAGGATTTCAGTTATGAAGCCTTGAAACGCCCCACAAAACTGGTACCGATAAGGATAAAGGGCTTCAAAATAAAAAATATCTAATGGGAGTACAGCTGTCATTTTGAAGCAACACATCTTGTGCATGTGTGATAATGTTTGTTGACTAAGATCAGCTTTGTAATTAAGTACCCTGTATTTTCTGTAATAACTGGAATGAAGGTAATATTTTGGGGTCCCACTGAGCATTAAAGTAGAACATTTTATTATTTTGGATCTATTGTATTTTTAAAACATTAATAAAAATTGAGACCACTATAGACATCTAGCTGTGTAAGCCTGTCCTGTAAAAAGCCCGGGGTCCTAGAAACTATTGAAATGTTGAGATGTCAGGTAATTGAAAGTTTCTTCGGAGGTTTCTTTTTGCTGGCGTGCTCTCCTTGCTTGTGTATTAACGGCGGGAGGAAAAGCAAAAGGGATGCTGTTTGCCGATGTGCTTGCCTCGCTCCTGTATTAACCGCTAAGCGAGCGATTCTTTTTTCGGAGGTTTCATTTTGCCAACATGCTTGCTTCGCTTGCGTATCCTCGGAGGTGGAGCCCTTACCCCGACTCCACCTCTCACTTCCGGGCCAGACAGACACACACACACACACACACTTCCTTGCATAGACGTTAATATATAAGATACTGTATTGGCAGGCAGTGTGGTGTAGAGGTTAAGGCTTTGGACTTCAAATCATGAGCTTGTGAGGGTTCAGATCCCGCTACTGACATTGTATAATGCTGAGCAAGTCACCTGACCAGCCTGTCCTCCACTCGGAAAACCAAAAGAAATGTAATCAATGGTATCATAAATGTTGTAAGCCTCCTTGCGTAAGGGTGTCAGCCAAAAGAGTAAATGTAATGTAATTTGCCTGCTAGAACCTGACATGGCCTGATGAACACTTTGTTGCAAAGGTGTTGATTCTCATTATGGTGAAAACAACACTGGAAACGTCTAGTGTGGACACGTTCTCCCCAGCTATTTTGTACCCAGTCACCATTACTTTTGTATTAAATGTGATTAAACCGTGGATTCAGAAAGTATTCAAACCCCTTCACTTTGTGCACACTTTACTGTGTTGTAGAATTCACTTTAAATACATTAATTTGCCATTTTTACCCATCAATCTATACCCAATGAGAAAGTTAAAACAATGGGGTTTTTTTAAGAAAGGTTTTCAAATTTATTAAAAATCAAAAACTGAAATTTCTCATACATAAAAGTGTATAACATAATAAAGTGTGCAGAAAGTGAAGGGATCGGAATACTTTTTGAGCCCACTGTACTGATAGTCCACATAAAACAAGCACATGAATGTGAATATATATAAAAGCATAAATTTGTTAAACTACCAAATTAGGAACAAAATGTTATATGGGTAACTCGCCATGCTACAGGTAATAGAATAATTTAAAAATGTTTGTTGTCTCTTGCCCTATGTGTTCCTTCATCACTTTCCCTTGATATTCACGTATGTCTGAAAGTCTCTTCACCGGTGCCCCTTCTCTCAAATGCATTCCCATAATACCTGCTTCTCAGATTCTGTCATTAGTTTTGAGGCAGCCTTCTCACCTCTTGATTGGTTTTATATTTCCTGTTCTAAAAGAGTTAAATCCTTTAAGTTAAAGTTAATGGTAAATTTACTTTAGTTTCCTTAGTTTTGAATTTGAATATAATGAAGCTTATCATTAATAATGGAAGATCCCGTTTAACCCCCCTGTACGTTAAAGGTAATGGAACGTTCCTAACATTACCTCAGTGTGACAAAAGAGCAGCCCAATAATTTGAAGTTAGACATCTATAAAGAAACATGAACTGGTTGTCAGACAGGTATTAAGGGCATGGTTTTCTGACCGAAGTCTAAAGAAAAGGCCTATGATGAGTTGTATGAGAGGTTGGACACTAAGGATGGAGAAGACCTGTAGCAATTGGTTAAACGGAGGGACCGAGGTGGGAAAGATGTGCAGAAGGTTAGGGTGATAAAAGATAAAGATGGAAATGTACTCACAAGTGAGGAGAGTGTGTTAAAAAGATGGAAAGAGTACTTTGAGAAGGTGATGAATGAAGAGAATGAGAGAGAGAGAAGGGAAGTACAACGGATTTGCCAGGGGGAATTAAGGACAGCTATGAAGATGGCATACCTGTGGAAGCATGGAGGTGTTTAGGAGAGATGGCAGTGGCATTTTTAACCAGAATGCTTAATGGAATCTTGGAAAGTGAGAGGATGGCCAAGGAGTGGAGAAGAAGTGTACTGGTGCTGCTTTTTAAGAATAAGGGGGATGTGCAGAGCTGTAGTAACTACAAGGGGAAAAAAATTGATGAGCCACAGCATGAAGTTATGGGAAAGTGTAGTGGAAGCTAGGTTAAGAAGTGAGGTGATGATTAGTGAGCAGCAGGATGGTTTCATGCCAGGAAAGAGCACCACAGATGTGATGTTTGCCTTGAGGTTGTTGATGGAGAAGTATAGAGAAGACCAGAAGGAGTTATATTGCGTCTTTGTGGACCTGGAGAAAGCATATGACAGGGTTCCTCGAGAGGAGTTGTGGTATTGTATGAGGAAGCTGGGAGTGGCAGAGAAGAATCTAAGAGTTATACTGGATATGTACCAGGGAAGTGTGACAGTAGTGAGGTCTGCGGTGGGAGTGACAGATGCATTCAATGTGGAGGTGATGGACAGGTTAACAGGCGAGATTTAACAGGAGTCCCCATGGACTGTGATGTTTGCTGATGGCATTGTGATCTGTAGCGAGAGTAGGGAGCAAGTTGAGGAGACCCTGAAGAGGTGGAGATATGAGAGGAGAGGAATGAACGTCAGTAGGAACAAGACAGAATACATGTGTGTAAATAAGAGGGAGGTCAGTAGAATGGTGAGGATAAAGGGAGTGGAGTTGGTGAAGGTGGATGAGTTTAAATACTTGAAATCAACAGTAGAGAGTAGCAGGAATTGTGAAAGAGAGGTGAAGAAGAGAGTGCAGGCAGGGTGGAATGGGTGGAGAAGAGTGTCAGTAGTGATTTTTGTGACAGACGGGTATCAGCAAGAGTGAAAGGGAAGGTCTACAGGACGGTAATGAGACCAGCTATGTTATATGGGTTGGTGACGGTGGCACTGACCAGAAAGCAGGAGACAGAGCTGGAGGTGGCAGAGTTAAAGATGTTAAGATTTGCATTGGGTGTGACGAGGATGGACAGGATTAGAAATGAGGACATTAGAGGGTCAGCTTAAGTTGGACTGTTAGGAGACAAAGTCAGAGAGGCGAGATTGTGTTGGTTTGGAGATGTGCAGAGGAGAGATGCTGGGTATATTGGGAGAAGGATGCTAAGGATAGAGCTGGCAGGGAAGAGGAAAAGAGGAAGGCTTAAGAGAAGATTTATGGATGTGGTGGGTGTGACAGGGCAGGATGCAGAGGACAGGCAACCCCAAACAGGAGCAGCTGAAAGAAGAAGATGATGTACATAAATAATATCTTCAAAATAAAGACACTTGGGACTGTGGAATTTTTTTTTTGTACAGCCTACCCTACTTGTGCTGCAATGCCTTTCTGGTAGCTGCATTTGAACCATTTTGAACTTTTTAGAAACCCTTGACAAACATAGCTACAGGAACTCCCTCACTATGCCTCCTATGCCGTTTCTCCTCTCACTTTTGTATTTACTCTTTCAATTGCATCACTAAAGCCAGAATGACTAGCTTAATTGTATTACTCTACGGGACAGGGCACACACAAAGACCTTGGTGTTTTGTTATACAGTATGTCATGCATGCGTGTCAGAGGATCACCTTCTGGGCCCACTCTGGAGTGAGAGGGGGTCAGTTTTTCAAAGAGATACAAGCCGAATGAACTCCAAGGTCAAGATCCATCAGTGTCTGTTTGCACCATGTGTCACTTTTTGAGTGACAGTGGGCTCAGTGGAAGAAGACCCAGGAGGACCCCACATAAAAAGTATTTGCTCAAATGCATATTGACAGGCCACAGTACTTCTGGGAGAATATCCTTTGAACAGTTGAGACAAAACTGGAGCTTTTTGTCAAGTCACATAAGCTTTATGTCTGCAGATAAAAAAAGCTTTTAAAGGAAAGAACACCATAGCTACTATGAAACATGGAGGAGGCTCACTTATGATTTGGGGCTGCTTTGCTGTATCTGGCACATAGCGCCTTGAGTTTGTGCAGGGAACAACGAAATCTCAAGAACATCAAGACATTTTGGAACGAAACGTAAAGCCCAGTGTCTGGAAGCGCCATTTCAGTCGCGGGCCGTAGAGCCTCCAGCAGGATAAAACACACAACTAAAAGCAGGAGAACAAAACAATGGACTGTTCTGAAGTGGCCTTCTATGAGCTCTGATTTGAATCCTGTTGAACTTCTAAGGAACGACCTGAAACCTGCAGTCTGATGAAGACCCCCTTCAAACCTGACCCAACTGCAGCAGTTTGCTGAGGACGAGTGGGCCAAACGACCTGTGGACCAGTGCAGGAGTCTCATGTGTGCAGGGATATGGCAAAAAATATGAGGTTGAGGGTCCCATCATTTTTGCCCATGCCATTTTCATTTGTGTTATCATTTGAAGTTTCCTGTTGAATCAAAACTCAAAAGCAAAGTCTGATTTTTTTTTTTTTTGGGTTTTTTGTTAAATACCAAAAGAACAATGATGGTGCCAATCACTTTTGTCAGCTTTGAGTTCTTTCAGAGACAATTGTTGGTTCTTGTTTCTTCATGGAGGGGTGCCAGCAAATTTATCTAGGTCTTTTAATCAACGCTGTAGGCCGTTGTGCCCCCCCCCATGAGCACAGCTATGGCGCAGGCTCGATACGAAAGTGTAAATAAACCTTCACACCTCCACTGCGGTCGTCCACAGACCAAGCCCTGAAGTCATTGGACAGTCCAGTGTCAGTCTGTGGGGTTATTTTTCTTTATGAAGTTGAGTAAACACATCACAAGTGGCCTTCAGGTAGATGACCACGATGTTGTGTGTATTACCGCAGTCTTTCCCTCTACTTACCCTTTACCTGTGTTCTCAAGGGTAAGTGTATTCGTCAAGTTCGTTATCGGGTTGGTCTACTGTTGCACTTTAAGATGAACACACGCATACATAGCTATACGCATACACACAGACCCTAACCACAACAGTGCCCCATGAATCACACACACACACACACACAGATTAACCTTTAGCACTTTAAACCACACAAGTGCTTTAGAAATAACACAGCCTGTCCCTCAGCACTTCAAGAGACTTACTTATTATCAGCATGAACAACATATGATATTTTAATGATATCTCAGACCTAACTATTACTTGTGGTCTACAAGAATACATTTAAACATACAAAGGCTCAGCACTCTTGACTATAGGCCATTTATCAGCCAAGAATACCTTACTTTACGTCCTGTTCCCTACTATTGAGTGGAGCTCTCACTCTCAGCCTTAATAAACCTAGCAGCACCAAGGTAATGGCAAATCTCTGGCTGCACCAGGTGCTCACAGAAATCTAACTTATTATTTCAATCACTCTATAGACATTAGGACAAAGCATAGAAAGTTAAAAGCAGCATGGTATTTATTACAGAAATAATAATAATACCACTGGAACGAAGAATAATAGAAAATAAGACTGACAGAAAAGTCTGGATATATGTATAGTCTTTAGAAAAAGCTTAGAAAAAGTTACAGATGACAAGGATGAATGTCTCAGGGCGGCGTTTGATTTAGCAATCGATGTTCATGAAAATGCTGTTAACTGACGATCGGATGAAAACTGGTCATTCCTGTCTTTGTTTTCTTCTCTGATGTCACTCTTCCGTCGTCGCTGTTTCTCTGCTTCTTCTGACGTTGCTTTCAAATGAGGCATATTTATTATAAAGTTTCATGCCATGGTTTCACAACACATGATTGTTGCATGCACCTGATTGGCTGGCTGTCAATATGATGGATTAATTTTGCTCAAACTCTTTAATCTACCTTTTCCCAGACTGTAAACCAATTTGTTGTCCCAGATGTCCATCCATAAATTAATCAATATCCTGAGGCATGGCTCAGTCTTCCTTTCCCTGCAGGCTGTAAACACATTTTAGCACTATGCTGTGAACAACTGTTATAAAAGTGAGGTTGTAAGGGAAGAGGATATGCCTTTTTATTATAATGCCTCCTACACCTGAATTAATCTTATTGGGACAGAGCAAAATATAATAAAAATATAGAGAGTAATTTGTAGATTTTATACACCATAACAGTGTGTTATGCCTACAGCCAGCAAGAACAAAACATCTTCAAGTCAAGTTGGGGAGCATGCACCGGTACAGTACATTGCCGCACCCACTACACGATGAAACAACTTGGGATCCCGGTTGGCAACCCCCCAGGCAGACACATGGTCCAGTCCCACCCTCCAGAAATGACCCTCTATCTGCCGGAGTCGGGTGTTATGTGGGCGACCCCTTGGCCTGGTCCAGCCACTCGGGCCTCCAACAATGAGGATCTTATGAGCCAGATCACCCTCAGGGAAACGCGCCACATGGCCGTAGTGCCGTAAGTGACGCTCCCTCACAATGCAGGTCATGTGCCTCATTCGGGACTCCATGAGCAACACAAAGTCAAACCAACGGTACTAAAGGATTATTCAGGAGAGACACAGTACCAAAGGAGTCCAGTCTTTGTCTCAGGTCACTGGATAGCGTCCATGTCTCACAACCATATAGAAAGACAGGAAGCACCAGGACTTTAAAGACTTGGACCTTCGTCCTTTTGCATAGATATCAGGAGTGCCACATACCCCTTTCCAGCGACCTCATGACCCCCCATTCTCTCCCAATCTCTCTACTGACTTCATAGGAAGAGTCACCAGAGACATGAATGTCACTGCCGATGTAAGTAAACCTTTCGACGAGGTCAACACTCTCTCTGCAGACAGACACACTGCTGATGGCCGTGCCTAAGAGGTCATTAAAGGCCTGAATGTTGGTTTTTATCAGGACACTCGCAAGCCCAGACACTCTGACTCCTCGCTCAGTGTCTTGAGAGCCCTGATCAGAGCCTTCATTGAATCCGCGAAGATCACAGCATCATCACCAAAGTCAACATCAGTGACTCTCTCTTCACGAACAGATGCCCCACAGCCGCTGGACCTCACAACCTTGCCCAACACCCAGTCCATGCAAACACTGAATAGAGTAGGAGCAAAAACACCCCCCCTCCCTACCCCCCGGCAAACCCCAGAATCAAATGGGAAAAGTGCAGAGGTTCTGCCTCCACTCTGCACAGCACTCACAGTACCAGTGGACAGGCCGGCCTGTACACTGGTAAAACATCTACAAAGGATCAAAATGATTCACTTCTGGATAAACGACAAAAAAAACTAAACAACACTGCAAATCGAAGATCAAACTTGTATGGAGTCACCAAACTAAAAGGATGGTGCAGCTGGATGAGGATTTGTGTCTTAGAGTATGGCTGTTAAAAATGAAAATGCATAGAACTTTCAATAAAGGAGAGCCTACCCCAAATCAATGCCTCCCAGTTTGTGTCCTGTTGGGCTGCAATTGGGAAAACAAACCATGGCCATCCTCTTCTGCAATGCACTTCTTATTGGAACTACTGGAAAAACCCTTCAAAAGCTGCAGTATATTCAGAACAGTGCTGCTAGGATCCTGATGAGAGGGCGTAAATACGATCATATTACGCCCATTCTTAAATCTCTTCATTGGCTCCCTGTTTCATTTAGAATTGATTACAAGGTTGCCCTTCTTACCCACCAGTGTATTTATGGGGATGCCCCTCCCTACCTCAGAGAACTTATTTCTTTACATGTGTCTACACGCAACCTTCGCTCTGCATCAGTACATCTTTTGAAAACTCCTAAGACTAGACTTCATACCATGGGAGATCGAGCTTTTTGCTCAGCTGCACCTAGACTGTGGAATGCTCTCCCTGAGCATCTGAGGATGCCACAGACTGTTGATGCTTTTAAATCTGGTCTTAAAACTTATCTTTTTATCAAAGCTTTCGGGTCGAATGAATTTTGTAGCACTTTGGGATTTGTTCCAAATATAAAGTGCATTATAAATAAAATGTAATGTATTATTCTGAATCCTCAAAATGGCGTGTTGAAAGTGAATTCTTGGTGAGGTGGCACCATGTCACATAAGGAGAATGTGGAAAGGGCACTCTGACTACAACATAGCATCACATTACCAAACTCGTTTAATTGAGGTTCAGGGTCATGGGGTACCTAGGTGGTCCTCCAGGGGCCAGTTTGGGAGGAAGAACCCCCCCCCCCAATAGACACGTGGAGAATGTGGAACCTCCAAACTGACCACGCCTTGGCTTAGGGTTCAATCCCAGTCGCTAACCACTGTGCCACCCTGCTCTGGTGCCCCAAATGGCATTTCAGGAGTTTGAAGATGTTAGGAGTGAACGTGTGGAAGGTTCCTGTCATGGACTCGCATCACGACCTCAAGCACTGGGCTGGAAGCTGCCAGCAGAGCAGTCGGGCCTGAAAATGGATCAGTCAATCAGCCTCATCGGAGGCAAGGATTTGTCAAAGAGCAGAACATTTGCAATGTAAAAAATCTGAATGTAAAGAGATTTAGAAATCTTCAGACCTGATGCATACAAAGCCATCTTCTGTGGTTGGAAAAGAATAAAAGTAATGGGTGGCAAAATGTAATCATCATATCAAGGCAGGCTTGGTGTCATGCCCACATAATATGGGACACACTCCACACCTGCTGGAGTAGTAGAGAAGAAGAAAAAGAAGGCAAAACATGACAGCCATTACGAACAATGCTGCACATCCTCTCTGTGACACGCAGGCAGGACTGAGGACTTCAGCAGATGTGAGTCAAGAAACCCGTCTGGACTCCTTTATACCCATCACAGTATGTCTTTATAGCGTCTTGCTGGGACTGCGCTTTTTGTACCTTTAGCCAAGGCACATATTTTCTTTCTTTTTAGTAATACTGGTATGTGTTTGAGGTAGTTTAGTATTTCTTAAGCATTTGTGAAATACCAGATTTCCCTCTTGGGACAAATTAAGCTCTATCAACCTATCTATCTATCTACAAGGAAATTCGCACTTACATGTCTAATCAGAAGAGCTGACAAAAATATAATATAAAAATAAATAAACAGAAAGTATGTTTTGCGTGGAAGACGTGGCGGATTTACGTTCGGGCGACATGGGCGGCATTTTGCAGGGCGCACGCAGCAAAACAATTCGGGGATGCAATTACATCTTGGGCTGGTCAAGCCATTTGAAGCGCCGCTTTGGAAAGCTAAGGGATGCACCCTCGGTAAAGTCCGCGTTTTGTACACTGAGGTCGTCGAAGTCTAATACCCACAACCCACCATGGAAACCTAGAACGCCCCCCAACCTCGCGCTTCTGTCTCTGTCTCTGTCCCCGTCCCCGTCCCATCGCCCTGGTCTCCACATAGATATCTTCATCTGCACTGAATGAAACATTCATTTATGAATACTGGAAGAAGGGCTGAAAAATCAGAGCGCTCAAAGAAACAGGCCGGCAGACAACTTACTAAAATCCACGTCTTCTAGTCTGCTTCTTGAACTGTGATTGTGTAAAGGCGCTATATAAAGAAAATGTAGCATCAGTAGTACTAAGGGTAGCAGAAAAATGAACATCCACATCGGTATAACTAAAAAGCGGCAGAGCTCTTTAGACCAACCGTCAGTAAAAATGTTCTGCTGCTAATGTTGAAGAAACAGGCGCATGGAGACACCAAAGAGAAAAGAAATCATTAATATTACTGGCGCCCTCTAGCGAACGACTCTCAACAACACAGGCAGTGCTGATCGTCTCTGAAGCGTCTCGGCAGAGAGCCGACAGGATCCGAAACAACAGCGCGAGAAGTGCCTGTAGCGGCGTGCTGGAACTTTTCGGTTCTTATTTTCAACTTGTTTGAATTTTAAAATATAGCAGAAATAACGGACACCGGATAGAAAATTAAAGGAGCGGAAATCTAGTCGGTGGTTTAGAAGAAGAAGAAGAAGTAGAAAAGAAGAGAAATAATAAGATGAACTCTGGCAGCAGAGACAACGTCAACGTCCCGAAGACTTGGGATTTGGAGCCGATCTGCTCATCCTCTGGTCACTCGGGTAAGGATTTACTTTACATTTGTGTCCGAGCAGAAACACAGCACTATATTATATTATATTATATTATATTATATTATATTATATTATATTATATTATATTA
>JANRMT010062814.1:19937211-19952094 GCA_026402145.1 Polypterus bichir lapradei | reverse complement strand
ATAGATAGATAGATAGATAGATAGATAGATAGATAGATAGATAGATACTTTATTAATCCCAAGGGGAAATTCACATACTCCAGCAACAGCATACTAATACAAAACAATATTAATTAATTAGACAGAAATCTTCTCTATACTGTCATTTCATCCCCAAAAACACACATTGACAGCAGTCGAGCTCGGAATAGTGAGGGATGCACTGAGTGGTCTGAGTGGCATAGTCAAAAATTGAAATGGTGCCATTTATGACCTAAACCTGTGCGTTTACACACTTCTGGAAGAAGAGACTCACTTACAGGCAGTCTCACTAGAGAGAAGAATTAACCCAACGTAACATGGAAAAGAAATCCATTATGTCATTGATCCTGTTAAGACGATCAAAAGCAGCCCCACCATCTGCACTTCAGAAGAGGTCATCCGCCTGAAGCTAAGCTAAGCTACCCTTTCCAAGTAGCTCGCCAAAGGGTTAATGAATCCTACATAAATTTGAAAACTTGATTTAGTCAAATTATGGTTGGGCGATCTTTTCAAAAAAATCATATCACGATCCACACTCTGAGTTGCAATCTATCATTTCAATGTGGCATACACTTAAGAGAATATCCGGACTCAAACTCATCAAGACCTAAGTAACACTTTATTTTAAATATCAAACATAGTTGAGTTCAATTGTTGTCTCGCCAGCGAGTGAGTGAGGAAGGCCCCTCCACCTGGCCTGCTGTGTGGATCTCAGATTTGTGCAAATAAATCGGTCCCGCAAGCAAACTCTGATACATAGCGAAATGGGACAAGTTGCAAAATCAACTGGAATGTTCAAGAAAATTATAGAAAAAACACGATCTAAATGCATTAAGTAGTTCTCTCGTGAAAAGCGGACAGAGAGAGAGACATTGGATTTTCAATATTATATATTAGTAAACCTTCAAAATAATGTGTAGTTAAAGTCTCAACAGCATTTGGAGCTTAGTAGAGCCAGATAACTATAAGAATCTTCACCAAGCAGCTCTGAAAATGTCTGCTTTGTTTGGGTCTCCATACCTCTGTGAGTCTGACGTGAATGTCATGAAGTCAAAGAGACGAACATTTAAATGACTTCATAAGAGTGAACCTCAGTGGCTCCACTCCACCAGACACCTGCCTCTCTTGTTGAGTCCATGCAGTGCCAGTCATCTGACGAACTAAACAACACGTCACACATGCAACTGGACCAGTGAATAAAGTGACACAGTGACATGTGACAAAATGACAAATGAATAAGTCAGATCTGTGGATTTGGAATTGTATTGTTTTGTTTTGACAGCATTCATGTTTTAATTCAGTAGTGTGAGATACACTAGAAAATGCATACAGACATACAAAATGCACTTGCAGGTGAACTAAATATTTTTGTGTGATGTTTTAATGCAGAATGTGAGTTGTGGACACCAACATTTTGTAAATTTTCAGGCAAAACAATTCAGTTTGTTTGGGTTGAAATAAGCGATGAGAATAAACGTCAGAAAACATGAGTAGCTCTCGGCCATTTTCATTTTGTAAAAGAAGCTCTCAGGGGGGAAACAAGGTTGCAAACCCCTGCTCTAGGACAAGTCTGTGTTGCTGCTGTAAGAGGTGTTGGTGAGGCCAGCAGGAGGCACTTATGCTGTGATCTGTGTGTGGATCCCAATGCCCAATGTACAGTGACAGGGACACTGTGCTGTGAAAATGGCGCTGGCATTCAGATGAGATGTAAAACTGAGGTCCTGACTCCCTGTGGTCATTAAAAGATCCCTGGGCATCCTTCATAAAGAGAAGGGTCTATCCTGATGTCCTAGCTAAATTGGCCACCACGGCCCCTGGTCATTCTGGCCTCTTAATCATCTCCTGCCTCTAACTGGCTAACTCTCTCTCACCACTTCACCAACTACTAGCTAATGTGTGGTGAGCGTACTGGCACAAAAATGACTGCCATCTCATCATCAGGGTGGATGTGGCACGTTGGTGGTGGTTGAAGTGGCTACCTCACTTAATGAAGGGCTTTGAGTAGTGAGAAAAGTGCTAGATAAATGTGAAGAGTTACTCAGATCACTTTCACATGTGGGTGGCATGGTGGCGCAGTGGGTAGCCTTGCTGCCTCACAGTAAGGAGACTTGGATTCGCTTCCCGGGTCCTCTCTGTGTGGAGTTTGCATGTTCTCCCCGTGTCTGCGTTGGTTTCCTCCCACAGTCCAAAGACATGCAGGTTGAGTGCATTGGCGATCCTAAATTGTCCCTAGTGTGCGCTTGGTGTGTGGGTGTGTGTGTGTGTGCGCCCTGCCCGGGAATTTGTTCCTGCCTTGCACCCTGTGTTGGCTGGGATTGGCTCCAGCAGACCCCCGTGACCCCGTGTTAGGATATAGCGGGTTGGAAGATGACTGACTGACTGACTGACTATCACATGCTGGCTTCCATTAACAATCTTTCCTCGGCTGCTCTAATCTGTTCATAATAACACCACCAGAGCTTAAAGGCAAGGAAAGTGGGATAGCAATGGAGGGCTGCTTTGGGATGGTAACTCAAAACCATTCATCCATCCATTTTACCAGCCTTTAAAGGGCTGTGACAGCATCAAGAACAAAGCAGAGCTCATCCCAGGTTGTAATCACAACCCACTGCAGGCCCCACTCCCACTCACACATTTACAATTTAAAGATGCTAATTAAATTAACATTCACATCCTTAGGGTATAAAGCAAGAAAGTTTTCCCACAGAGAGAGTGCCCCACCAGGAACCCGAGGTCTGATTGCAGTACGTCCAAATGAAACTGACATTTCTTTGTCTTGAAGAGTTAAGAGTTCTGCCGTCTATGCCATCTTTAATAAAAATTTATATTTAGGAGCAACATTCATGCGTTCCTCTGAACTGTATGTATGGTCTCCTGGAAAACCCACCCAGGTGCAGTCAGGATGATACAGAAGGGCCTCTCTTCACATGATAAGCTCTCGGCTTGAAAAGCTCTGACCTTGAAAGGGAAGCTTCAGTTTCTGAATCATCAGGACTCCCAGACCCTGGGAATTTACTGCTCCAGTGATTGTGTGTTTGTCATCTCTTTGGCAACTTTGGACTGATGAGAGCCTCTCTGCTGAACATTAACTTTTTAAAAATATTTGAAATAATTTAGTCAAGAAGAAAAAAAAAAAGACGACACAGGAAGCTTTCAGGCCTGAAGGTTGAACGGTGTCATTTGGTAGGCCTGCCTTTCAGTGCTCTCCTAAGCTTTGACCGTTTTACTGCTCGTTTAACTGAGGATTACTGCAGAGAAATGCCAGCCTTGAAGCCGTCCCCCAGCCATCACATCCCATCCATTCAATGAGTATAAAGCCAGCACAATTACAAGAGAATTGATCCAGGGGGTCTTATCCACTGCGGTGCCTAAAAACACAACCATCTTTAGTTAGTTAGTTGGTTGGTTTTCGGAGTCCTGGGCATCAACCACGTTGTTAAAATGAGTTCTGAAACGGTGTTTCTCTCACAGAGTTGTGTCAGAAGGCCAACTGCCACCAACCAGTTTTTCAAAAGTTTGAGCCGTTTCCGTCAGGCTCTGGATTTAGATTCCCAATCACTCAAAAGAAACAAAATTAGGAACTTTGTGCTTACAAGTCAGTGTTCTTATCTGTAGGAATCATTAGACGCAACATCTATACTAATTTCTGCCTTCGTTTAAAAATACAGACGTTATTCCTCGTTTATGCATTTCATCCACACTACCCTGCCATTTTTAACCGCTGAAAATAATAATAATAATAATTCCTTATTTAAAATTCCATTTTATATAGCAAAGGGTTCAGCAACCTTATAGCGGTGTCATGCCAACCCTGTGTTACAAGGTTATTCCGCATATTCAACATAATTCTGCCAGTTTTGTTATATATAGTATCAAAATTGGTCCGGTTACTCTTGAAGCCCATTATAACCGCATCTTATATTATTGGCCATTCAATATTTTAAAATACACATATTTTTCATATTTGAAAAGAATGTTTTGTCAAATTAATTTATAAGTGCATTCGGTGGCTTTATTTTTGGTTCCAATTATTTGACTAAAATAAGTACAGTGGAACCTCAGGTCACGAATGTCTCTGAACACGTACAAATCAGTTTATGACCAAAAAGTTCCCCAAACTTTTGCATCTGTTCACGACCACACACTCGGTATACGAACGAGCCAGTTTCCCTTTCGGTTTGTGCATGCCGATGATTTCCGCACGTGTTCAGTCTCTCCTTGTGCATTCCCAGTGCAGCAAGCGAGTGAGAGAGAGAGACACACACACACACACACACACACGAGACAGAGACACACAGACACGTGCACACGAGAAAGAGACACACACAGACGCGCATGAGAGAGAGACACACACACACACACACGAGAGAGAGACACACAGACTCATGCACACGAGAAAGAGACACACACACAGACGCGCATGAGAGAGAGACACACACACACACACACACGAGAGAGAGACACACAGACACGTGCACGCGAGAACATTTATTATTTATTATTAGAACAACAACATTTATTTATATAGCACATTTTCATACAAAAAAATGTAGCTCAAAGTGCTTTACAAAATGAAGAACAGAAAAATAAAAGACACAATAAAAAATAAACATAAGTCAACATTAATTAACATAGAATAAGTAAGGTCTGATGGCCAGGGTGGACAGAAAAAACAAAAAAAAAACTCCAGAGGCTGCAGAAAAAAATATAAAATCTGTAGGGATTCCAGACCAAGAGACCGCCCAGTCCACTCTGGGCACGAGAAAGAGACACACACACAGACGCGCATGAGAGAGAGACACACACACACACACACACACACACACACACACACGAGAGAGAGAGACACACAGACACGTGTACGCGAGAAAGAAACACACACATAGACGCGCATGAGAGAGAGAGAGAGAGAGACACACACACACGTGCACGCGAGAAAGAAACACACATACAGACGCGCATGAGAGAGAGACACACACAGACACACACACAGATGCACGCTTGAGAGAGAGAGAGAGACACACACACACACACGAGAGAGACACACAGACACATGCACGCGAGAAAGAAACACACACATAGACACGCATGAGAGAGAGACACACACACACAGATGCGTGCGTGAGAGAGAGAGAGAGAGACACACACACACACGAGAGCGAGCGAGAGAGACGGCTAGACACATAAGGCCGAGAAGGCAGTTAAAGAATGTACCGGGCTTGTATTTAAAGAGACTGATCCGAGCATTGTTTTAACCTCATTGCATTTAATGAAGACTTTTTTCTATGGGATTTTAACCTCCACTTCACTTCTGTTTACAGCGATCGGTTCGTAGCGTGCAGTGTTGCAATGTTACTTTTCTTGGTGGTTTATTAAATTCCAAATTTTTCAAATGTGCATTTTTTCCCTGTGCTTAAAACTCATTAAAAAAAGTGTTTTTAGCGAGCGATTCATAGCGCTATAGCGTGAACTCTCTCTTGTCACGGCCAGAGTTTTGGAACGAATTATGGTCGTGAACCGAAGTAATTTCCCCCCATAGGATTGTATGTAAATACAATTAATCCGTTCCGGACCGTATGAACTGTATGTAAATATCTATTTTTTTAGTTTTTAAACATAAATATAGTTAATTATCCCATAGAATGCACTGTAGTTTGTTTCTTAAAGCCAGAAACGGCCCTTTTTACAGCTTCATTTTTCTCATCAGAGTTTTTAAACGTGGACTGATGTTTAGTTTGATAATGACGTCTTTGTACGCTTGACGTGCGACACGCAACATGTTCACAGCATAACGCACACACAGCACGATTCTTTTGTCGTACAAATCCATATTCATTTGTTCAAGAGTCTTGAAAAGAGCCTACATCAAGTTTTGGTCTTTTTTGAGTCATTTTAGGGCCGTATATTACTTAATAATAACAGGAGGTTTATTTTAACGTACCACGGTCTGCACTGAACACATGCTTTCCTTTTACTTTGAGCCGCATAAGCAAAATGTGGGTGGGAGACGCGGAGTGAGAACGCATGCGCTGTAATTAAAATGTAATAACAAGAGGTTGGCTTTAACGTACCACAGCTGACACAGAACGCTGTGAAAGATGCCCCGGACACAGACAGACACCGAGACAGCCAGATGTCCAAAACACACACACGCTTTTATTTCCTTTGTGTACACAGCACAAACACAGTGCCCAAAGACTCCCAATGGCTCAGTCCTTAATTCTGTGTCTTTTCTTCACCACCTCCACTCCTGTCCTGTAAGCTCCGGCCTCTTCCACCCGACTCCGGCTCCCCAAGTGGCCTCCTCTATACTGCACTCAGAAGAGCTCCAGGTGCTTCCGCAATCAAGTTTCTGGCAGAAGTGCTGCAGACCACAGCTGCGGAATTGTCCAGACGCCCCCTGGTGGTGGCCACAGACGCAAACAGGCTTGAGTTCCAAAATCCCATGGCTGAGGTCCCGATGCAACCCAGGGTGTCTGTCCCTTCATGTCCCAGGGAATGGCTTGCCCTTTTCTCTGGCCCCTGCTATTCCAGGCTTCCTTAGAGGGCACGATCCCTGGCCATCCATCACAGCACATGATTTCCATTTCTATGTGAGTCGCATACGCAAAACGTAGGTGAGGGCACAAACGCATTCACTGTAATTAAAATATATATTTTTTTTACTGTATTTCAATTCAATCAGAGTGCCATGGAAAATCGTGCCAACCCCTGATATAGCGCTTTCCTCACTACTTCAGCAGTGCTTCAGTGAGTGGGGAGCCATTTCATCCACCGCCAATGCACAGCACCCACCTGGATGATGCAAAGGCAGCCTTCTTGTGCCAGTACACTCACCACACAAATTAGCTGTTTGGTGGTGAGGGGGGGCAGAGAGAAAGAGACAATTAGAGACAGAGGATGATTAAAATAGTTCCCTAAATTAGTTCGATTAGTTAGATTCTAAAATAGTCCCTAGTGTGTGTGCTTGGTGTGTGTGGGTGTGTGTGCCCTGCGGTGGGCTGGCACCCTGCCCAGGGTTTGTTTCCTGCCTTGCGCCCTGTATTGGCTGGGATTGGCTCCAGCAGACCCCCGTGACCTTGTAGTTAGGATATAGCGGGTTGGACAATGGATGGATGGATGGATGGATGGATGATTAGGGGGCCACAGTAGACAATTTAGCCAGGGCATTGGAGTAAACCCTTCTGTTTTCAAAGGATGCCCAGGGATCTTTTATGACCAGAGAGAGTCAGGACCTCGGTTTTACATCTCATCTGAAGGACAGCACCATTTTTACAGCACAGTATCCCCATCACTGCACTGGGGCATTAGGATCCATACACAGACCACAGGGTAATCCAGGCTTTTCCTAGATGGTCTTCCATCCAAGTACTGGCCGGGCCTGAAGACTTCAGGTCAGACAGAGACTTTTTGTGAAGGCGTTCTTCAGAGCCATCCAGTTCTGAAAACACAGATTCAGCATTGCAGTGTGGATGATAATGCAGACTGTGAGTGCACTCTGATTGGTTTGTGCTTATCACATGGCCCTTCCCTGATTGGATCCTGCCTTATTAAAATGATTGGTCAGCCTTCATGAAGGAAAACCACATTCCACCATTGCAGACATCGAGGAGATACTTTCCATGGCATTGTGACGGTCAGGGGTGGCTCTAAGCTCCCTGGTCCTTGCAGGATCCTCCTGCACCCATAACCGTAATTAGTCATGTACTTCAATTAGGACAGACACATTCAGCAAGAGGTTGGTGCAAAAAAGTGTTCAGTGCTTTTATTCAGACAGTGTGGCGCATTGGTAAAGGCTTTGGACTTCAAACCCTGAGGTTGTGGGTTCAAATCCCACCCTGAGCAAGTCACTTCACCCACCTGTGCTCCAATTGGAAAAAGAAAAGAAATGCAACCAATTGTATCTCAAGTATTGTAAGTCACTTTGGATAAAAGCGTAGGCTAAATAAACAAATGTACATTTAAAATCTAACAAAAGTTCAAGCAGTGCAGTACAAACATATCTTCCATAATAAATTAATAGTCCAATAAAAAAAAAAAATCAAATAAATAATCCCAGGATAAAAACACAGTCATCGGGTCTTAATGTTCCTCCACTATTACGTCCCAAGCCCAGCTCGACCCTCTCTCCATCTCCACACTCAGCCGGCTGAGACTCCAGAAGCCGCGGCCCTCTACACAGACCCCCATCTTGGCTGCCTCTTTCGGTGTCTGCCGGACCACTCAAGGTTGGTTGTCCTCCTGTCTTCCTTCTCGCTGCCCTGGCACACCTAGGAACCCTGAGGAGGAATCCACCGCCATTGCACCCGCTTCTCTTAGAATAATCAGCAGGGACAATCAGCCCTTAGAGCGCCAATCCTTCACTCCTCTTTTGAGCTAATGACTGCTCTGCCTCTTCCTCATCTGCTGACGGATTCGCTGGCACATTTTGCTTCGGCAATCTCACGGTTCTCTCTGTGGATTTGCTCTCCATTGGTCATCATCTCTCCCAAGGTGTGGCACTCTGTCTACTCCGAGGTGTGAATGAGGCACTTGACTGATCTGTTTGCATTTGCATGTGAGTGCACAATCAGCCAAGCACCCCAGTCACCCTCCCGGAGCGAAATGCGCTCGGTCACACCGACACATGATCGGAGCCTGCACCCTCCAGGACCTGATTATCTATTTTAAAACAGCATTTCTCCACGGACTTCGTATTACAGGCACTGTGGGACATATCCGATCCTCCAGAACGTTAAATGAATGACATGTAAACACAATTTAAACGTTTTCTTCAGGTTCGTTGTGATTTTGGCAGAAATTGACGCCAAGAAAAAGCAGCACACAATTTTTTTTTAATGCCGTCTGAATGCGCATCCAACCAAACGCACGTGGTGAAAGCCCGTGTATACGGAGTGATTCGCTGCAATGAGCAGAAAAACACTCAGCGTTCAATCCGTGCTCACCTGACGCTACAGACGGCAGAGAAACGCTCAGGTCAGATGTCTGCGTGAACAGGGCCTAAGACAGGAGCGGACTGGGTCTTCTTCAACGAGTGAGGTGACGAGGTCGACCCACTCGGCCCATTATTCATTGTAATTGTCTTAAAATTTGTGATGAGTACGCAGCTCGCTACTTGCTATGAGCCTGTGATATGAACTCTATCCAAACTGTTGGCAAACTTAATCTGTACACTGCTGTTTAGACACAACTTAAAATTTGACGACATGCTTAGAAATAAAATTTAATGAAAAATAAAAATGTAGTAACACGGCTTACACGTTATTAGAGTCCATGTCAATGTCATGTCCAAGTGCCAGTACCCTAGTAACTTACGCAGTTCGCTGATTTTAGCTGCCACATCATTAACGATACTGTTAGTGTTGTGGAGCCAACCCGGACACAGACAGGCGGACATGTTGTTTTTCACCACCACACGTTTTATTTATACAAACTATTTACAATAATTGGTCACTCAGACCCAGTCCAAATAGTGCACACAAACCCCAAACACAGTCCTGGCCACAAATGCCTTCTTCTCGGGCCGCCTCCACACTCTCTTCTGCCTCGTCCTTCTTCCACCCGACTCCAGCCTCAAATGAATGGAGACGGCCCCTTTTATAGGGTTCCCGGATGAGCACCAGGTGTTCCCGGCATTCCTCCTCTGGCCACGCCCCAGCGTGGCGGAAGTGCCGGCTGTCCTCCCGGCTGCTCTCCGGGCGCCGTCATAAATCTTCCCCCCAGCACTTCCTGGTGTGGCGGAAGTGCTGGGGTAACAGGTCCCCAAGGCATTGGGGTGCCTCCTGGCGGTGACCACGGGCCCCTACAGGGTGGAGCTTCCATGCCCTGTACCCGTGGCCCCCAAAGCAACCCGGAAGGCAACCCCCACGTGATCCAGGGTGGGCACAGACCCACATCCGGTCCCTCATGACGTCCCGGCCGGGTCATGGCCCCTGGCATCCCTGACAGTGTCAAGTATGGCTAGGATACTTTTCTTCACCGACATCAACATGAACGCCTCAAGATGTCCTTGTGTCATTGTGCTTCTCAGGCGGGTTTTGATTCTCTTCAATGCACAGAATGATCTTTCACACTGCACTTGCGACACAGGCGGTGTTAGCAGGACCTTGTAAGCAAGCCCAGTGCTCTTGAGAGCATCAGTTAAGAGGATCGACCGGAGCAGCACCTTGTAGCAGCAGAGAGGACAGTCTTTACAAGACTTGCAAGTTGACACAGTTGTCTCATCTTGTTCACGGTCACTGTCATTGTCATCCTCCACAGTATAAGCGTCTGCTACTGATTGTTTAAGTGTTGACCACTGGTGTCCAAAGCTTTGCAGTTCTGTTCGTAGTTGTTCAGCAGTGACGCCATCATCAAATCTGAGCAAATGTCAATGAAGCTCTCCCATAGCTCCCAATGGACCTTCACCAAAGGATAAAGAAGCGCAAATCAGCATAGAGCGCAGATGTTGTTGATGTGTCAAATCGTCACTCAGTACTGCTAACAAAAGTAAGTGATTACAGGTATGAAACAATTATTTTCAACTCGATAATCAAACTGCTCATTAACAATGGAGTAAATGATAACCGAGGTTATAATGAAAACCTCACATGATTGAAACTTAACGATAAACTATAAATGTTCCGTCCTAATATGAAAAATTCTTATCCTGTGCTTTATAACTTTAGAACAATAAAATACATAATACATAATCTAAACTAATTATTAGTACCGAAGAATTTAAATAGTGGATATGAGATCAAATAAATTGCAATAATGTATATGCTAACCAAAATGTAGCGGTATCGAAACAGAAATCGGCAAAAGGCAGATTTGACCAACTTTTTCGCTGCAACGTTGTGTACTGACAACTAAAACAACTTGATGACGTAATGTGGTATATTATATAGGACTATAGAAATCCCAGTACCGGACAGATAACGTTTAGTAGTTTAGTAGTTTAGTAGTTTAGTAGTTTAGTAGTTTAGTAGTTTAGTTTAGCCCCTGGCCTAAGAGACAACAAAAGTCGTGGTCAAAAAAAACAAGAGCAGGAAAGTAGATTACTGAATAAACGTCAGCAAAAGGAGTTTGATATTATGGTTTGGATGCGGCTTGTATGAGGAAGTGATTTCATGGGGGACCTTTTAACCAGTTGCATTGTAATCAGAGGTCATAACCCCAGAGGACACGCCCCTAACAACGAGCAAGACTGCTCTAAGGACCAGAGCTCAAAATGAACAAAGCAGTCCAAAAAAATTATTAGCTATCAAAACAAAAGGGAATCACCAGAAATGGAAGTGAAAATAAAACCAAATGACTCAAGAAAAAAAAAAATTCAAACAAAAAGAGTGTCAGATCAGAGGAAATAGCACAGGAAAACCCATGAAGAAACTGATCTCAACATAAATGGCTACCATAACACAAACTGGTAACGACTGGCAGTAAACTGAAACAGACCAAATATGTAGCACAACTCCTGGTCCAGGCTTTGGTCGTGTCACATCTAGACTACTGCAGCTGTCTGCAAGTCGCTGCAAGATGATTCAAAATGCAGCGCCACGTCTGGTCTTCAACCAGCCAAGGCAGGTTTGTGTCGCTCCTCTCTTCAGATCACTCCACTGGCTCACTGTAGCTGCACTTAATAAGTTCAAATATTTGATGTTTGCCAGCAGAGTAATCAATGGGTCAGCACTTATAAACAGTGCCCTCCATATTGATTGGGATGAAGACCCATTTTTTCCTTGATTTCCCCCTCTGTTCCAGAGTTTAAAATTATAAATCAAACAATTTCGGACATCATTAAACTGCACACTGCAGACTTTCTTTTAAGGGGATTTGCATACATTTTGGTCACACCATGTAGAAATGACAACTTTATTTCTACATAATCACCAAACCCCTCATTTCAGGGCATTGTAATGTTGTAAAAGGCGTAAAAATGGCTGTCATTCCTAAATGGCTTTTTGTTAAACCCCTGTGACAGATAGGGGGTGCTGTCATCCCCTTGAACCCTCAGACCAGATGCCAGACACCAGGTAAAAGTCCAATAATTGACTTTATTATTATAATACAGTGCACAAAGCACCCTCCTCTCCACAATACTCTTTCACCAATACAATACACAATAATCAATAATCCTCCACTCCCAGACACGTTGCCACCCTGCCACCCAGCTCAGCTCAATGTCTGGTATCTCTCCCAGTCTTTTATAGTCCGTGACCCGGAAGTGCTTCCGAACCCGCAGTCCATGTGACTTCCTAGCACTTCCGGGTCAGATCAAAATTCTTCTTTTCATCCCGGAAGTACGTCATTCCTCCCATTGCTGTGACTAAGACATACTTCCGGGTTATCGGGCACATAACAGTCCTTGGGCCTCCCTGCGGTGTCCTCTAGGGGCCCCTGTGGTATCCAGCAGGTCTGTGGATGAAAACTCCATTGTCCATAATTCCCTGCTGGCATTCGGGGCACCTCCATGCTGTAGGGAGAGCGCCAACTGGCGGCTTGGGGGTATTGGCCGGGATGACTGGCCGGCCATATTCCACACCCCTTAAATTAAAGCTGAAAGTTTACACTTCAATCACATAATACTCACTTCATTTCAAATCCATTGTGGTGGTGCACAGAGCCAAAATTCTGAAAATCGTGTCATTGTCCAAATACTGATGGACCCGACTGTAAATGGGGATATCCGTGTGATGTTCACGCTGACGTTAGTGAGTTGCTGTGTGAGGTACTGAGGAGGGGCAGCCGTTGTAGGCCTCATTCATAAACTGCTGAAGTGAACAGAGTCTGCATGTGTGTGTGTGTTAATTTAGGGTCCAACAGTAGGCCCACCCCATAACGCATTTTGGAAATACAAAGTAAGTTACTCTATTGGCCTCTGCCATGACAAACCAACACAAACACAAGGAGTGCAAGTGGGCTCTGTGATGGACTGACCTCCTGCCCAGGTCCAGGGTTTGTTCCCACCTCTCCCCACCTTGAAATCGAAAAAAATGGGGTAATAATGGAGGGGTCAAGAGACAATGAGTAGAAAAACTACAGGCGCCATCTTTTTCTAATACGTCCCCAAACCTCCTGAAAGCACGGCAGCCTCTGATGGAATTAATCTTTCTTTCAGGCTGATAATTGGGTGATTAAAGTCTGCTGACATTGGAGTGAAATATAAATATGTGAATAATTAGGGCACTAATTAAGCAGGTGCATTTCTCACAGGCTTGTCAATCAGTCGGCCATCCTTCACGTTGATGTGCTGCTTTCTCTTGTCAGTTTACAGAAGACGGTCGAAGCCCAGAGGCGATTAATCAAGTTGTTGAAGAAGACGCCGCCTGCTTTACGGAGCCACGTTTCTCCGAGCTCTCAGACTGCACCTTCTTCCAGCTCCTCTTCCTCCATTGTGTTCTCCACCACTGAGGTTGGTTACGGCCAGAGGGACAGATGGGGGTGGGATGGGGTGGGTTGGGGCAAGAGGGCGGCCATTAGTGATCTATAACCATGAGACAGGCCTAAAGCTGTAGGAAACTGTGCTGGTTTACTTCGTCTATTGAATAGTCTCACTGAAGCCAGACGTGTAAGACAGACGTCTGGAGACAACCAGGAGTGAATTGTGACTAAAAGTGGGTGGGAACAATTAGACGGATCACCGAGTATCACACTGTCAAGTTATTTAGATTTAGTGCATCAATGTCTGCCCAAACTTGAAAAAGGCCTTTAGCTGATTAAAGAGGACACATGGAAGTACTCTTCATTTTCGTTATTTGATAAACGAGTTGCAAGAGCACTAGTAACAACGGGAACAGGAGTAGAATTAGGAATAGGTCGATAACCTTAAATAAATAAAGAAAATACAAGAAAACTCATATTTTCATTCATACTATAATAATTTTGTATACACATTATTATTATTATACACACATACACTCCTTCATTATTTCGAACATGCGCTAGTTACTAAAAATAAACACGTTTGCACGATATCCTGCATTAACTTAACTTGCTTAATCTCTCTATTGTAAAAACAAAATCTTGGAAGGATACGACACGTGGTTGTCTTAGAGACACTTTCACATCCCGCGAGACAAGTCTTCGTGCCAAACGATGTAAACAGGCCTGGGGCTGGAAGTCCCGTGAGACAAGAGCTTATGCAAAGAGATTTGGAAAAGTCCTGTGTGGTTATATCAGAAACATTTTTTGTAGAGAGAAAGAAACGATATTCACTCACGGGAAGTTATACTCTACGTTGTCCAAACTCCAAACAGGGCATCAAAATTCAATGCGATACTGATGAAAGGGTAAAAGCGAAAAGAGATTGAATATATGGACATAGGTGATATGACAGAAGTGCACCGCGTGAAATGCAGATTACACGGCAGCAGCTGATCGAGCAAAGAGGAGGTAATTAAAACAACTGTATGTATTTCCCATTGTATCACCGTTTGAGGGGGGTGTCGGAGGAGCGATCACATCTCCTTAGGGGTGCGTTCAGCCCCCTTCTTCACAACAAGAGACACGAACGCAGGCTGGGGTGGGCAAGCGAAGCGAGCAGGGGGTGAAGCCTCCTAGTCTTTTACATATGATTAGGTCCATAAATATTTGAACAGAGACAACTTTTTTCTAATTTTTTCTAATTTTGGTTCTGTACATTACCACAATGAATTTTAAATGAAACAACTCAGATGCAGTTGAAGTGCAGACTTTCAGCTTTAATTCAGTGGGTTGAACAAAAAGATTGCATAAAAATGTGAGGCAACTAAAGCATTTTTCTAACACAATCCCTTTATTTCAGGGGCTCAAAAGTAATTGGACAAATTAAATAACTGGAAATAAAATGTTCATTTCTAATACTTGGCTGAAAACCCTTTGCTGGCAATGCCAGCCTGAAGT
>JANRMT010062814.1:19891071-19930522 GCA_026402145.1 Polypterus bichir lapradei | reverse complement strand
GATAGATAGATAGATAGATAGATAGATAGATAGATAGATGAGAGGCACTATATGATAGATAGACAGATAGATAGATAGATAGATAGATAGATAGATAGATAGATAGATAGATAGATAGATGAGAGGCAATATATAATAGATAGATAGATAGATAGATAGATAGATAGATAGATAGATAGATAGATAGATAGATAGATAGATAGATAGATAGATAGATAGATGTGAAAGGTACTATAAAGAAAGAAAGAAAGCCTGTTTATTGTCCTTCGTGACCATCGTGTCAGAATGTGCCACATGTCAGATGTTGGACCAGGAAGGTCAGCTCTCGGCTTTCCTTTTTTTTTTTTTTTTCTTCGTTTCACATATGCGTCAGCTCTCAGTCCCACAGTTGACCCGAGCCCATCTTCTTTGACGTGAAGGATGTTGCTCCGGGCAGAAATTGCGTTCAAACGAAATGACGTTTGTAGAGATTGATGAAAAGGCCCACGAGCAGAGGCATCTGAAGAAAAGTGGAAATGAGGGCTTTGGAGGCCTCACACCTCGGGGGGAGGTGGGGGGGGGGGTTTCTTAAAAAAAAGACACTCACATCTCCGTGCTGCTCAGACGCCGCCTCAGGGTGGGAAGCTTTTTGTCATCTTCTCCTTTGATTAACCCTCACAGTGCCATGCTACACGGAGTCTTTTCTGTTTTTATTGTGCCATGCCTGCTATCTTTACTTTTTCGCCTTGACTTTCACTTTTCCACATTTTCTCACATTTTTTCTATGTGCTATTTTATTCCTTGATTATTTTTTTTTCTAATTTATTGTATTTTACTGTTAGGCAAAAAAATAAGTGCAATCCATGAAGTGTTTTTTCTTTTTTAACAAATGTATGCTGCCGGGGAGTCCCAAGCACTAAAGAGTTTCCAAGCACTTCCAGTAATGCCCACTAGAGGGGGATATCACCATAAAACCCTGGCTAGTTGCCGTAGGCTGGCGCCCTGCCCAGGGTTTGTTCCTGCCTTGCTCCCTCTGTTGGCTAGAATTGGCTCCAGCAGACCCCCGTGACCCTGTGTTAGGATATAGCGGGTTGGAAAATGACTGACTGACTAACCCTGGCTAGTAGTAAAGGCAAACACAGAATCTTTATTAAAAAAAAGTTTTATTTTTCATAAAAACGTGTACCAATCACAATGAAGCTCTATGGATCACAAAGGCAAAATGGAACTGCTTAAAACACGAATGTAATCCAAATCAAGCAAGTCGTAAACTTTGGAAGAGGTTCTCCACCTGAAGCTAGGCCTGTTCAGTACTTGGATGGGAGACCAACCTGGAAAAGCTTGGGTCGCTGCTGGAAGAAGTGCTGGTGAAGCCAGCAGGGGGCGCTAACGCTGTGGTCTAAGTGTGGATCCCAATGTCAAAGTGCAGTGACGAGGACACTGTGCTGTATAAATGGTGCCATCCTTTGGATGAAGCGTAAAACTGAGGTCCTGACTCTCTGTGGTTATAGACGATCCCCTGGCATCCTTGGTAATGAGCAGGGTGTTCCTTTGAGCACTTATTAAAATAATCTGGTTTTGGTGCCCATCGTTCATATCAAAACATACAAAGGTCATAAGGAATGTAAAGGTACACACTTACTTGGCTATGCACTGTATTACAAGCAAGAGAAATGTATTTTTTAAATGAGGCTCCTATTATTAGTTTTGAATCTGGTGTTTTTACAATAATGTTACGTATCAGGGCGGGAGGCATAAGATTCATAATTTATAATTCGGGGTGCGGGTAAATTTCATAATTCATATTTTTGGGATGGGACTTATTTTCATACATCATATTTCATAAATCATAATTTGGGTGCAGGGATTAAGGTCATCAGTCATCCATGTGACAGTTTCTGTCTGATATTACTGCTGGCACCTCAAGCACGTCAAAGTGCAGAAGTCTGCCATAAGAACGTGGTGGCACTAATTACAGTCATATGAAAAAGTTTGGGAGCCCCTCTCAGTCTGCATAATAATTTATTCTCCTTTCAACAAAAAAGATAACAGTGGTACGTCTTTCATTTCCTAGGAACATCTGAGTACTGGGGTGTTTTCTGAACAAAGATTTTTAGTGAAGCAGTATTTAGTTGTATGAAATTAAATCAAATGTGAAAAACTGGCTGTGCACAAACGTGGTCCCCTTGTGATTTTGCTGCTTTGAATGCCTGTCACTGCTCAGTGCTGATTACTTGCAACACCAAATTGGTTGGATGAGCTCGTTAAGCCTTGAACTTCATAGACCGGTGTGTCCAATCATGAGTGGTAAAAGGTATTTAAGGTGGTCAATTGCAAGTTGTGCTTCCCTTTGACTCTCCTCTGAAGAGTGACAGACAGCATGGGATCCTCAAAGCAACTCTCAAAAGATCTGAAAACAAAGATTGTTGAGTATCCTGGTTTAGGGGAAGGCTACAAAAAGCGATCTCAGAGGTTTAAACTGTCAGTTTCAACTGTAAGGAATGGAATCAGGAAATGGAAGGCCACAGGCACAGTTGCTGTTAAACCCAGCAGGTCTGGCAGGCCAAGAAAAATACAGGAGCGGCATATGTGCAGGATTGTGAGAATGGATACAGACAACCCACAGATCACCTCCAAAGACCTGCAAGAACATCTCGCTGCAGATGGTGTATCTGTACATCGTTGTACAATTCAGCACAATTTGCACAAAGAACATCTGTATGGCAGGGTGATGAGAAAGAAGCCCTTTCTGCACTCACACCACAAACAGAGTCGCTTGTTTTATGTAAATGCTTATTTAGACAAGCCAGATTCATTCTGGAACAAAGTGCTTTGGACCGATGAGACAAAAATTGAGTTATTTGGTCAAAACAAAAAGCGCTTTGCATGGCGGAAGAAGAACACTGCATTCCAAGAAAAACACCTGCTACCTCCTGTCACATTTGGTGGAGGGTCCATCATGCTGTGGGGCTGTGTGGCCAGTTCAGGGACTGGGGCCCTTGTTAAAGTCGAGGTTTGGATGAATTCAACCCAATATCAACAAATTCTTCAGGATAATGTTCAAGTATCAGTCACAAAGTTGAAGTTACGCAGGGGTTGGATATTCCAAGAAAACAATGACCCAAAACACAGTTCGAAATCTACAAAGGCATTCATGCAGAGGGAGAAGTACAATGTTCTGGAATGGCCGTCACAGTCCCCTGACTTGAATATCATCGATAATCTATGGGATGATTTGATGCAAGCTGTCCATGCTCGGTAGCCATCAAATTGAATTGAACTGGAGAGATTTTGTATGGAAAATTGGTCAGAAATACCTCCATCCAGAATCCAGACACTCATCAGGGGCTATAGGAGGTGTCTGTTTGATTTGCAAAAGGAGGCTCAACTAAGTATTGATGTCATATCTCTGTTGGGGTGCCCAAATTTATGCACCTGTCTAATTTTGTTATGATGCATATTGCATATTTTCTGTTAATCCAATAAACTTAATGTCACTGCTGAAATCCTACTGTTTCCATAAGGCATGTCATTTATTAAAAGGAAGTTACTACTTTAAAAGCTCATCCAATGATAAACAAAAATCCAAAGAATTATGAGGGGTTCCCAAACTTTTTCATATGACTGTAGATCTACGTGGCAGGCAGGGCCATTTTAACGCATGGGTATGCTGGGCAGTTGCCCGGGGGCTCCACGAGCATAGGGGTCCCATGCTAATCTATGTATGTTGTGACTTGCTGAGTGGTTGTGCATGTAGGCTCCACAGTGCACTGCTTTGCCCGGGGGGCCTGTAATGCTGTTAAGATGGCCTGGTGGCAAGTGTGGCAGAAGGAAGCCTTAGAGAAGGCCAAGTTCGAGTATCGATTTCTGTGCAAGCCCTGATCGTGTAAAGTCACTGATTTTGAGGTTTCATTGACATTTTTGCCATTGGGTGACAAGAGGGACGGAATTAGATGCGACACCTGTTGCTTACACTTGGCCCATCTCTCCTGCTGGCGGTCCTGGCATTGGCGCAGCCATTTTAACTGTGTGCCCACTGAATCTGTTTTTGAACCACAGTGCAGGTGTTACCAGGGGGTGTTATCGGGGGAACAAAGACGTTCAACCGTGTGCTTAGTGTTGCACCGGCACCCATCGCTTCACTGGGGGCCTCCAACCCCCTCAATCGTTGGTTGTGTGTCATTTCCTTGTGGCGCTTAGTGCTTCCTGGGATACCCCGACCCCTGGATCATCAATCGGGTGTCTAAGCTTCATTGGGGACACCTTTATAAGATTACTGAGACTTCTCAATTTATAATTCAATTTGGAGTTAAAAGCTTGAGTTTCAGTCCAGTTTGTTTGCCCGCAGTACCAGATGTGGTTCAAAAGTGAGAAATTTGACGCCTTCCTCTTCAAATGTGATATTCTTTTTCTAAGGGGTGCGAGCACAAATCAAACATTAATCTAGAGGACCACTGACTTAAATGAAGATCAAATCTTGATACGTCCACACGTGTTTAAACCATTCCATATGGTGGTCTTACTTTTTCGGATGACTTTATCCACGGTTTTTGCTTGTTGACAGAGTGGGTCCTTTGTTTCTTTTTTAAGCCAAAAAGCATCGAGAACATGGCATGCTCATTCACACCCGTGCCAGTTAAGTTAACCCACGTGGTCTTTAGACATGGGAGGAAACCCATGAGTCCACTTGAAGAACAAGCAGAACCGAAAGACAGATGTCACGGAAAAATCAAAGACGCCTCCTTGGAGGCCTGAAGTGGTGCCACCACACCACCATCTCATCCTTTAACCCTTCCATCAGTTTCGTAAGCCGGACAATGCCAATTAAAGGTGACAGAATCGCCATTTGAGCCCGGGGGCTCCCACCAAACAGAACCAGTTAGAGTCACCCATTAATTTAACGGGCACATCTTTGGGACGTTCAGAGAAAGTGGGCTAACTGGACGAGCAAAGTGTTACTGAGTAGTCAATCAGATCTGGGGGCTCTCTGTGGGGTCACACACTGCGCCGTCCTGCCACTCATCATCAGTTCTGCAGCCAGAATTAACTCTTTGGGGGCTGAATATTTTTTCCAAAAAACTCAGTTTTCTGAAAAGCACACAATGCACTAGTTTCACACATAAATCAACATAAAACATCTGTTGCTATGTGCTGTGGCTGCTGTTCGCACCTGTTCGGTATCTCTGGCAGCAGTGGCTACGCAGGGGCAGCTTGATGGACAGCAGGAATGTGCGCCGGGCCGGCTACCTCTCTGCCTTCGCACAGCAGGTGGGCGATGGAGGCAGTCGCAGTGTGACGCAATATGGTTTGTACCTCTTGTCATCATAAGTGGTGGTCCTCCTAGGCAAATGCTCCTATTAGCGTATTAGCTACACAAACGTGTTCAGCACCACAATCAACTGGGGACCAATAGGCTGATGCTGGTAGCTCACTTTCTTTTTTGATATCCATTGCCAGATCACTTGCATCAAACTCAGAGTCCGAAAAGTCAGAGTCTGATTCAGCGATAATACAGAAAACGTCCATAGAGTATTTTGCTTTGCACATTTGCTTTAGTCTCGCCAGATGCTGATGCCATTTTAAAGGCTGTTTGCTCTTCACTACTTATGCACGTGCAGGGAATCGAGGTCAAGTCAACAAAGCTACGTAACTTTCCTTCAAGCAAAGAGAGTCGAACTAAAAAGTAAAGGCAAGTTTTGCATCAGTTTACAGCCAATTACCATCCTCTACCCCTGAATTTTGACAAAAGTCAACATCAGCCCTGAAAGAGTTAAAGGAGCTGCAACAGCAGTCGAGATGGAAGCAATGGTTGTGTTTTTTAGAATCATGCTTTCTTTAATTAAATGACACCCTCTGTCTTTCCACTTCCAACCCACCTTGCAGATTTCCCAGGGGTACATTCCACCCCTTTCTCAAATGAGACACCCCTAAGGAAGAAATATAAAGAGCTTACCAGGACCAGAGGGCAGAAAGCGTCGGGGTCTGATGGGCAGAAAGGCGATGGCAGCCAGGCAGTGCTCCACAAAAGTGATACCACAGCACCCTCTGCTGGCCGCTGGCTAGGAACACAGGGCACTGCACACTCTTGAGGGGCCAGCAGGTTTTGCTTTACTAAGATCACAGATGGTGTCTCGTTTTATTGTCTGGTATTGTTCTGGAAAAGGCGACGAATCAAAGAGGAAATCATTCATACTCAGAACTCAGGCAGTATTGGGACCCTTTCCCTTTCTGGAGGTAGAGTTCATTTTAAATGCATGCATTTGCTATTTTTGCCTATCAGTTGTTAGGGATGCCAGGGGCCACGACCCGGCCGGGACGCCTTGGAGGACCGGAAGTAGGCGTGTGCCCATCTGGGATCACATGGGGGCCGCCTTCCTGGTTGCTTTGGGGGCCACGGGTTCAGGGCATGGAAGCCCCACCCTGTAGGGGCCCGTGGTCACCGCCAGGAGGCGCCCCAATGCCTTGGGGACCCTGGACCTCAGCACTTCCGCCACACCAGGAAGTGCTGGGGGGAAGAGAAACAGGGACACCCGGAGAGCTTCCGGGAGAACAGCCGGCACTTCCGCCACACTGGGGCGTGTCAGCGGGAGATTGCCGGGGAGCACCTGGAGCTCATCCGGGTGCGGATAAAAGGGGCCGCCTCCCTTCATTCAGCGCGAGAGTCGGGAGCGGAGAGGACTGAGCTGGAGAAGGCAAGGAGGCGGCCTGAAGAAGTAAGGCATTGTGTGGCCAGGACTTTGGGGGTTTGTGGTGCACTTATTATTGTAGATACTGTAAATAAACGTGTTTGTGGGTGACATGAACGTGTCTGCCTGTCTGTGTCCGGGCCAACCTCCACACAGTCTACACTCGATAACACATAATGTCTACAGAAAGGATTGCAGATTTACTAAAAATCAAAAACTGAAGTCTGTCATTCATAGCATTAAGCATCGAGACCCTTAATTCCGTACTGTGTTGAGGCCCCTTTAGCAGCAATTGGAACTTTCTGTCTTGTTGGTGAAGTCTCTGCAAGCTTTGCACACCTGAAGTCGGGCAGTTTATCTCATTCTTCCTCACAGATCCTCCGCCATCTTCAGGGCCCTCCACGGATGTTGATGTTCTGGGCCACTCAAGGACACTCGGAGACCACTCCAGCGTTGTCTTGGCTGCTGGGCCCCTACAGAGTGTCGTAAAGTCGAATTGGAAAACTACTGGCACAAACAGCCAGCTGATAATTCCTGTTGAGATCTCAAGGAGGTTAGCAAGTACAGACATTACAATTGGTGCGTAGTTTTAGAAAGTCACTGTGCACTGGAGAGATGCTGAAGGATTGCAAAATGGCAAATATCATCACATTACTGTATATAAAAAGGGTGACAGGCAGATCCAAACAACTATAGGCCAGTACGCTTAACGTGAATCACAGGAAAATTAATGAAAAGAATTATTGATAACAACAACATTTATTTCTATAGCACATTTTCATACAAATAATGTCGCTCAAAGTGCTTTACATGATGAAGAAAGAGAAAAAAAGACAAAATAAGAATTAAAATCAGAGAACTTTAATTAACATAGAATAAAAGGTTGGGCGGCACGGTGGCGCAGTGGTAGCGCTGCTGCCTCGCAGTTAGGAGACCTGGGTTCGCTTCCCGGGTCCTCCCTGCGTGGAGTTTGCATGTTCTCCCCGTGTCTGTGTGGGTTTCCTCCCACAGTCCAAAGACATGTAGGTTAGGTGCTTTGCCAATTGTGTGTTTGTGTGGTGTGTTTGTGTGTGTCCAGCGGTGGGTTGGCACCCTGCCCAGGATTGGATTCCTGCCTTGTGCCCTGTGTTGGTTGGGATTGGCTCCAGCAGACCCCCGTGACCCTATGTTCAGATTCAGCGGGTTGGAAAATGGATGGATGGATAAAAGTAAGGTCCAATGCCCAGGGAGGACAGAAAAAACAAAAAAAAAACTCCAGACGGCTGGAGAAAAAATAAAATCTGTTAGGGTTAAGGTTACGATTGAGCAGCACATGGCAAGGACAGGAGTTATTAGGAACAGTCAGCATGGAGTCAGACGAGGGAGGTCATGTTTTACTAACATGCTGGAATTCTATGAGGAGGCAACAAAAGGATACGATTAGAGCGGAGCACATGATGTTATTGATCTGGACTTTCAGAAAGCATTTGATGAGGTGCCACATGAGAGGTTGGGCATCAAACTAAAAGAAGTGGCAGTTCAGGGTGATGTGTGTAGATGGGTGCAGAATTGGCTCAGTCACAGGAAGCAGAGGGTGATGGTGAGAGGAACCTCGTCAGAACTGGCCGATGTTAAGAGTGGTGACCAGCAGGGGTCAGTGCTGGGGCTGCTGCTATTTTTAATAAATATAAAAATGATTTGGATAGGAATATAAGGAACAAGCTGGTGAAGTTTGCAGATGATACCAAGATAGGTGGATTGGCAGATAATCTGGAATCTGTTGAATCATCACAGAGGGACTTGGACAGCATACAGGCTTGGACAGATTTGTGGACGACAAAATTTTAATGTCAGTAAATGTAAAGAATTACACATAGGAAGTATAAATGTGAGGTTTGAATACACAATGAGGTCTGAAAATCAAGAATACACCACATGAGAAGGATTTAGGAGTCATAGTGGACTCTAAGCTATCGACTTCCCGACAGAGTTCAGAAGCCATTAAGAAGGCTAACAGAATGTCAGGTTATATAGCGCCTTGATGTGTGGAGTACAAGTCACAGGAGGTTCTGCTCAAGCTTTATAACACACTGGTGAGGCCTCATCTGGAGTCCTGTGTGCAGTTTTGGTCTCCATAAAGACATAGCAGCACAAGAAAAGGTCCAGAGAAGAGCGACTAGGCTGATTCAGGGGCTACAGGGGATGAGTTATGAGGAAAGATTAAAAGAGCTGAGCCTTTACAGTTTAAACAAAAGAAGATTAAAAGGTGATGTGATTGAAGTATTTAAAATGATGAAGGGAATTAGTCCAGTGGGTCGAGACTGTGACATTAAAATGAGTTCATCAAGAACACGGGGACACAGTTGGAAACTTGTTAAGGGGAAATTTCACACAAACATTAGGAAGTTTTTTTTCACACAGAGAAGCACAGACACTTGCAGTAAGTGACCAAGTAGTGTGGTAGACAGGAGGACTTTAGGGACTTTCAGAATTCAACTTGATGTCATTGTAGAAGAATTAAATGGACAGGCTTGGTGTTGGGCTGATTGTCCTAATGTTCTAAAAGCTCACTTCTCTCCAGGACAGAAAGGGAAACCACGTTACTGAAGACCTCCGTGATCCCTCACAGTCACTTTTCTCCTGCCTCCATTCTATATGATGAGCACTGACACCAATACACTTTGAATATCTGCCAAGAAACAGTAAAAGAGAAATGAGAAACGACCAGGAGAATCGTCGACAGGTGAATACCGAGAATCAAATCGACTGAGCGTCAGTTGAGATCCAAAAGTCGCAGTCAGACACACAACAGCGGAGAATCAGTAACAGAGATGAGTTACAATGACATTTTTTAACATCCATCAAACTCAGATACTCTGGCATTGCCAAGGGCAACCATACAGCCATCACTTTGATGATGTCTCCAACGAGTAGGTAGAAATGAATTCTGGGAACTGTTACCAAGGAAACGGCAAATACAAAAGGCTATAGCGTAGTGGGGCTAACAGGGAAAACAAAATGGTGTTGCGGTGAAGTGTAACCAAAGGATATGCATCTTAATTCAGCCAGATACTCCATTTCTGACCGAATATTTGAAGCCCTTGCACATGAAAAATCCCAGATTCCATATCACTGTTGCCAGGAATGTAATGGAAAACACTAAATATAAGTTGTCACACATGTCTGAGTAGGAGTCAACTAAAGGGACTCAATAATGGCAATTTCACGTCCAACCAAGGGGAGGCAGGGTGTGCTAACTGTCTTTCTCGATCCCTTGCAGACCATTCTCAGGAAATCCTGCAGGGTTCTGGCACGTGTGATGACATCACTTCCGGTTCCGGCTCCTTCAATGATGTCACTTTCCATTTCCACCCATGATGATGTAACTTCCGGTCCCACCTATGATGGTGTCATATTTCGGGTCCCCGCCTATGATGACATAACTTCCAGTTCTGGCGCGTTCAATGATGTCACTTCCAGTCCCTTCACCCCCTGGCCTATGATGACATCACTTCCGGTCCCGCCTATGATGATGATAATGACATCACTTCCCGGTCCCACCTATGATGATGATGATGACATCACTTCCGGTCCCGCCTCTGAGGATGTTGCTTCCCAGCCCCACCTATGATGACATCACTTCCGGTCCAGCCTTTGATGACTTCACTTCCTATTCCGACCTTTAAAGAGGCCATCTTGTCTCTGTACCGGCAGTTCAGTTGTGTATATAAATTCTTAAATCCATTTGCAGCCAGGACATATTATACGGGTAACTGCTCCAAACCTTCTTAATGTCTCAAAGTAGTTTTTGTGACGAAGTATAAAAATGAAAGATGGGAACACACAAAAGTTGTTTTGCATTTTGACAGCCACGTCATGCACTTTTTTAACTCTTCCTTCCATCTTGTACTGTAATGTTTGTTCCTGAACGCCTGGTGTGTTTGGGATGTCAAGGAGCGCAGTATCAATACAAACATCAAGATCACAACCAGGTCTGGATTTTCTGCTTAATTCTGAAGGTCCTGGAGATTGTGAAGACACAAATGATAAAGGTTTGGGGGGCATCCACCCCGTATATTGTGAGGATTTCTGGTCGTTAAAACGTGAGTAGTATCTTCAGACTGAGTCATACAACAGACTGCTGCAAAGGAGGGCTGGTGGGATTATGGAGCTGAGAGGAAGGAAGAGGCGGGTCGTCAGTACGAGGAGAGGAAGTGAAGTCATCCAGGGGTGTGGTCTGTGGCCGGAAGGGGAAGTACCATTGATCTTCTTTATTCCTGCCAGGAAGGAGAAAGGCATTAGTGCACATGACTAGCCCCGCTTACCGACCTTTCAGCTTTACCCTGACCATGCCGCTGCCCCCCCCATGCGCACGAGTGTGACAAGATATAAATTTTGTTATAGCCCTTACATGTTTCCCAATTGCTGGACAAGTTAAGTGTGTGACGTTGTCACCTGCCAGCCCCCAGTGTCCTGGTCACACTGCCTGCCCGCTAGTTTACGAGTGTCCTTTAAGAGAAATCCCTGTGTTTGCTCACCTCTAACCACCTTCTCCTCTTACTCACTCTTCCTCAGGACCTGTGGTCTTCCTCATCTGGATCAGCACAAGGCGAGAGACGCAGCCCCGGCTCCATCACACTCCCACCCCTTGCTGGTGAGCAGCGCTTGGTGGACTCCTTGGCCAGATGTTCCCCTTCAAGTAAACCGGTGAGTCTTCATTATGGCTGCTTCATTGTGGACATTTTCAAAGAGAACTCCTGTGCAGGTGGGCAGACTTGATGCCCCTTTGTATGCCCATGCTGTAAGTTCACTGCCTGCACATGAACCGTACGGTTTGGCCTCACGGCCTACAAGTAAGATCTTCGTTTTTACATTCCAAGTGGAAGGTCGGTACTCAAAATGTTTGTAATTTACCAGAAATTCATAAAGGACTGAGACCCCTTCACTTTTTGGACACTTTATTACATTGTAGATTTCATTTTAAATGGACACATTTGCTGTGTATACCCAATCTGCAACGTTTCACAAATAAGTTTCTGTTTTCTGATTGTGCTTGTGCTTCAAACTTCAAAGGCCGCAATGCTCCTACTGCTAACTATGGACAATGCGTCCATTTGATTGGACTTCGTCTTATTAATCTGCTTGCTTGTAGCTTGAGAAGCCAACACATCCAGCAGCAGTTGCCAGTATTTCAGAAGTTGCCAGCGCCAGCGTCAGGTGTCCATCGAGATCTCAGAGCCAGCAGAGGAGAAGGGACTGCCAGACTGCCGAGCAGGAAGGTACAGTACATAAAGTTTCACAAGAAGTGGGGGGCTCCAGTCTTCTTCAGACAGACTCCTTGTCACTTTCTCCTCTTTTACAATCAAAGTTTTGTTAAACATCTTCAGCTGATACATAACAGAACATCGTGAGGCTGCAAGAGACGCTGTAAAAGCCCACCATAACTCGTAGATTTGCGTTCCCTGCAGTTCCCCCTTTTGACACCAAGGCTTTGAATCGTGTTTTGCTTTAATGAAGCACAGAGTGTCAAGTTAAGAGGTCTGGAGGTGCAGGAGACAGAAAGGAGGACCAGGGAGGTGTGTGAGGATTGACCAGAACATCTATGCGGGAGTAAGGACTCAGGTTAAAAGCAGTTCTTGGGGTAACTGACAAGATCCCACTTAGAGGAGGTCTGCACCAGGGGTCTTCTTCAAGTCCTTACCTCTGTGGTCTGGTTATGGATGTGTTGACTCATGAGATTAAATACCAGTCTCTCCAATGTAGGCTTTTTGTTGATGATGTTGTGTTGTGTAGCACCAGAAAAGTGGAAATGGAGAGGAAGTTGGAAGAATGGAGGAGATAGAGGGTTGAAGATAAATAGGAAGAAGAAGACAGAAAGTCTGAGGTTTGATGATGATCAGGATTTAGAAGTTAGTCTGCAGGGAGAGCTACTGAAAAGAGTGGAGAAGTTTGAATATTTAGGATCAATGGTAGCCCAGGATGGAAAACTAGATGCAAAAAGGCAATGTGGATGGAACAATTGGAAGAAGGCATCAGGAGTATTGTGTGATCAAAAAATTAAGGTGAAGGTTAAAGGTGAGGTTTGTAAGACCAGCAGTGACGTATGGAGCTGAGACCTGGGCAGTAAAGGGAGAACAGGAGAAGTTGGATGTGGCAGAAATGAGAATGTTGAGATGGATGTGTGGAGTTACAAAAAAGGACAGAATAAGAACTGAGACCATCAGAGATACGACAAAAGTGGGAGAGAAATCTAAGAAAGTACAGGAAAGTAGGTTGTGAAGTGATATGTACCTGTGAGGAGGAAAGACAAGGAAGATGTCGGCAAAATAGTGATGGGAATGGCAGTACAGGGGGAATAGAAAGCAAGGGAGGCAGCAGCAGAGGTGAAGAAGAAGATCTAAAGGAAAAGGGTCCTACTAGCAAGGAGGTGCAGGACCGAGCTGTTTGGAGAAGGTTCATCAAGCACATTAACCCTACAAAGAACTGGGGAAGGATGACAAAGAAGAAGAATTGAGCTTCACAACCACGTGCCTGAAGACGTCTGATGCTTTTCATATCACAGAGATACTGGGGGTGGTCTGACTGATTCCCACATTATGTGAGAGGAGGGTGTAAAAATAAAGGCCTACATCCCAAACAGAGTAGATATTGATTAGGGTGTGGAGTCCAGGAGTGTGGAACTTGTTATCAGACAATAAAATGAATAAAAAAAGAGGAGTGGAGATCCTGGAGGGCAGAAACTCGTGGAATTTTATATTTTTCTCCCATGACTGGCACAACATGTGAAGCACAGAGTCCAACACCGCCAACTAGTGTTCAGGCGTGTGCCTGCAGCATGTCAGGACACACACTGCTCAAATAAATTAAAGGAACACTTTTTAATCCGAGTATAGCATCAAGTCAATGATCTGGTCAGTTAGGTAGCTGAGGGGAACGTTAATCAGTTTCAGCTGCTTGGGTGTTCATGAAATGAATAACAGGTGCATTAGAGGGGCAACAATGAGACGACCCCCAAAACAGGAATGAATGCTTTAACAGGTGGAGGGAGGCCACTGACATTTTTCCCTCCTCATCTGTTTTTTTACTCGTTTTGCATTTGTCTACGGTCAGTGTCACTACTGGTAGCATGAGGGGATACCTGGACCCTACAGAGGTGGCACAGGTAGTCCAACTTCTCCAGATGGCAGGCACATCAATACATGGGATTGCCAGAAGGTTTGCTGCGTCTCCCAGCACAGTCTCAAGGGCATGGAGGAGATTCCAGGAGACAGGCAGTTACTCTAGGAGAGCTGGACAGGGCCCCTCATAGAAGGTCCTTAACCCATCAGCAGGACCCAACGGTATCTGCTCCTTTGGGCAAAGAGGAACAGGATGAGCACTGCCAGAGCCTACAAAATGTCCTCCAGCAGGCGGGCCACTGGTGTGAATGTCTCTGACCAAACAATCAGAAATAGACTTCATGAGGGTGGCCTGACGTCCTCTAGTGGGCCCTGTGCTCACTGCCCACCCGGCACCGTGGAGCTCGATTGGCATTTGCCATAGAATACCAGAATTGGCAGGTCCACCACTGGCACCCTGTGCTTTTCACAGATGAGAGCAGGTTCACCCTGAGCACATGTGACAGACGTGAAAGGGTCTCAAGAGCCATGGAGAACGTTATGCTGTCTGTAACATCGTTCAGAATGACCGGTTTGGTGGTGGGTCAGTGATGGTCTGGGGAGGCATATCCATGGAGGGACGCACAGACCTCTACAGGCTAGACAACGGCACCTCGACTGCCATTAGGTAACGGGATGAAATCCTTGGACCCATTGTCAGACCCTATGCTGGTGCAGTGGGTCCTGGGTTCCACCTGGTGCACGACAGTGCCCGTTTTCAAGAAGGATACCGTGTCATCGCCCTTTAAATCTTCTTTCAGACCCTAACATGTGGAGGTTAGAATGTTGGATGCTGTCTCCATCTTCAGTCAGTTTAGCCATGAATCTTGTAGTGACCTCGACTCGTAAACACTTTTGTCGATGGGAGATCTCTTGCAAGGGTCTTTAGCTCTTCCTTTATTGTGGATATCTCAGCCTGCAACTCAGTAAAGTTATGTTGTGTATTTGCAATTATTGTGGAGACTTGCTCTAAAACAAAAGATTTCACATTCTCAAAGAAGGATACCCTGGCGGTGTTGGGAACTGTCATTACAAGGGCCGTCCTCTACTCAGAGAGATTTCTTTATCAGACAGCGGATGTCAGTATGGGATTGACCAGAAGCAGCCATAGCAGGAACATCCGATTCCAAGTTGTTGCCAGGGTTGTTATGTTAGTCTGATTTTGAAGAGGTGTGATCGAGTGCTGCTGGGTTTTGCTTTGTGGAGACAAAACACAATCATCACCCTCGGGTGTCACGAGATTCCTCACAGGCTCTTTGTCTTCTTTTCCGCAGGCCTGAGGATGTGCCAGATGGGAGTGCCAAGACCTCCTTTGACTGATGAAAATGTCTCCGGACAGAATTTAAAGCTGGAAGAGGTAGCATGCATTAGCTGTAAATTTTATTCTACTTTTTGTAAAATGTCTGCTGGTCTCTGAAAAGGGGGGCCTGATAGGGTATGGGATTTAAAATAAAAACCGAATCAGACAACACATCGTGAAGGTTTGTTTGAGCCTGAAGCTTAAAGTGAAGACATTAAGATGGGAGGATACATTGAATTTCCACTCACATCTCAAGGTGGAATTGGCCGAGTATGTGAGAGTCTGACCGTATGCACGAGTGTGCCCTGTGGTGGACTGGCTTTCTGGGCAGGGTTGGATATTGCCGTGCGCCAATGCTATGCCCCACCAAAACATCCATAAAGGTGAAAAGGGTTTTGATAAACGGATCTGTGAACCGAGGGGCACTTCCGTCTGACCATTCCGAGGCGTTCAGTTACCATCTACAGTATGTGCCGTTTGCAGCTTATCTGTGCACTCTTGAGGTGCGCCCCAGTTTATTTTCACACGTCAATGATGTGCAGAGATTTGGATAATTACTGGCATATCTCACCCAGGGTTCCTCATTTATAAAGCTTGCATACGCACCAAAAGAGGCTTGAAATGTGCGTCCGCAACTTCCCAAGCAAACATCGGGATTTATAAAAGAAAACTTAATGGAAGAATGCGAGTATATTTACGGCAATTCTGACCCATGCGTACGCAACATTTTGAAGAAACTGGGAAATGTGAACACCCTTCATCAAGTAGGGAAATGCAGCCAAACCAGCTAAAGGACGACTTGCATGAATAATAATTCACTAGCAAATCGTGCTTGCGAAAATTTCGCAAGAATAAAAGCGTTAATGAAATGATGATGAGGGAGAGAAGAACATCACACGTTACAGTAAGAAAGCAGATTATTTTAATAAGTCGTGACTTGTGAGAGTACTCAGTATTAGAATAGTCAGATGATTAGTATGGGATGTTGTTATAGTCACTTTCAACAGCGTGAATATTTACAATAGAAAGTGTAACACGAACAGGTTAACAGAACATATTGGATAAGAAGGGAAATGCAGGGCACATGTAAGTCAGTATGTGTGAAGTGTGGCCGTCAGGTAATGTAGCATACCGATGTCTATAATAATTGTTGAAAACGCAATTTGTATTGCATAAACGTTATTGTCAGAGAAAATATTCCTGTGTGTGTAGCCCACAAGTACCTGTACATTTAACCCAGGTTTTGATGTAACTCTGAAAAATATAGTGTACAAGAGGCCATGGATAAAAACAGGGCCTGGCAAATAAGCTCCAACATTATTAAACGTTTGTTGTTGTGACTTGGTGACAGTTATCTTGTTTTGAGTTGTCAGTGTTACGGAATCCCTATAGTTTTTCCATCGTAATGTTTCTTGATGTCTGGCAGTTTGCCGCTGCTCACCGCTGCTCTTCAGAAAGGTTGGGTATGTAATTAATTTTCCGTTCACTGTCTAGGTGCGAGATTTGCTGCTGCTGATCTTTGGATAATGTCAATCTGTGGTTTGTTCTTCTAAGGCATCTTGCCTGTGCTGGTTGGTCTGGCGTCAGGTAGATGTTTCTGCTTCTGTGCGTTGGTGTGCGTATGTATGCCAACGAGACCGTTTCTGCTGGTCGTCTCTAGGCTGTATGTGCCTCCTCATTTTATCAGGTGGCTTACGTTGAAGAGAAGGAAAAAGGAGGTGTAAAATGGTAGTGTCATAACGCAGTTTCAGTCAGTTACAAAGTATGCACCGAATAAACAGTCAAATACCACAGTCAATAACTGGTCATATTGAAGACTAAGACCAAAACTCTGCCAGGAACTCAGATTCCTCACTATTGTTGTGGAGGGATATAGTAGTTGTGGCAACCATTGTTCATATCGAGCACAGCAAAATAATATAAGGATATCACTGTGCCATTATTATAACGTGAGAAACCTGTAACATCGCAAAAGAAATAAATATGATGGGCGGACTGTATTTTAGTTTTCTTTTTAAGAGGACCAATGCTACGTATTTGCACTGAAGAACTTTTTTTTGCCAGTTTAGACTGCCTGTTGTCACTTCTCAGAGAGCAGGCCGACAGGTTAGGAATATCTCAGCCAAGCTTCACTTCATGCCTGCTGTGCGGGAAGCCGTTAACCAACTGGCAAGGCACTGCGTCCATTTTCGGTATGGTGTTGGTGCACATACATGAAACATAACCTGTATTTGCGAAAAGTCAACTTGCAGTAATGTCCAGTTCTCCTACTGTAATCTGAGCAATTTACTGTCCACATATTGTAACTGTAACTGTAAATAGTCACACCTTCCATTAATGCACAAGTCAGCTGCGCCTTTCGTCTCTCGGTTCACGACAATTTCTGAGCTTGCATGATGAGCTCAAGTCACATAGCACACCGTGATGGTGGGATCGCTTTCCTTTAGCTTTCCTTGCAATTTCTTTTCCATACACAAGATGGAGTAAAGAGCTATGAGACAAAGTAAGTGAACTCACGCTTGTAGTTAGGTGGCAATAACAATACAAAGTATCGTGTAGGACAAATCACATGGAAATAAAGAATAGTTTGTTTATGTGGAAACCCTCCGTGGATTAAACTTTGAGCATCTTGTAGTTCATGACCAGTCAGAAACTAGAAGTCAGTGAGGACCAGCCATGTCTTGAGGTGGAAAAACAAAAGTGGCAGTAAAACAATAATCCAAAATCGGTGCCATACGTTTAAATCGGACAGCTGCAGTCAAACAGCAATGACACACAAAGATGTCAAAGGAACTGTTTACACTTTTTTAAAAGTTCCAGTAGATATGCAGTGTTACAGAAGAAATGAAAAGGTCTCTTTTGATCCCAAAAGAATACCAAGAGTTCAGAAAGTTATTTCAGATAGAAACCAAAAAGGAACAAAAGAATTGAGTGAGCTCAAATCCTTCAACCTCTCCTCCCAGCAATCACCTCCACTGACTAAAGAGGAAGTAAAAGTCATAACAAGGTTTCCATAGATGAACCTGCAGAAGGATCACTACTGAGCCTTGAGGGGTGACAACAGAGGGCCAACACATCAGCCCGACCCCATCTCACCCCCGGCAGTCAAAGCTGGCACCCTACAGGAACCTAACCCCATTTTTTCCATGGGATCAATGCTTCAGTACCCACATTTTTCGTGTCCACAGGGGTTTTCAGGAGTGTAACTCTGGCGGATAACGAGAATTGACTGCAACTTATTCCACTTCCTAACATTTGTGTGAAATTTCCATTTAACAAGATTCCACCTTTGCCCCATGTTGGTATTAAACTCATTTTATCTCTTTTGGAGCAGATGTCGACAAGGGTGCTGAGGGCGATAATCAGCAGTAAACATCGAAAAACACTTTGCGTTATGGTAGGGGTAGACTCTCTTTGCTTGGAGGAATTTTAGACTCATTGACTTGACGTCGAATCCCCGCGTGAGTGTGTGTGGCGACAAGCAAACAACAGCAAAAAAAGGCATGGACATATGGCAAGAGAGTAAAGCGAATGCACAAAGCATAAAACTCAGTGGATGATGTTTTGCGTATATTTTATTATTTCGAATTGGACTCTGACTTGTCGGACTCCGATTTTCATCAAGTGATCTGGACATTGAAATTTAAAACGAAAGTGCGGTACCAGCATGAGCTGATCGTGGTGCTGAACACGTTTGTGTAGGAGAAACACCTATGGTACTGTTTGCCTGGGAGGACCACCACTTACAATGACAAGAGGCAAGATTGCATCGTATTGTCGCTGCCAAGCTGCCCTTATGCAGTACGTGTTAGACTGGCGGTGTCACTAGTTCAGGCGCTTGTTGTTGTGTCGCACTGCGACTGCCGGCGCTGCCCATCCGCCGCTGCAGCCAGAGACGGCTAACATGTTGCGACAGTGCACTGCACGCGGCAATGGACATTTTATGTTGATCTGTCTGACAAACTATTGCTTTGTATGCATTTCAAAAAACTGTGTTTTTGGGAAAAATATTCAGCCCTGGGAGAAAGTGAAAAAAAATAATCAACCCTAAAAGAATTAAAGTTACAGTCTTGAGCAACAGTATTAATTCCTTTTTAATTTTAGGCACCTGTTAGTCTCCATTTGCTTACAATTCCTTCTTTCCTCTCCACTCCTCCTAAATTAGCTTTGGCCTCCTCCTCTGCCGACTCCAACTCCATGAGTGAGGTAAGATGGCTCCTCGAGCTGGGAATCCTTCTGATGCCACGACATTGCACAGGGGAAGCACTTCTGGGTCAAGCTGAAGCCCCTCTAGATAGGAACATCTAGTCTTGGCAACTCGCTCTGGCGACAAACATGGCACCCAGCAAGGCTATCCAGTGGGACTACAGTTCCCAGGGTGCCCCACAGGGGTGTGCACTTCAGTGATCCAGTAAGGAGACACTGCCACCTAGTGCTTTGAGGGAGTAAATGCAGTTTCCCTTCACTGTCATGGCCAGGAAAGGGACCACCAGCCATCCTCATTGTAGGAAGCCAGTCCATCCCAGCCTTCCATTACAACATCTTACATTTTCTTATCATTTTTGTTTCTAAATATGTTGCAACGTGATACCCGTCTCTTTGATAAAGTTAAAAAGAAATGAAAATGTGCCAACTTTCTAAGCAACTAACTACGCCCCAGAATGTTACACCACACCAGCCTTTTCTAACTTGCTTTGTTTGCCGAAGGGTCCGAGTGGTGCAGAGGACTTCACTAGAGAAGAGGCGGCAGAAGAAGTGGGCCTTGGGAGTGAAGCAGAGCAGGCCGGCGTAGAGGCTCCTGGCAGGGCAGAGGCTCCGCTGAAGGACATTGGTGGGCAATATGCAGAAAGGTAAGCGCCATTCTAGCGACACTTCCAACGAGTCTCCATCAGGGCCCCCAGACCGTCTTCAGTGTCACAAGGGATTTCACTTTCTTCACAATGTTTGCATTCTGTAGTTCTTTGGGTTACGAGGAGTGGCATTGGCACATGCCAGGTGAAAATTTAACATTCATTCAAGTTTGATTTGTTCACAGCGCCTTCAGGAAATATTCAGACTACTCCACCATTTTCACATTCAATTTTTCTTCATCAAGCAACGCTCAATACCTCAGAATATCAAAGAATAAACAGCATTTTAGAAATGTGTGTAAATGTATTAAAAATCAAAACAGAAATATGCCATCAGAACAAGTCTTCAGACCCTTAGCGATGAGAACTGAATTTTGGCACAATCTATTGCGCATCATGGAGATGTTTCTACACCTCGTTTGGAGCCCACCTTGTGGTCAAGTTGATTGATTGGACTGATTAGGAAAGGCACACAGCTGACTATAGGGGGTCCCCACAGTTGGGCAAACACCAAGTCATGAGGTTGAAGGAGCTGCCGACAGAGCTGAGAGATGGGATTATGATGAGCCACACATCTGGGGAAGGGTACAAAAAATACCTGCAGCACTGAAGACAGCACAGTGGCCTCCATAATTCTTAAATGGAACAACCACAACTCTTCCTGGAGCTGACCACCCAAACTGAGCAATTGTGGGAGAAAGGCCTTGATTAGAGAGCTGACCGAGAACCTGATGGCCAAATTGGCTGAGCTCCAGAGAACCTGTGTGAAGACATGGGAAACTTCCAGAAGGACGACCCCCACTGTAACACTCCATTGATCTGGGCTTCATAACAGAGTGGCCTGGAAAAAGCCTCTCCTCAGTAAAAGAGTCATGAACGTCCACTTGGCGTTTCCAAATACAAGGTGCTTTAAGGACTTGCCAACTGGGAAGGTAAGACTTTCTGTTCTGATGAACCCAGGATTAGTGTCCTGTCTGGAGGAAACCGGGCAGTGCTCATCACCTGTGCAGTAATACCATTCAACAGTGAAGCATGGTGGGTACAGCATGATGGGCTGGAGTCCAAAGCAGGGACTGAGAGAGTAGACGAGGTCCAGAAAAACCTGAATGGAGCAAAGTCCAAAGTCCAGAGACGTCCTTCATGAAAACCTGCACCAGAGATCTCTGGACCTCAGACTGGGCCAAAGGCTCACCTTCAACAAGTAGGACAAGGTAGGAGTGACTAAGGGACATCTCTGTGAATGTCTTTGAGTAGCCCACCCAGAGTCCAGACTTGAACCTAATCAAACATACAATACAATGCAATTTATTCTTCTATAGCCCCAAATCACACAAGAAGTGCCCCAATGGGCTCTAACAGGCCCTGCCTTTTGACAGCCCCCCAGCCTTGACTCTCTAAGAAGACAAGGAAAAACTCCCCCCAAAAAAACCCTAGTTGGAAAAAAGTGGAAGAAACCTCGAGAAAGGCAGTTCAGAGAGAGACCCCTTTCCAGGTAGGTTAGGCATGCAGTGGGTGTCAGATAAAGGGGGTCAATACAATACAATACACAGAACAGAACACAAGTAATCCTCGATACGATATAATAGTGCAATAGAACTAATACAAGTACAGAGCAGAATTTAACAGTAGATGATATCCCATAATACGATTTGGATTTTTTCAGAGTCCAGGAGACCTCGGCCATTAAGCTACCTCACCCTATTGGCCATTCCACAGCTGAGTCAGTGCTAGGCCAGCCAATCCGATGAAAGGACCCCTCTACCTGATGATTCCTGCAATCCTCCATCAGAGATGACTTTACCTTTGGCAGGCAGACAACTTGGCAGATGGGCAGTGGCACCAAGTGCCACATTTGAGTACCGAGAAGAGAAACCGAATAGGTGAGGGTTAGGAACAAATTATAATGATCATATTACTTACTCAAACATCTCCGGAGAGACCTGAAAACGACTGCCCACCGACAGTCTCCATCCAGCCAAACGGCGCTTGAGAGGATCTGCAGAGAAGGGTGGCAGAAAATCCCCAAATCCAGGTGAGTGAAGCTTATCACGTCAAACCGAAGAAGACTGCAGGCTGGAATGGCTGCCAATGGAGCTTCAGCGAAGTGTCAAGTAAAGGGTCTGACTGCTTGTGTCACTGGGATATTTCAGTTTGTTAGTTTTAATAAATTTACACAAAATTGCTAAATCCTGTTTTCCCTTTGTTATTCTGAGGTACTGATTGTCATTTGATAGAGGAAAAAAATTAATTCAAATGAGTTTAGCACAAGACAGCAAAACAGTTTCTTAACACGTCTTACTTCTTATAAATGGGAGACTCCACATTGTAGTGGAATAAACAACAGCCTAGGATTGGCCGATTGTGAATGTGACCTGTGACAGAACGACACTTTGTATTAGGGTTGGTTCCAGTCTTTCAACAAATGAGTGGGATGAGCTTTTAGAACATTAGGATGAGAGCAGGCCGTTCAGGCCAACAAAACTCGCCAGTCCCACATACTTAATTACTGCAAAATGACATCAAGTCGAGTTTTGAAAGCCCTTGAAGTCTTATAGTCTGCCAGACTAGTTGGTCGCTTATTCCAAGTGTCTGTGGAAGAAAAACTTCCTAATGTTTGTGTCAAATTTCCCCTTCACAAGTTTCCAACTGTGTCCCCGTGTTCTTCATGAACTCATTTTAAAGTCACAATCTTGATCCACTGGACTAATTCCCTTCATAATTTTAAACACTTCGGTCAGGTCTCCTCTTCATCTTCTTTTGTTTAAACTGTAAAGGCTCAGCTCTTTTAATCTTTCCTTATAACTCATCCCCTGTAGCCCTGAATCAGCCTGGTCGCTCTTCTCTGGACCTTTTCTAGGGTCTGCTGTGTCCTTTTTGTAGCCTGGAGACCAAACTGCACACAGGACTCCAGATGAGGCCTCACCAGTGTGTTATAAAGACTTGAGCAGAACCCCCTGTGACTTGTACTCCACACATCAAGGCGCTATATAACCTGACATCCTGTTAGCCTTCTTAATGGCTTCTGAACACTGTCTGGCAGTTGATAGCTTAGAGTCCACTACGACTCCTAAATCCTTCTCATGAGGTGTACTTTCAAGTTTCAGAGCTCAGAGCTCCCATTGTGTATTCAAACCTCACATTGTTACTTCCCTTGTGTATCTGTGATCGAGTTCTTTTGGTTACTCCCCCCAGCTCATTATAACACGTGAGGGCAGGAAGGTAGATCAACCGCTAAATCATGAGCTTTGTCTTGTGGCTCAGCTCTCTTTTCACCACGACTGACCGATACAACGTCCACATGACTGCCAATGCTGCCCTGATCCGCCTGTTGGTCTCCCACTCCCCTCTCCCCTCGCTCATGAACAGGATTCTTCCACCTGAGGTGGCTCCTCATCCCCAACCCAGAGAAGGCACTCTACACTTTTTTGGATGGGAACCATGACCTCAGACTTGGAGATGCTGATCTTCATTCCAGCTGCTTCACACTCGACTGCAAACCACCCCAGTGAGTGTCTAAGGGTCACAGCCTAATGAAGCCATGCTATCCACAAAAGGTCACCTCAAATAGAGTAGAAATTCTGTATAACAAATAAGCTGCTCAAAAAAACTAAAGGACCAGTTTGAAAACAAATCAGATCTCAATGGGAAAAAAAATCCTGCTATAGACTGGGTAATGTGTTAGGAATGAAAGGATGGCACATCATCTGATGGGGATGAAAATGATCAACCTACAGAGGGCTGAATTCAAAGACACCCCAAAGATCAAAGGGTAAAAATGATGTGGCAGGCAGGCTGGTCCGCTGGTCCATTTTGACAAAATATCATTGCAGCAACTCCAAATCATACTCAGTAGTTTGCATGGCCCCCACGTGCCTGTATACAAGCTGGACAACATCGGGTGGGGTATGCTCCTAACGAGACGATGGAGGGTGTGCTGGGGGATCTCCTCTCAGATCTGGACTGGGGCATCACTGAGCTGCTGGACAGTCTGAGGTGCAACCTGGCAGCGTCAGATGGACTGAAACATAATGTCCCACCCAGAGGTGTTCTTTTGGTTTGAGGTCAGGCGAGTGAGCGTGGGGGCCAGTCAATGGTATCACTTCCTTCATCCTCCAGGAACTGCCTGCATACTCTCGTCACATGAGGCCGGGCATCGTCGCGCACCAAGAAGAACCCAGGAGCCACTGCACCAGCATAGGGTCTGACAATGGGTCCAAGAATTTCATCCCCATACCTAATGGCAGTCAAGGTGCTGTTGTCTAGCCTGTAGAGGTCTGTGCGTCCCTCCATGGATATGCCTCCCCAGACCACCAAACCGGTCATACTGAACGATGTTACAGGCAGCATAACGTTCTCCACGGCTTCTCCAGACCCTTTCACGTCTGTCATATGTGCTCAGGGATAACATGCTATCATGTGTGAAAAGCACAGAGTACCAGTGGTGGACCTGCCAATTCTGGTCTTCGATGGCAAATACCAATCATCCTCCACGGTGCCGGGTGGGCAGTGAGCACAGGGCCCACTAGAGGACGTCGGGCCCACAGGCCACCCTCATAAAGTCTGTTTCTGATTGTTTGGTCAGAGACATTCACACCAGTGGCCTGCCTACTGGAGGTCATTTTGTAGGCTCTGGCAGTGCCCATCCTGTTCCTCCTTGCCCAAAACAGCAGATACCGGTCAGTCCTGCTGATGGGTTAAGGACCTTCTACGAGGGGCCCTGTCCAGCTCTCCTAGAGTAACTGCCTGTCTCCTGGAATCTCCTCCATGCCCTTGAGACTGTGCTGGGAGACACAGCAAACCTTCTGGCAATGACAGGCACGTATTGATGTGCCATCCTGGAGAAGCTGGACTACCTGTGCCACCTCTGTAGGGTCCAGCTATGGCCTCATGCTACCAGTTGTGACACTGACCACAGCCAAATGCAAAACGAGTGACAAACCAGATGAGGAGGGAAAAATGTCAGTGGCCTCCCTCCACCTGTTAAACCATTCATTCCTGTTTTGGGGGTCCTCTCATTATTGCCCCTTTAGTGCACCAAAGCAGCTGAAACTGATTAACGACCCCCTCTGCTATTTAACTGACCAGATCAACAGCCCAGAAGTTTCATTGGCTTGGTGCTATAGTCTCATTAAAATGTGTTCCTTTAATTTTTTTGTGCAATATACATTGGTGAGTGGAGAAAACACAAAATCTTCATCTTTAAATTATCTTTATAATTTTAACAGCCTACACTGGTCAGTACAGGGCATGAGATCTTAACAGGGTGGCACTAGCACCTCCAAACAGCACCAGTATGGCATCAAAGTGACAATGTTCTCAGTACATTGGGCTAGCGGGCGCTGACCAACAATGAGCTGAACGGCCTTTTCTGATGTTTAAGGATCCAACAGCCTGGCAAAGAGACAGACACAGACCTACTACCCCCTAGAGGGCGCTGTAACAAAACCAGTCATAAATATCGATGGATTTTCTCTTTGGTTTAGGTGTATCGTGTATTTTTCTTTTTTTTAAGTGAAATGTACATTTATTTTGGAATTGTGGCACTCCTTTGAAGATTTTCTCCTTTTTTTGTAAATTTATTTAAAGAAAGAAGCCTTTTCTGAAGCTGGGTGAGCGCGTGGTGCTGGGAAGAGGACGGAAAGGAGTGGTGCGCTTCATAGGCCATCTGGAGAGCATAAACAGCAAGGAGATTTACGTCGGCGTGGAACTAGACATCCCCTGTGAGTAGGCAAGCCGACCTTGGGCAGCAAGTTCCGGGTTGTGGGGAGCAGAGCATAAACCACTAGAAACTGGGAAATCCCGAGAGACTTCAGAACTGGCCGGTAAGGCAGGGCAACAACGCCAGCTGGAATGGTGCCCTATGTCATGATCTAACAGTAACAAAGTGTGAAATAATTACACAGATACCTTAGAAAAGGTTTGGGGTGGCCACCCTGTATAATGTGGTTCAAGAAATAGCAGCAAACCGAGTCCAAAACAGAACTGACAAGGATAGGTTAAGATGGCGCTTTTAAAGCCTGATAAGCAGAAGTGAGGTCATCAGGGCAGGAACCGGAAGTGACGTCAACGAGCCTGGGTAGGATTTTACAAGGTCGGTCTACAGAGGAAAGAGAGAAAGGATCGGTGCACTCTGCCACCCCCTGGTCCGGCGTGGAATTACCCACTTATGAGCCCCTGAGCCCCATCCCATGTGCACGTGTGCGACAGCAGCAATACACAAATCACCTTTCAATAGTATAGAGAGACGCTCATACACAAGTTTAAAGCCAAACTTACTAGAAGCAATTGAATACAATTCTAATATTCATCGGTATAACTCTCTTACTTAACACTTGTCTACAAGACTCATGAAACCTAAACGTGTTTATTAATCAGCATTGCTTTCTTACTGCAGGACCGAAATCCCCCTGGGACCTTCCACACTTCCTCAGCTACCTCTAAAAACTGAACCTTTATACGTGCCAGCCACTTTCCTACAAAGACGAGTTGCCTATAAAAAAGAACCGAAGATCTCCTTCTGACCTTTACGTATTTTGCACTTTGACATTCTTTGAAACATTCTGACCTGTCATTGTTTACACGTCTTAAACTACTATCATCATACACCGAGTCAAGCAGCCATTTCTGCACTACCTCACACTGTGCTGGATTATCTATTATTCATTTATTATATCACATATTTATTGACTATATTTATGTATCTAGTTTGCACAATACCACACATTGCGTCAATGTTCTTATTGCTTACTACACATCATATTGCTGCTGCTTCTTTGTCTTTTAATTTTAATTTTTTATTTGCACTTCATGTTGTTACACTGTGGACCCTGAGCTTCGCAATTTTGTCCATCTGTATACTTGTATATGGTTGAGATGACAATAAAGTTCGCTTTGAAATTGATATTTGATATTGAAATGGCCTTAGTCAGTCAGGCATCCCCTAAATCAGGGGTCCTCAATCACGGTCCTGGAGGGCCGCAGTGGCTGCAGGTTTTTACTCCAACCCAGTTGCTTAATAAGAAGCTCTTATTGCTCGAGTAACACTTCTGCTTCACTTTAGTGGTCTCGCTCGTTACGATTTTGAACCCTTATTGCTTAGTTTAGTCTTAAACAGCTGTATTCTTGGCTTTTAATTGCTCCTAATTAGCAATTACATGCAAATGACAAAAGAGACCAGCATTTCTCCATTTACACCTCTGTGTGTATTTACGTATCATGCACTTCTTCATCATCTTCTTTCGGCTGCTCCCTTTAGGTTTTGCCACAGCGGATCATCTTGTTCCATATCTTCCTGTCCTTGTCATCTTACTCTGTCACACTCATCACCTGCATGTCCTCTCTCATCACATCCATAAACCTCCCCTTAGGCCTTCTCTTCCTTAGCAGCTCTATCCTTAACATCCTCTTCCCAAGATACCCAGCACCTCTCCTCTGCACATGTCCAAACCAACATAATCTCGCCTCTCTGACTTTGTCTCCTAACCGTCCCACTTGAGCTGACCCTCTAATGTCCTCATTTCTAATCCTGTCCATCCTCGTTACCCCCAATGCAAATCTTAGCATCTTTAACTCTGCCACCTCCAGCTCTGTCTCCTCCTTTCTGGTCAGTGCTACCATCTCCAGCCCATATAACATAGCTGGTCTCACTACCGTCAGGCACTATTGAGTTTAATTAAACACTTGGAAGGAAAGTGAACAGAAAAAAGTGAAGGACTGAGAATTACTCCTCCATTTCAGCCTTCAAATCATTTGGATGATATCCTTAGAACGGGGAAGATAATCTCAGATATGATCATGACCTGACATAGCAGTTAAAGCACTAACAAGCCAGGAAATCAAATTATTGGCAAGAATTACTTTCTAATTAAGCAACCGGGTTAGAACAAAAACCTGCAGCCACTGCGGCCCTCCAGGACTGTGACTGAGGACCCCTGCCCTAAATGGTCCTGTCCATCTGTACGCCTTTCCTTCACTGCTGCTCTATTTCAGTATTTTGCCAAAATTCTTCTGCGACTCCGAGGGGCTTTGGCCCCTTCTTATCACTAAGGTGTCCTCGAAGGTCTCACATGATCCTTATCTAAACTCTATATGAGGACATACCGGCCAAGATTTTGAAAAGCAGCGTAGTCGGTATGATCACATCGGCAGCACATTCAAATACTGGATGTTAGCATTGCATATAAACTGCATTTATATTTGACGTTATTGCAGTATTTTCGAATATTTATTAAAAATCTTGGTTCTGACTTTTCTGATCTTTGTCATTTTCCTTTAATAAATGATATTGCACTGATTTCAAGCTAAAAGCTAAATGGATACTTTTACAAATTTGTATGAAGAGGGTTTCCCTTAAAAACCTGAGGGGACCTGCATGGCCTTTAATGTTTTTTTATTTTATTTCATTTTTTTTTTAACCATGCAGGTGGCGAAAATGATGGAAAGACAAAGGGGAAAAGATATTTCACATGCCGGCCTTACCATGGCACCTTCGCTCAAATGTCAGCCGTCAAGGTAATTTTTATTAAAGTTTTTGCTGTTAACTACTGATCCTATCAGACAGCGCAAGTAAAATGCACCTGATTTAGGTCAAATATCCCAATTTTTTCCAATAAATTTTTCTCATTGTCTGTTAAATGCATCCTTGGTTGGGGTTCAAAGCTACTCTAAAACTCTATTTTTCATAAATTTCTGATTATATCCATCCATCCACCCATCCATCCATTATCCAACCAGCTATATCCCTGGTAATCTCAAAATGGAATCCGAGGTTTGCATGTGCAAGGGTTTCCAAAATGGCGTAGCTGACTTCTCTTAGAAGCGTGTATTTTGTGTACATTTTATTTTTCCGATGGGTGCCGCTATTTTAGAGCCTTTTGTATTTGCTGTTACCTTGGCAACATGTCCCAGAATACACTGCAAAACATTCCTCTGTGATGTGATCACAGCAACAGTTTAAAGATCGTCCTCGTCAGTGACAGGTTATCCAGTTTTGACAGATAAGCCCTCGTTTCGCTTCGATTTTCATTTTTGTTCTTCTCAGTTATGGAATCTCTGCTCGTGTTTCTTGACTGCAATTTTTGGTTCTTGTTTATGTTGTGGTGTTCAGTTGTGTTGACTTCTGCCCATTCAGTGACTGCCGTTCTTAGTCACTGCACAGCAACTCCAGCCCGAGCAGAAATACATAAGAGACGAACAAAGGTTAAAATCGAGCAGAATCGTCGACCCCAGCGCAAGCTGCTCGATATCACAGTGCAGAATAAGAACATTGGCCACATCATTTGTCAAGATTTCTACATATATTGTTAAAATTGAATAACAGCAACTTAAGTTTAAAAATATTTAAGAAGATTCACTTTTGAAGTGACTAGGGCAGTGCATGCTGGGTCATTTTAGTATTATCTGTTCAGCCGTGAAGAATATGTGAAGACTTTGACAGAAATTGTTTGGAGCGGAGGTTATGACAAAGACGATCGGGGAGAGGTAACTAGAATACAGTAGTAGCCCTGTAGGGGGCGCTAGCTCTCTCCGAATTTAGCCTTCTAAAACAGTACTAAGCAGTAAAATGCCTCTTGGCAACATAAAGGAGTACAACCACGAAACAAAAAACAGATGACTTCCTTTAAAATCTTGTCTAGTTTGTGGTGGAGCAGAGGCTGTAAGCAGGGAGCAGAGAAAGAAGAAAAGCAAAGCAAAGATCTTGCCGTCAAAGTGGGGTCTTCTTTAGCACAAGGTGGTGGAGTTTTTCGCACCGATCAAATGCTACCATCAGTACAAATGGAAAAATCAGGCAAAAGGTTTTGTTTCCTTAGTAATGAAGAGTTTAATTCATTTATTTCCATGGATCTTTTAGAAACCATAAAAATCTTAAAAATCCCTAGAAATGCTAACATTTATCCAAACCACCAATATGTTCTTATGCTTTTTCAGAAATAATTGCTTTTCTGCCACCATTATTCTTGTCTTGTCTTGGTAGCGTTCTCTATCACTCTGCTTTCCCCTTTTGTATTGTAAATGTGTAGCCTTTGCCTCAAGTCCCATCGATTTAGCACTGTTTATAAGGTATTGTACTTTATAACTTCTCCCCACCTTCCCTCCTACATTTATAACCTCAGGCAATTAGGTGTAGTAAAAGACAAGCAGGAGTTAAGTTACACTTTAAACAATGTATTATTGATAATATTCATAAATAATGACAATAAACAAAGTACAAGTGAATACTGGCAACCATACAACCTGATAAATGGCGATGTGTAGTTTCAGGCGGCACACAGACTTGTCAGTTACTTAAAATGTCTCTAGTTAAGGCATCATTATTGGTCAGCTGTCTTCAGAACAGGCCGCATGCCTGTCTCAATATGGCTGCCGAGCTGTGCTCTTCAGTGTGTTGTCCTTTTCATTTCATGGTGTGTAAGAGAGAGAGAGAGAGAGAGGGAGGGGTAAAGCAAGTAGATTTATAGACTTTCTGTCCAAACCCTACAGCCAATAGGGTGTCACGGTACTTAAAGGCTTCTGATACAAGACAATTCCAAACAGCCATCCTTCAGACCAATGGGGCACAGAATACATTCACACCTGCCTCCCAATACCACTTGTTGAGCTGATGTTTGCCAGCACGGTAGCTGGCCTCCATGTCCGGGTTGACTGATAGAGCCCTGCAGAGAATCACTTGCCAAACTGCCATTTTATGACAGGGTTGGGTGCCTCAAACCAAAGAGACTCAGTCCTAAAAGGGGGTGGGGGGTACTTAACCATACAAATAAAGACATACAAAATATTTATCAATTTTTATGCAAAATTTCACACCACAACAGCCTTCTATACACGTGGGCCTTTCTAAACGATGTCCAGTCCATTCAGCGTGCCACAGGTGGACTCCACTCAAGGAGAAGTAAAGCAAACTGAATGAACCTGAGCACAACTCTGAGGGCCGCAAAGGGGTCACATAATGTTGAGGTTTGTTTTTTTTTTTTTGTCATTTTGGGGGTGTTGAGTGTTGTTTGATTTTTGGTCAGCTGCCTTCAGAACAGACCCCATGCCTGTCTCAATATGGCTGCCGAGCTGAGCTCTTCATTGTGTTGTCCTTTTCATGGCGATGGTGTGAGAGAGAGAGAGAGACAGAGGGAGGGAGGGGTAAAGCAAGCAAATTTATAGACTCTTTCTGTCCAAACCCTACAGCCAATAGGATGTCGTGGTACTTAATGGCTTCTGATTTAATACCAAACAGGCAACTTTGAACCAATAGAATTCTGGTGCGACACAATGGTTTCACAGCGGCCCCCAATAGCACTTGTTAAGGTGAAGTTTGCCAGCGAGGCAGATGGCCTCCATGTGGGGGTTGATTGAGAGAGCCCTGCAGAGAATCACTTGCCACACTGGTCTGAGGCAGTTCACCCCGACCCTGTCGTAAAATTACAAAGAGACTCAGTCCTAATGGGGTGGGGGTTTCTTAACTATCAAACCATTGCTGTTCTTATCAATGATATAATACTAATATTACATTGCTAATTTACAAATAAAGAAATACAAAATATGTATTTACTTGTATACAAAATTTCACACCACAACAATTCTTCAAACCAAAACACAGTTACCACCCACCCGTAAGGGTGACCTTCCCGCAATGCCCACTAAATCACTTCTCACACTGCTGACCTAGGGGGCTGGTAGATAAGGGTGACTCTTCATGCATTAAGAAAAGTAAAAAATACAGACCTGAGCCTTCAACGGTCTAACTCTTTCATAACCTAAAGCCAGCTAATACAATAGAGAGTGGTGGGCCGCATGCGCTGATACAGCGTGTTGCTGTTCCCACCCCAATTAGGACCAGAGGTCACCTCAGCACCACACAAGTTCAAATGGAATGGAGCAGCATGGGGCTCTTTAACAGGGGCTGGAGGGCTAATCCTGCCACCAACTCCCCAAATTTCCCCTTGTACATTGGAGGGCCTACTTGCAGATTAACGCCATACCCAGGCTGGAGCAGTTGCAGGTTAAGGGCCTTGCTTGAGGGCCCCAAGGAGTGGAATAACTCCTGGTATTTACGGGATTGGAAACGGCAACCTTCTGATTGCCAGCACAGTTCCTTAGCTTCAGGGCCACCACTCTAATACAGTATGTTCCATTTGAATGTGGATGGAGATTACATTATTAAAGATGACTAAATCCTCTGTACTGACAGACAACGAGTGCTCACCTGCAGATACAACACTAACAGCATGGTCCAGAGGAAAGGAGGAATGCTGGGGTCTTGGGTCCCATTGAAACTAAGGAGAGGCTCAGCTGTCTGATGTTTCATGCTTGTTGTACTACAACAGAACTGAGGAAAGAAAATAAAAATGGCGAAGACTTTAAATGAACTTGACTTGGAAAGACTTCATGCAGGCACTGGCACTGCCGGGCAGCAATGTGGCAGGCTCACGGTACTTTGCAAGTGTGAAATCGTGCTGAAAAATCGGTACAAACTCATATAACTTGCCTTCTCTTTAACACTACAATCTCTGAAGTCTAAGAAAAAACGTGTAATCCCAGCCCATCTTAAATTCATTCGCACCTCTCCGTCAGCGTCTTTTGTTATGTAAATGTATCAATAAGCACAGGCAGCCTGCTATCCCACTGCACACTCCCCCCACCACCAGCACAGAAAGCTCTCCCAGCTCAAGCCTTGATTATCTGTTAGTGAGGTACCGGGAGTTGTATTGGGTAAATAATATATCGTTATTTGGTGCGCATACACTTCATTGTGTGTTCCGGGTCTATCTATGTAATTGTAGGATGACAGAAATGTTGAACACATACCTAAAGGACAAACTTTTTTCATGTTTTAGTACTAACAACAAAATGTAGACATGAAGTGTATAATGTGTGAAGATTCAAGTCCAAATATCAAATAAGCTCTTTCATAAAAGGTACAAGTATAACAAAACAAGTGCGCTTTTATTCAAGAATATGACCGAAGAATAAGAATTTGGGTTAGTGTACTTCATTGTCATGACTGCTTTGGTAGTGCAGCGGTAAGAACTGCAGACGCATAATCAAGAGGTCGTGGGTTTGATCCTGGCCGCTTCCCCGAATTAACGTTTTGAGTAGTGAGCTGCTCTTATTGTTACTATTATACAATAAAAACATACATTTGATTTGAGTCTGTAATAGCCGCTGTAAATGTATGGTACAGGCCGGGATTACGAGTTTTTTCGTAGGCTTCAGGGATTCTAGTATTAATTTGTAGTTGTGTAATCTAACATTGTCTAGGCCATGACATCCTACATTTATTATTATTTAATTATTAATGCAGTGGATCTCAGCTCTGCTTACTTTAAAATAAAATTGTCATTAAGAACACGGGGGCACAGTTGGAAACTTGTTAAGGGTAAATTTCGCACAAACATTTTTACACATTGAGAACCACAGAAACATGGAATCAGTGACCGGGGTGGACAGTAGGACTTTGGAGACCTTCAAAACTTGATTTTTTTCTTCTGGAGAAATGAGGTGAACAGGATTATTAAGCTTGTTGAGCGGGATGTCCTGATATAAAATATCAGCTGTCATAACGGGTGGAAAATGGAGTATTCAGTGGACCTCCAGTCATTCATGGGAAAAGTTCGGGTCACAGCAGGGATGACATTTTCTCACCACAGCATGCTGGTTACATTTCTGTTCTCCTTCCTCTCTTTTCAGTCTTGTAAACCGCTAGCAGCTGCTGGCTGCACTCCCAACGGTCCTGACACAAGTGACTCGGATGAAGGCGGCAGCAGCAGCACCGACACCAGAAACGTCAAGAGGATACTCCGGAGGACCAGAAACCAGATGAACATCAACTCACCGGTTCGGTGTAAGCAGCCTCCAGGTGCCAATGAGCAGACGTCCGATCAAGGATCTCGAATCCCCCCTTTAGTCGACTCCAAGGGACTTCCGAAAATGAGCCCCATTGTTTGAAGGTGGCAGCAGGGCCTTCACGACACGTTTACTAGCTAGAGGAGTTTGGCACACTTAGAACAGAAATCCTAGAGCGAATTTTTCTGAGCATGGTGGGGTACATCACTCTCCCCCCCATTATTTATTATTTTGCATTTGGCCGGCACCTTTAACTAAGATGGCTTACATGATCAGGATACGGTACAACTTCTTTTTCCTTTTTTTTAATAGTTGGAGTTCAGTGGTCAGAGATCAAGAATTGAACCAGAACCTTTGTGGTCTTAAGTCCAGAGTCTTAGGCACTGCAGCAGGGGTGTCAAACTCAACTGTGGGCCGTAAATGAATACTTTATATGCCGAATGTGAGCTAGAATATATCAATAAGCAGCTACCACTACAATTACTTTACAAAAAAATACCCACTGGCATCTCTCTTCTTGTTACCATCATACAGTCATATGAAAAAGTTTGGGAACCCCTCTCACCCTGCATAATAATTTACTCTACTTTGAACAAAAAAGATAACCGTGGTATGTCTTTCATATCCTAGGAACATCTGAGTACTGCGGTGTTTTCCGAACAAAGATTTTTAGTGAAGCAGTATTTAGTTGTATGAAATTAAATCAAATGTGAAAAATTGGCTGTGCAAAAATTTGAGTCCCCTTGTAATTTTACTGATTTGAATGCCTGTCACTGCTCAATGCTGATTATTTCCAACACCACATTGGTTGGATGAGCTCTTTAAGCTTTGAACTTCATAGACAGGAGTGTCCAATCACGAGAAAAGGTATTTAAGGAGGTCAATTGCAAGTTGTGCTTCCTTCCCTTTAACTCTCCTCTGAAGAGCGACAGACAGCATGGGATCCTCAAAGCAACTCTCAAAAGATCTGAAAACAAAGATTGTTGAGTCTCCTGGTTTAGGGGAAGGCTACAAAAAGCCATCTCAGAGGTTTAAACTGTCAGTTTCAACTGTAAGGAATGGAATCAGGAAATGGAAGGCCACAGGCACAGTTGCTGTTAAACCCAGCAGGTCTGGCAGGCCAAGAAAAATACAGGAGCGGCACATGTGCAGGATTGTGAGAATGGTTACAGACAACCCACAGATCACCTCCAAAGACCTGCAAGAACATCTTGCTGCAGATCGTGTGTCTGTACATCGTTCTACGTCAGCGCAATTTGCACAAAGAACATCTGTATGGCAGGGTGATGAGAAAGAAGCCCTTTCTGCACTCACGCCACAAACAGAGTCGCTTGTTGTAGGCCAATGCTCATTTAGACAAGCCAGATTCATTTTGGAACAAAGTGCTTTGGACTGATGAGACAAAAATTGAGTTATTTGGTCAAAACAAAAAGCGCTTTGCATGGCGGAAGAACAACACCGCATTCCAAGAAAAACACCTGCTACCTCCTGTCACATTTGGTGGAGGTTCCATCATGCTGTGGGGCTGTGTGGCTAGTTCAGGGACTGGGGCCCTTGTTAAAGTCAAGGGTCGGATGAATTCAACCCAATATCAACAAATTCAATATCAACTCAGCATAATGTTCAAGCATCAGTCACAAAGTTGAAGTTACGCAGGCGTTGGATATTCCAATAAGACAATGACCCAAAACACAGTTCGAAATCTACAAAGGCATTCATGCAGAGGGAGAAGTACAATGTTCTGCAATGGCCGTCACAGTCCCCTGACTTGAATATCATCGAAAAATCTACAGGATGATTTGAAGCAGGCTGTCCATGCTCGGCAGCCATCAAATTGAAGTGAACTGGAGAGATTTTGTATGGAAGAATGGGGTCAGAAATACCTCCATCCAGAATCCAGACACTCATCAAAGGCTATAGGAGGACAGCGTCTAGAGGCGTCTGTTATATTTGTAAAAGGAGGCTCAACTACGTATTGATGTCATATCTCTGTTGGGGTGCCCAAATTTATGCGCCTGTCTAATTTTGTTATGATGCATATTGCATATTTTCTGTTAATCCAATAAACTTAATGTCACTGCTGAAATCCAACTGTTTCCATAAGGCATGTCAGATATTAAAAGGAAGTTGCTACTTTGAAAGCTCAGCCAATGAGAAACAAAAGTCTAAAGAATTAAGAGAGGTTCCCAAACTTTTCATTATGACTGTAAATTTGATGTGAAGTCAGCCAACAGAGGACCACCTAACCTGGGGCCTTAAACTCCAACCTTCATTCAGTTTCTTAATTTGAAGCCAATTCTCGTTGCTAATTAAACACGTTATTTCATTCTATGGCGCTCATTCTGCCATGGCAGACATTTTCTTTTTTAAGAGCGTTGTCATAATGTTTTGTGGACCTGAGCAGATCAACATTACTGAGACCTTCACCTTTCTTTCTTTTTTACTTTTCAGTTATTGTGAGATAGACGCAGGTTGTTGTTTATGTGTTGGCTCATTTTGTGTCTTAATATTGTTTGGTTGCTAATTAAGGAAAAACGAAATAATTAAGGGGCCTGATCTATTAAAATTAAGGTAAAGAGTTAATTAGCAGCAAAATCTGGCCACTAATTAAGAAAACTGTTAGAATGAAAACCTGCGGTCACAGTAGCTTTCCAGGACTGGAGTTGGAGACCCCTGGTGTAGAGGCTCATGGAACATAAAACACGGTGATATTTGTCATAAATAAATATTTTATGTTGATATAAGTGTGCAACCATTGTTTTGTGTGCTTTTCAGAAAAATGCATTTTTTTTTTGGAAAAAATATTCAGCCCTGGGACAAAACGGAAAAAAATTGCCCCTCAAAGAATCAATAAGGCCTGGTGGTCTCTCTTTCCTTCTGTCTGCCTGCCATTTTCCATCCTGAGGAGAGTCCATCTCTGTGTCTCATCCATGAAGACAGCACGCTGGATCAAGAGCCACTCAGGACCAAAGTGGCCCAGAGTCCAAATCAACATAAAAAGACAGAGAGCCATCTGGTAGCTTATTATTAGGTTGTATTATGTTAGCAACACTCATTGTGCTCCATCATTTTGGGCGTGCTATTCAAAATGCATCACTTTTAACGATGAAATATTTATTAAATGGAACCAACGTCTGTTGTTACTTTCACAATTTGACAAAAGGAAAGTCCTCAGAATCCACCTTCATCTCTAAACTCGATGCTGATGGCCACCAAACAAATTGCACGCCTGTTCGATGGCCTGGACCTTGAGTTTTGCAAGCGTTCAACAAAGCCCATGTTTTTTCGTTGCTTGGACTCTTGTTCTTAGTGATGTTTTTTTTTTTCCCCATTGTGCAATGCTTGAAATCATTACCTTCAGGATCTCCATTGGACCCTTCATTTCAGTAGCCAAGATTCTCTGCACCCAACATCCATGGACTTATTTTGAATTTGTCATGAAGAAGGGCTTCCTCTGACGCCTAATGAATCTCTCCTGCGTCTGCTACCTTGTGAACCATCACTCCTCAATTTCCGCCTTACGGTTCACCTGCATGGTGGTACCATTAACGCCAGCTGGCCTGACCTTTGGTTAATGTCCTGCCACATTTGAATTCCGCACCCACATCTCGACTCGGCAGATGAAGGCAGTTGGCCCTGCTATGTGTTCAGCAGGTGAGACCGAATCTCTGAAGGTGTATCGTGATCTCGTGTTAGAAATTCAACGCTCACTTCTGAACATCACTCACACATTTACGAAATGTGATCAAAAGGTACAGTGAATGTTGATGCAGAGCACCATCCATCCATCCATCTATATCCCAACTACAGGGTCACGGGGGTCTGCTGGAGCCAATCCCAGCCAGCACAGGGCACAAGGCAGGCAACAAACCCTGGGCACGGCGCAAGCCCACCGCAGGAGCACCATCCAAGAGCAACGCAAAGCAATTCAATGCCAGTTCTGAGAGGTCCATCCTAGAGCTGAGTTTGTGACAAGTTTCACCTTGTTTGATACTGTCAGTCATTTGTGAGCCACTGTTGAGTTCAAGTGTGTTTTTCAAGTTTGTCGTTAATAATGGATTTCGAGCAACGCATTAACATGAAATTTTGTTTCAAACTGCAAAAAGCTCAGGAAACCCATCAGATGTTAAAATCGGTTTATGGCGACACTGCACCGGCAGTTAAGACTGTGTACAAGTGGTTTGATCGATTTCGTAATGGATCTGACTTGGTTGAAGACGAGAACAGATCAGGACGTCCTTCAACATCAATAACCAAGGAAAATGTTGAAACAGTTTCATTCTTCATCATGACAACACTCCTCATCACACATCCCTTCTAGTACGACAATTTCTGTCAAATAAAAAAATTATGCTGTGTCCGCATCCATCTTATTCACCGGATATGGCACTGTGAGACTTCTGGCTGTTCCCTAAATTGAAAATGACCATGAAAGGCAAACGATTTCAATCCATTGAGGACATCCAGGCAGCCCAACTAAAGACAAGACAAGACAAGAAAACTTCACAAAGTGGCAGGAGCGTTAGGAGAAGTGCATTCAAAGTGGAGGGGAGTATTTTGAGGGTGACTAGTAGTTGTAAATCTTTTACTGCAATAAATGTTTCTTTTTTAAACATTCACCGTATTTTTTGATCACACCTCGTATGTCAAAAATCGCCTGTACAAACTCACTTTCGACTGTGGTTTATAAAAATCATTTTGTTTTTCTGGACAACATCAATAATATACCTGTTACATATTTTGTTATATCACAATTCAGGTTCATAGAATAAAATCTATAATGAATAACAAATGTGTTAGAATTTGCAGTTTTCTTTATTTTTTATATGAAATTTGTCACCTTTTGAGAGTTTTTGTCTCATTTTGTGTTTTTTTTTTTGTATCGTAGAATTTGATTTTACCATTAGTTTGTGGATTAGTAGCTTGGGTTCAATTCTATAGATTTTTTGGACCATTTTCACCACCATTTGTTGTTTCACGATCATCGACATTTGTGTTTCTAACGCTAGGTAGCTTCCTGTGTTGTTAGGGGTGTGTCCTCAGAGGTCATAACCTTTGTGAACAACACAACAGCTTTACAAGGTCATCGAAAAGTTCACTCCCTATCCGGATTCCAAAGCCCTTTGTTTTTGTCCGACGACTTGGTTTTTGTGCGTCTCGCCTCCCAGTTTTCGACTCTTTTTGTCTTTCGATTGTGTCTTTTCTCCTAGTTACTTGTCAGAAGAAGCTCTCGCTTCTCGACCATTGTGAAATGATTCAGTGCTGTGAGTGAAGATCACATCAGTTGCTTGCAGTTATATAAAATGGTACGTTCAGTGAAATGCACTGGAATAAACTTCTCCACTAGCCTGAGGTTTTTCAGGTAAAGAATAGAGAAGTTTAGAAGGTAAGGTGAACTTCTGGAACGTTATGGAAATAACGTTATGGAAATGACTCACTTATCACAGTGTCGTAAAGTGGAGACATGTGGATACGCATATGGAGGTAGGAATTTCAGGGTGCTCTGTACACGTAACTAATGACCCTGTAAACTCAATGCCAGGGAAGAGGAAAAGAGGAAGGCCTAAGAGAAGGTTTATGGATGTGGTGAGAGAAGACATGCAGGTGATGGGTGTGATAGAGCACGACGACGAGGAGAGGAAGATATGAAGATGATCCACTATGGTG
>JANRMT010062814.1:19873219-19891061 GCA_026402145.1 Polypterus bichir lapradei | reverse complement strand
GAAGAGGAAATGAGGAAGGCCTAAGAGAAGGTTTATGGATGTGGTGAAAGAGGACATAAAGGTGATGGGTGTGACAGAACAAGATGGAGAGAACAGAAAGATATAGAAGAAGATGATCCGCTGTGGCGACCGTAACAGGAGCAGCCAAAAGAAGAAGAAACTCAATGACCACGCAATACTGGATTGTGTGCCTTTTGAGAATCCATGTTGGCCTGCTTCAGAGAGAAGACACTGAAACACTAGGAGTGCGTCATTCGTGTACTTTAATTTAGTACGTAGGCCCTGATCTTTAGCCACTATGGAGTAACCTTTTCAGGCTCAGACTCAAAATGTTTTCATTGGCCCTTGCTTACAATTCAGTGAGGTTTGGCTCTGGCCGGCACACGGTGAAAACTGCCGAGATACCAGAGTGGCCGCCTCGTTTGGACTTCTGGTCTGCGTTGGCTGTTGCTTGGGTGTCACAAGTAGAAAAACATACTGTATGTTGGAAATCGCATGCAGTTTTGTAAATCTGACACTAAAATTTGTTTTGCATGACATTTTGTAATTGCAAGGCACAAATCTCACTAATGCTATGGAAATGATGTCTGTTTATGCATTTTATTGCTGTTTGAGTGATTATGTGTCACATTTGTATGCATTTTCTATTACATTTACTATTGAATATGATCCCTGCTCTTTGTAGGTGGGGCCCCCTTGATGACAGCAGTCCTGAGCCCGCCCTCTGCCTATTTACATGTGGATAGACTGCATATGAAAGGCCAAAGACAGGCAGACAGACAGATGCAAAGGGCACTGTGATAGATAGGGCTCTATATTACACAGGCAGACAGAAAAGGCACTATATAATAAACAGATTATATAATAAACAGATGGGGCTCTGCATTAGATACAACAACATTTATTTCTATAGAACATCCATCAATCCATCCATTATCCAACCCGCTATATCCTAACTACAGGGTCATGGGGGTCTGCTGGAGCCAATCCCAGCCAACACAGGGCGCAAGGCAGGAAACAAACCCCGGGCATCGTGCCAGCCCACCGCAGGGCATTTCTATAGAACATTTTCATACAAATGGTGTCGCTCAAAGTGCTGTACAAGATGAAGAAAGAAAAGTTTATATGAAACAAAAATAAGATTAGGCAATACTAAGTGACAAAGAACAGAGTACGGTCAGGTGCAAAGAGGACAAAAAAAAATCCACATGGGCTGGTGAAAAAAAAAAAAAAAAAATCTGCTGGGGTTCCAAGGCCAGGGGACCACTCAGCCCCCACTGGGCATTCTACCTCACATCAATGATCTCAATCAGTCCTCATGACTTTCAGGCTTCACATGCAAGAATTAGATGATGATGGCCATGTGGACCTCTGGCCTTCAATCCATCAATGTAAGGGACTGCATGGTGCCCTGATCAGGTGATGGTGGTGGCGCAGATCGGCACGACAGAAAACAAGTAAAAGAACAGAAGAGAAAGTAGAGGTTAGGACGGATTGTGGAGCCATAATAGAAATGATAATTAAACACATATACAGAATGAAGCTCTGAGAAAGCCATGTTAAAATAATGAGTTTTTAGCAGTTGCTCCACCGTATTCGCCTGATGAATTTCTATCGGTTACCTATTCCAGATTTTAGGCGCATAACAGCCTCACCACTTCTTTTAAGTTTAGCTCTTAGAATTCTAAGCAGACACTCATTTGAAGATCCAAGGTTACGATTTGGAGTGTAAGGTGAGAGGCATTCTGAAATATAGGATGGAGCGAGATGATTTAAGGCTTTGTAAGCCATTAACAGTATTTTAAAGGTAGTCAGATAGATAGAAAAGGCACCATATTAGACACACAGATACACAGATAGATAGATAGATAGTGGCACTATATAATAGACTGACACATACTGTACATCAAGAGTTCCCAAACTTTTTTCGGCCGCCGACCCCTTTACCAAAAACTTTTAAAACCATCGACCCTCTAGTCATTTACTTTACTTACTCAAATTAATACATTTGTACAGTAGTCAATATTAAATATTTCACTAGATATCAGATTTTAATCACTTGTAATTATGATTTAAAAAGATAAAATGGCTACGGAATATGGCATTATCTTGTGCAACATTTAATATCGAATCCTGCACTAATGAAAATTTAAGCAAAAAAATACGAGCAGAGTTTTTTTTTTTTTACATTTTTGACATTTATGAAATAAATAGGTAAATTCAAAATAAGTACAAATAGTCCAAGCTGTACTGTCTGCATTTCTTTTTTGGTTCAGTCATATTATTATCTGAAGAAATACAAACTTTTATTAACAAACAATTTCGACAGCCCCTGTGATTTAAAAAAACAAAAAAAAAAAACAATAAAGTATGTACTTACTTGAAACAGAAGATTTTTGTTCTTACTCGAATAAATAAACTGTGTCCTCCAATTTTCTTTTTCGTAGTACTGCTCCTCAATAAATAATTATATTCAAAGTTCAAATCACAAATAAGTACATGTCACATCAAACGAACCAATTTATAGTGTTTTATGAAAGCATGACCGTACAAGACTGATAGATTCTGCTAATATAGAATATCCGTCGTCTCGTCCCACCACAAGCAAGAGCGGACATGCAACGGTTTTTCATGTCCGCACTTGCTTTGATACGTTCGATAAGACAATGCACAGATACTGTATGTTTGTGTTACATGTATTTTCATGCATTCTTACGTGTGACTCTTTTAATGACACATTTTACCTTTTTGTTCGCAAGTTTGGTATGTAATGTGTTTGTATCAAAAAAGTGTTTTTTTAATTATTTTACTTCTTAATTAGGTACCTATTGGAATCATAGATATTTTGAAGTAACAAACAAATAGCAGTAGTAAGGGGGTCTATTTTTGCTGTCGTTGACCCCCCAATTTTTTTTATTGAAACTATCGACCCCTAGAAAGTTCAAATCGACCCCAGGGGGTCGATATCGACCACTTTGGGAACCCTTGCTGTAGATAGATACAGTAGAGCTTTTTACTGAAGCTCTTTGATAAATAGATGCACAAATAGAGAAGTGCATATTTCTACTGGCTGGAAGTCCTCAGTGTTAGTGTGTCAGAGAGATAATGTGCAACTTTGCTCATAATGGCACTCAGTTTTGTTTTAATTCCCTCCTTTGCTATTAACTCCGGGGGGGTTCACAGTGTGTCCTATTACTGTGCCTGCCCTTTTAATTGCTTGTTGATTCGGTGGGCCTCTCCTGAAGTGATGCTACCAGCCCAGCACACCGCAGCGTAGACCAGTGGTTCTCAAACTGTGGGGCGTCCAATAAATGAACAAGACATCAAAATTCTTTTTTACATTTTTATTTCAAATTTAAATTTGCAAGCATATAATCACAACGAATGCATTATGACTAAAATATTTCTAAGGCATAGATCTAATGACTAACTGATGAGCGGCAGCGCCACTACTGCTGCTTTTATAGTCGCGTATTTTCAATCCAGAAAGTTCGAGACGTATCGGTATCTGTCGCGAACATTCGGGTAACAGTAGATCAGGTGATAATGCGGTGCGACTGCACCACATTGGCACCGTAGCCAATATTGCCAAACTGCATTAAATAATTTACTGCATACTGGGTTATTTCATGATACATCTAACAGCAGTATAATATTTGTGGAAAGAAAATACGTTCATCTCGAGCAGATTGACTTCATCGGTGACCTCGTTTATGAGATTTTAAAAAATTAAAACATATTTAATCGTTTCTTTACATAAAAAAAATAATTAAATAAGAATAAATAATTTATTCTTTGTTTTTAGGATTAGAATTACTACCAAAAACCACAAAAGGCATTTCAATGGTTATTAAAGCACTTAAAAAAAAAAAAATTGCAAATATTTCATCGAAGTTAGCCAAACACATGCAAATCTTAAAAGTAAAAATGATAGCATACCGCGACACCGCACGAATATCATACCTGTGTTAGTTGTATCACGGGTTATTCTCATCTAGCTTATATTATGCAGGGGGCGCAGAATTATTCCAGGTAGAATAGGGGGGCACGAAATACGAAAGTTTGAGAACCGCTGGCATAGACAATCACGCTGGCTGTCACAGTCATAGAAGATGTGAAGGATGTCACTTCCCAAATTAAAGAAGCACAGGCTCCTATGGAAGACGAGTCTGCTCCACCCTTTCTTCTATAGCTCCTCTGTGTTCCAAGGCCAGTCCTGCCTGCTATTAATGTGGACCCCCCTCTACATCCTCTCTTTGAACAGCAACCAGAAGAAGAGGCTCTTGCTGTGGTGCAAGTCAATGAGCAGTTCCTTGGTTTTTCTGATATTAAGTTGTAGACAATTCTTTCTGCAGCAGGATACAAAGTTCTCCACCTCACTCCTCTCCTCCCCCTTATCATAGCTGTGACCATTCGTTTAACTCGTTTAATCTCCTTATTCTAGTATAGTGAGTTGCTGGTAGCACTGGTTTTCTAGGACGAGTCACATGTATACCCGTCCATGCCGTGCCATCTTAGAGTGTCTGGTCCTCTTCATCTGCACCCCACCTTGCTGCTCGGACATCTTGATGCGACTCTGACCTCCAGTGGAGGTTCAGATGATGGATTCTGGACATACTGTACTGTGAAAGGCTGCAGCTTAGCAAGTTTTGCTTTGCAGTAAACGCAGAACTGACATGAAAAGAATACGCAGCAACAGCGGAGGATAAAAAACTTTTCTTTATGCACATTATGTGAATGTCCAGTAGAATAAAGAAGCGTTTTGTGTTCTCGCTCCTCACACTGGGGCAGGGCACATAACAGAGCTGTGAATGTGAACCACTGCTTCCCATCCTCAAGTTCATGAGGTCCTTCATGTTTTTAATGGTGGAATTAAAATAAAATGCACTTAAATAAGGCCAGGTGGCAACGGAGAATAAGAACACAAACCAGCAGCTGACAACATCGCAGAACAAAAAAAAAGATAAAAACCAAAAGGTGTAATCTGCTCAAAGCAGCAACAACGGCGAGACGAGATAGCGAGAGTGAGAAATGCTGCTGGCGAGGACCGTCACAAACTCAATCGAAACGAGAAATGCTGCATTTGCTTAAAATGAGAGTTTCAAATGAAATGATGCCATCACACAATGGCAGCTCCCTTGTGACCCCTTAATCTCCACAATAATCCATTTCAGAGATGAAGCCGAGCTAATGAGCCATCATCATCTCTCCTCGCCCAGCATGTGTGCTCTTCACGCTCCCATCTTAATTTGAAAACTGAAGATCATAATCATTATAAGCATTTCCTTGGGAGCTGCTGGAAAGCACCGCCTCGGTCTGTGTTTGCCAACACCCCTAATGAGGAGGAGGGGATGATGAGCAGCAAGGGGGTCTCCAACGTGGCAGGACCAGCGCCTGGGTATGGATATGGATGGGAGGAAATCAAACGTGACGGTTCTTTACATTTTTTTGTGGATTATGTAGTGGGTTGAAAAATGATTGAGACCCCCTCACTTTTCTCGTATTTTTTCTTTTTTATATGTTGCCCCCTTGTGCTGAAATAATTTAAATGTATTTTTTTCCTCCTCATTCAAATCGTATTATGTGATATCATCAACTGTTGAATTCTACTCTGTACTTGTATTGCGGATTACTTGTGTTCTGTTCTGTCCTGTGTATTGTGTTGTATTGACCCCTTTTTTCTTTTTGACACCCACTGCACGCCCCACCTACCTGGAAAGGGGTCTCTCTTTGACCTGCCTTTCCAGAGGTTTCTTCAATTTTTTTTTTAACCTTACAAGGGTTTTCTTTTGGAGTTTTTCTTTGTCTTCTTACAGAGTCAAGGCTGGGTGGCTGTCAAGAGGCAGTACCCGTTAAGGGCCATTGCGGCACTTCCTGTATGATTTTGGGCTCTACAACAATAAATTATATTGTATTGTATTCAAACACCACTCAACACCCCAAAATGACAAAAAAAAAACAAAAAAAAAACAAACCTCAGCATTATGTGACCCCTTTGTGGCCCTCAGAGTTGTGCTCAGGTTCATTCAGTCTGCTTTACTTCTCCTTGAGTGGAGTCCAAGGGTGGCACGCTGAATGGACCGGACATTGTTTAGAAAGGCCCACGTGTATAGAAGGCTATTGTGGTGTGAAATTTTGCATAAAAATTGATAAATATTTTGTACGTCTTTATTTGTATGGTTAAGTAACCCCCACCCTCTTTTAGGGCTGAGTCTCTTTGGTTTGAGGCACCCAACCCTGTCATAAAATGGCAGTTTGGCAAGTGATTCTCTGCAGGGCTCTCTCAGTCAACCTCGACATGGAGGCCAACTACCGCGCTGGCAAACATCAGCTCAACAAGTGGTATTGGAGGGCAGGTGTGAAGGTATTCTGTGCCCCATTGGTCTGAAGGATGGCTGTTTGGAATTGGCTTGTATCAGAAGCCTTTAAGTACCGTGACGGCCTATTGGCTGTAGGGTTTGGACAGAAAGTCTATAAATCTACTTGCTTTACCCCTCCCTCCCTCTCTCTCCACAACTAATGAAGGAGCCTTTCACACACCATGAACTGAAAAGGACAACACACTGAAGAGCTCAGCTCGGCTGCCATATTGAGACAGGCATGCGGCCTGTTCTGAAGAAAGCTGACCAAAAATGAGGACTCAACTAGAGACATTAAGTAACTGACAAGTTTGTGTGGCACCTGAAACTACACATCACCATTGATCAGGTTGTACAGTTGCCAGTATTAACTTGTACTTTGCTTATTGTTATTTTTCAATAATTCAGTATTTAAGTTGTAACTTAACTCCTGCTTGTCTTTTAGTCTGTGTCATTGGATGAGGCTATAGATGTAGAAGGGAAGGTGGGGAGAAGTTATAAAGTACAATACCTTATAAACAGTGGTCAGTCTGGGAGATTTGAGGCATTCTGACAAAGGTTACATATTAATAATACAGAAGGGAGACACAGAATAATATATTACTCTACCAAGACAAAACAAAGACCTACAGCAGAAAAAAACAGGCCATGGAGTCCAAGGAACTCTCATGTCAGCCTCTGCGATCAGAAAATGGTGTGGCAGAGGTCAAGGCAAGGAGATCAAACCATTTCTAAAGCTGTGAGCGTCCCCAGCAGGAGCACGGTGGCCTCAGTAATTGGGAGATGGAAGAAGTTTGGCATCACCAGGACTCTCCCTAGATTTGGCGGTCTGGCCAAACTGAGTGACTGGGCAAGAGCTGCCTTGGTCATAGAGGTGACCGAGAACCCAATGATCCCACTAACGGAAGTCCTCTGCTGAGACGGGAGGACTGTTTGCTGGAGTGCTGCTGAGATGTTCATCCCACCTCAATAGAAATCACTTTGGAGTTAAAGGGCTTATGAGGAAAGAGACTCTTTGGGGCAGAAGTCCAAGTTCTGTGTCCAGTAAACACCAGGCACTGCCCATCCTTACCATCCCGACAGTGAAGCATGACGGGGGGGGGGGGGGGGAAGGGCATTATCCTCCTTGGGGAGTTTCTCTCTGGCATAGTCAGAATTGAGGGAGGAATGGAATGCATCCAAATACAGAGAGGACCTTAAAGAAAACCTGCTCCATAGTCTGAGGTTAAAAAACACCTTTCAGCGTGACAATGACCCAAAGGATACGGCCAAGACATCACAGCTTTGGGACAAGACTCTGAGAGCCCTTGAGTGGCACAGCCACAGCGGAGACCTGAAGATGGCAGTTTGCGAACCCTTCTCATCCAATATAAAAGATCTTGGAAGGATTCAATAGGAAGAGTGGGATAAACAGCACAAATCTATGTCTGCAGAACTTTTAGAGACTCAGCCAGAAGAAAGAAAAAAAAATAAAAACGCACTCCAGGCTGGCATTGCTACCAAAGGGGCTTCTACAAAGCTTTGGCTTAAGGGTCTGGAAACTTCAACAAATTAGAAATTTCACCACTTGCCACAAAGCTTGCTGTGTGACCCTGATTTGATTTGTTCAGGTCGTATGTTTTCATATTTAACATTTATGCAAATAAACGTAACGATTAAATTTGAGCGGGTGTTGCTGTGCTGAAGCTGTCTTGTTGCTCCTCCAAAATTAAGCCGGATAAAAATCACAAAAAGCACAGAACACCACTCACCAGTACGCTAGCACATTCAAGATGAACCACCAGGAACTGTGGGAGACCCACTGGATTTATAGGATGGGGGGGCAGTCCTTGGCGGGGAATGGCAGGTGACCCCACCCCTTGGGGGGAGGGGAGGCACCCACAAAACACAAACATAACACAGGCAATGAAAATAAAGCGGGTAAACCAAACAAAGTAACATTCACATAAATAAAATGGCTCAATGATGAACAAAAAGGACACAACACATGGATCTGAACCCCCACCGGCCAGAGGAAGAACCCTGGCTGAAATAACACAAATGACTGAACAGAACAACACTGTTATGAAAATGAAGTCTGTGACTGAGAATCACTGACAATGTCACACAGTGCGACGGAGCCATTCACATTATTATTATTATTAAGAGTTTCAAGGCCTGTTTGCTGGTTTTCCAAACACTCAGATGATTTGTACACACCAGCCTTTTCACAATTTGGATGAGGAATTCTAAGAAAAAGTACTAGACAGGCCCACCTTTCTCCTTGAAAAGATGTGGTTTAGTGCAAAGCGGGTAGTCGAAGTGGGTTTGCCCACACACTGCTTGCTCTGCATTTCAGTTTAAACCAGCGGACACCCCATGGCGGTCTGTGCACTCAGTTTGAAGGACTTGAGCGCCCCGAGGTTCATCCGTCAGCGACGGCGTCAGAGCAGAGTGAGCGTTCAACTGACATTTGCGCCTCAATCCTTCTGACCCTGAGCCTACACTCCGGGCCACCTATTGATCTGCCCTTTCCCAGTCTATAAATGGATCTGGAGCGACTTATTTATAGACATGAAAGCATGAAACACATTTTCAGACAATTAGTGAGGTATCACTTGGGTAGTTTAATCAATTCCAGAAAATTAATTAAAATAAAAATCAATTACTTTGCTGGCAAACTTCCATTACAATACAATTTATTTTTGTACATCCCACAATCACACAGGCAGTGCTGCAATGGGCTTTAACAGGCCCCGATTTTTGACAAAGCCTTGACACTTTAAGCCAAAAAAAAAACAAAAAACATGCTATTGTTATAATGAAAGCTGACCCTGTTTAGTTATATACTTGTAGCTAGAGACCCACCAAGGGAGAAAATAAGTCACATACCTTAAAACAGTTTTTTATTCCTATGTTTGCGACAACCTGCCAGGCATCATCATCAGTGGGAAATGATGAGATATACAGGAATCAAAGGCAATACGTAGCGAAGCGAGGGGAGGGGATGGAGGGGGGAATTGGAAGGTGTTGGCTATAAATTCTCTTTTTTATTATATAGATGTTCTTTTTAAACCTGCATTTGCTGGGTTCAAGCCTAAGGGCTCATTTATACTTATACTCAGAACGCCTACGTGCACACATCATGGCTGCCACGCGTTCATTTGACGCGTCCTCTGAGCAGGTCCTCAGAAATTGATGTGACGTGTGCGCGAGTTGCAGTACCAGCAAAAAGTCAGGGGGCGCAGTGTGTTAAAATTTGGAATGTGACGTCAGAGTTTTTGGTTACTATCTACATGTGACAGAAAGTCGTTATGCGGATTTTACGAAATCGGTGTGCGCGCTTCAATGTTTGATGAATGGTTCGAAGTGGTGAAACAAAATGCCGACATGCAGAAGCATTCGTGGTGCTTTTATATTCAAGCGTCGCATATTCCCCATCATAATGACACAATGATACATTTTAAAAGGCTCACATACTATCTTTTTTTTTCTGGGGCTTCCTCCTGACCTGACAGCAGCGGCAAACAGCAATAGTTCACCACACAGAACACGTTACATTTATGATATTCCAACTCTCTGCACATTTAGAATCCTAAGATTTATACTCGATTTCACTTTCATGATGAAATACATTGAAGTATGTATGTTACATTTTACAGATTAATCGTTAATTTTGTTTAAATAATGAACACTGTTAATAATTACACACATGGGGGTGACACGGTGGTGGAGCGTGAGCGCTGCTGTCTCGCAGGGAGTCACGTCGCTGGTGTTCCCTGCCTGGAGTTTACATGTTTTCCTGCTGGGTTTCCTCAATGTGCTCCGGTTTCCTTCCAAAGACATGCAGATTTGGTGACACTAAAATGATGCCAGTGTATGTGTGTGATACGATGAGCTGAGGCCCCATCCAGGGATTGTTTCCGCCTCATGCCCAGTGCTTGCTGGAATGGACACATCCCTGGATTGATGGATTTAATAATTAAACATCCTTTTCAGAGATATTGCGGAAAGATGACATCGGAATTTAATGGGTGTTCCAGGCAATTCTAAACACAGCAAAGCTGAACTTGTTCTCACAGAGATGATCTCACACTGCCACCAGGTGGATTCCTCCAGTATTCTGTAAAGTACACACACACAAGTATAAACAGTACAACACTTGCGTAGCAGGACCGTCCGCTGCAGCATGCATCGCGTCACATGAAATATAAACCTGGTTTAAGTGTCTGTTAATGGCATTTTCATTAGAGAGCCACAATTCAGCCTGCTCTCTGGCACCCTTAGTGTTGGCCCTGAATTTTTCTTTCAGTGTCCCAGTTAAACGTATGTCCGGTGGAACTTAAACGTGTGTAAATCAGTGACCGTGGGTCTTTCATTTATATTTAAATACACAGTCATAGAAGATGCAGGTCAGGTCAGCGAGCATGCACTGGTAAAGCGCATTGCTGCATCCACCACACGACGAAACAGATTGGGATTGTGGTTGGCAAGCCCCCCAAGGCAGACACACGGTCCTGTCAGACCCCTTTGGAATTAATCCTCTATTTGACACGGCCAGGTGTTACGTGGATGACCCCCTTTGCCTGGTCCAACCGCTCAGTTCCTCAAAAATGAGGATCCTTTGAGCTGGATCACCTTCGGGTAATCGTAACACATGGCCGTAGTGCTGCAACTGACGCTCCCTCACAATGCAGGTAACGTGCCTCGTTTGTCAAGTCAAACCAGCGGTACCCAAGGATTCCAGTAGAAGAGACACAGTACTGAAGGAGTACAGGCTTCATCTCAGATCACTGGACAGTGTCCATGTCTCACAAATGTATAGCACAACAGCTATATATAGAAGATGCACTCACCTCAAATTCTACTTGATATACTACAAACATTTAAAATGAACGCAGGAACAGTCTGCTATATTCCCATTCAATATGTACAATAAAGAGAAGGCATTATCGAAAAAAAAGAGAAAATGAAATAAATAATAAAGTTAAGGAAAAAAAAGACTTAAAAACACAGCCTTTTGACTTAAGATCCTTCATCGGGGCTGTGAGCTTCTAACCTGCTCCTATTTCTTTTTTCACAATAAAATTCAAAGTTTGTTTCATTTTCAACAGCATCGTGAAACACAAAGTAAAGACATAGCAAAGAACACTAATGTTCAGCACATCATTCATTCACTCATTTCTTCCTTCTCTGACTCGCCTAATCCAATTCAGGGTCACAGTGGAGCCGGAGGCCATTCCAGCAGCATTGAGGGCAAGGCGGGGAACACCACTGGAGCCGTCACCAGGGTCCATTCACAATCACACATGGCGCCAATTCAGAGTCTCTAATGAACCTGACAGGCACGTCTTCAGTAACAGAGAAGGCAGACCGAGGCAGCACCCCGTGCTGTAAACCCTACTTGAGCATGGGGTGAACATGAGAGAGGAGCTCACTATGCCACAAGTTTGGCAAAAATCATGAAAATGCTTCAGAACTTCAGTGCATTTTGTAGAGTTTAGAAGTCAATGGGGAAGGAGAAACCAAACACGTTTTAAATGGAGTACAATGGTGTTTGAATTGACTCCAAGGGCTAGGGGAGCCTCTGCCAGCTATGCGGGACTGATTATTGTGGTCAAAAAGGTGACTTGAAGGATCTGTCACTTAATATTTCAGAAACGGAGTGGAAGGCAACTATGCACAGAATTCACTCGAGCTCCATATGTGCAAAGCATACAATTATTGAACTTAAAATCTGTTATCGAGCACATCTGTCTCGTTTAAAATTGTCCAAAATGTTTCCAGTGTGAGATGCAACCTGTGAACACTGCAATCGAGCTCCAGCCTCACTGGGCCACATGTCCTGGGTGTGCACCAAATTAACACTTTCAACAAAAAATTTTGCTTGCCTTCCAAACAGTCTTGGTGTCACAATCACTCCAAACCCATTAACAGCTGTTGGGTGGGCTCACACACAGCCTTAAAGTGGAGGAGGACAATAAAACTAAAATTTTGGAAGAATCCCACCCCACCAAGGTTATTATAGTTTTGCCTTTTTATATTAGTTTCTATTTCTATATTTTTTTCTGACCTTAAATGGAAATTCAGTTTATTTTTAGTTTTCCTTCATCGTATATTTTTAGTTTTAATTTAGTTCTTATTTCACAGACATTTCTATTTCATATCTATTAGTTTTAGTAATTATGGCATGGAGTTTAGTTTTGTGGCACAATCAGACAGAACTGTACACTTCACAGATGCAAGTTTTTCTGGTTTTGTTTTTGTCTGATAAAAACAAGCATAATCAAAACTAGACACTGAATATGAACAATTTTAAAATTTTTAAAATATTTTCTCATGAAAATCACAGGGGCTTAGGAAGAACAGGGCTCTTAGACTTGAATCAGTGTGCAGACCCCACTTAGCTGTATTGAAGGAAACAAAGAAAAACAAGCATGTAGTGTCAAGGTTTGGGGCAATATCAGGTATTTTGAGATGTGAATATGAACTAGAAAAGATAAATTAATAAATACAGAATAAATACAAAAACACATTAGAATATTTAGTTTTTCATCACTTGGCAGACTCTCTTCGACTACCTACCTTTGTTTGTATCGCTTCATTGTTAAACAATGTTTTTAAAGCAAAAGTGATTGGTCAGCAACAATATGCTGATCTTGTATGATGACCCAGTCAGTCTCTCGATCAGTGTAGCTTTATTTTCAAAAACCAGGGGTGGTCTCCCTTCGACTTTCTTGTGTACTCAGATATGAGAATGGATATTTAAGGAGTAAACCCTAAGAAAATGATTTTTATAGTATGTACATTAAAGAACCAAAAACAACAAATCAAATTCATAATATATTGAACGATTATTATAAAAGCTGAATAAATCGGATTCTGCAGCTGCATTAATAAAAAATAAAAAAAAAAATCCAGTATGTGTTCAGGTAAAGTACCACTTCGAGTAATGGATTTGGCCCAAAAGTTAATACAGATCTAAAATTGTGGTGTAACAACCACAAACCGAATTTCATCCATCTCTCTAGTTGCGTTTTTGAGTCATCGTGTTTACACACACACACACACACAATTCCAAAAAAAACTATTTTTGGACTCTGGGAGGTCTACAACGTCAAGATTCATCAAAATATCGAGGTCGAATTTTTTCACGATTACTATACTTTCTCTATACTTCGCATATGATAAAGTAAAAATTATTTCTCCTGTGCGAAGTGGCAGGTGAATTGCTGTCAATAAAAAACAGTCACCTGAGAAATAAACTGAAAAGCTACTCACTTGTGATTTTTGTGTCCATACGGTAAACGTCTTACTGACCAGCACATTCTGATTTCAGCCATTTGGATTACATCTTGATATACAACAAGCACAAAGAATGGCGGCACGCAAAACGCTTTCTATTTCTCACGCTTTACACACCCGCACTCAGCTCGCTCTTTCACTGCAAATGTTGTATGAACAGCTGCCCTCCATCACCAACTGCCGTTCACTGGAGGAATATGTGCGGGTGGCCCGTGGTGGATGACTTTCTGTTTTAGTCTTTAACCCTTGTAAGTTTTAACTCTAACAGCAAGAATATTTATTCAAAAATGAAAACTAAGAATATTGTAGTAAATTATTTTATTTCAGTTTGTCTTCCCGGCTACTTTAATAGTTTTGTTTAGTTTTAGTTTTTCATTTCGGTTTTGTTATTTAATTTCAGTTTACGAAAATTTTTTTTAAATAATAGTTTCAGTTTTGATTTTAGTTTTCGTTAACTATAATAACCTTGCACCCCCACCACTCTTAAGTCAGTGGGTAACTGATGTTTTATACAACTTGAATTTAGAAAAAAAATCAAATTCTCACTTAGTGGATCTGTGCAAAACGTTTTCAAAATATGGCAGGACCTAATCAATAACATTTTGGAGTAAGCTTTCATTTCGGGGAATAGGATGCACTTCTTGCTCCTTTAATAGAGTAGTTTCAGTTGCTGGCACCGCCTCGCTTTCTCTTGGGTGCGGGTTGAATTTTGCTTCGATTTGTTAAATCGGACTTGACTGTATGGAATGTTATCTGTTTCTAATTAAAATCAATAAAAATACAAAAAAAAAAACCTGACCAGAGTTGTGAGGAAGCAGTGCTATCCACTGCACCACCACAACACAAACAACACAAGAAGCAGACGAAATAAAGAATAAGTTTAAATAAAAAAACAGTCACAGCTTTTTTTTTTTTTTTTCTTTTTCATGGCTCCACAATCCGTACCAACCCCTACTTTCTCTGCTGTTCTTTTTCCGGTTCTCTGTGGTGACGATCTGCACCACCACCACCATATGATCAGGGCACCGTGCAGCCCCTACATTGATGGATTAAAGGCCAGATGTCCACATGACTGTCATCATCAAGTTCTTCCATGTGAATCCTGAAAGCCATGAGGACTGATTGAGGTCATTTACGTTTGGTAGAACTCCTAGTGGGGGGCTGGGTGGTCTCGTGGCCTGGAGCCCCTGCAGATTTAGCTTTTTTTTTCTTCTCCAGCCTAACTGGAGTTGTTTGTTTTTTCTGTCCTCCTGCCCATCAGCCCTTACTTTATTCTTTGTTAATTAGCATTGCCTAATTTTATTTTTATATTTTTTTATTTCCTCATCATGTAAAGCACTTTGAGCTACATCATTTGTATGAAAACGTGCTCTAGAAATAAACGTAGTAGCTAGAACTTTCTGTTTCCGGTCTATCTGTGCAGATTGTTCTCACTTTTTTTTCCTATTAAAAAGATAGAAACACCTTATCAATAGTTATAAATCTTCCGTTATAATCATTACTAGCCATAGTACTTGTCAAAGATAGGTAATATAATTTAAAAATATTTGCTCTCCCTTGCCCTACATGTATGGTCTGCGCCTTTCCTGTGTATCCCTGAGTGTTTCAACACCCCCTTCACTGGCACTCCTCCTCTCTCACTTGCGCACACACACACACACATTTCCCCTAAAGCCTGCTTAGCAGACCCCATCATCATCGTCATCTTCAAGGTGCCTTCCTCACTGCCTTTCCGATTTTTATACTTTCCGTCTTTGAATGCGACTCTCTCAGCGTGTGCCTTTACTCAACCCTGTGCGTCGCTGACTTGCATTTTCTCTTTCTTCACATCACCAAAACCAAACTATCTAATTCAGGGGTCCTCAGTCACAGTCCTGGATGGCCGCAGTGGCTCCAGAATCAGAAGTGAGTCCTTGCTGATGATGAAATTTGGAATTTAACTTCATGCCTCATTAGTGCTTTCATTCATCAAAGACAAATTTTAGTTACATTGTAGATCAGAGGTCCTCAATGACAGTCCTGGAGGTGCGTAGCGGCCGCAGATTTTCTTTAATTAGAACTCATTTATTTGTTACTAAAGCAATACTTTTTTGGGCCTAATTTTAGTTATCTTGCCTATTACAGTTCAGAACCCTTAATTGCCTTTTTTTAATTTTTAGCAGCTTCATTTTAGTAATTGTTGCCTATTTTCTTAACAAGACATTAGTTAATCATAAAATGCAGATAAACCACCAGCTAACGTGCTTCCTTTTAAACCTGTGCATATGCGCCATGAAGTATCGTGTTAAAAGAAACATTCAGAAATAAACAAGAGGGAATTGGAAGGACCAGTAAATGTAAATCTGTTCTGGTCCATACAACACATGGATAAGGACCTCCGAGACGAAAACTCTACAGCTGGGGTGGGCAGAGTCAGTCCTGGAGGGCCGCAGGTTTTTGTTCCAACCCAGTTGCTCAATTAGAAACCAATAATTTCATTTCATTGCTTGTCAGTGCTTTAACTCTGCCATGTCAGGTCATTCTCATATCTGAGATTTTTTTTTCTCCTTTCGCAGGATGCCAACCTTAAACAGATGAGTAATTCTCAGTCCTTCACTCTCCTTCCAAAGTATTTAATTGAGCCAAGCAGTGCATGATAAACACAGACAGATGTAAATGGAAACAAACTAAATGGAGAACTGCTGGTTTCTTTTGTCATTTGCATCTTATGGCTAATAAGGAGCATTTAAAAATGACAACAGCAGCTGCTAAAGAGTAAAATAAGCAATAAGGGTTTAAAATCTTAATGAGTGAGACAACAACAATGAAGCAGAGAAGTGTTACTTGAGCACTCAGTGCTTCTTATTGAGCAATTGGGTTGGAACGAAAAACTGCATCCATTGCGGCCCTCCAGGACTGACTTTGCCCACCTCTGATCTACCATGTAATTAAAATGTCTGTCAGATGAATGAAAGCACTGACAAGCCAAATCATTAAAAATGTAAAGCTTCATGATCAGCAAGGACTGTCTTCTAATTAGAAAACTACTTGGAAGGAAAACCTGCATCTCTCCATTACTGACTGAAGACCCCCAGAGTAATTAGATTGCTCCGAGAAACTGGGCACAAAGACCTTAGTGTTTTATCATATAGTAGATAGAGTGATTCTCACGTTTTCTGACAAGGGAATGGGGAGCTCCTTTAAACAACATTTATTTCTACAACACATTTTCATACAACAGTGTAGCTCAAAGTGCTTTACAAGATGACAGAGACAATTACAAGAAAAATGGCAGAGACTTAGGCTGGAGAGGAGGAAAAAAAGAAAATCTGCAGGGGTTCCAATGCCAAAAGACCACCAAGGCCCCACTGTGCATTCTACCCAACATAAATGATCTTAAATCTGTTCTCTTTGTTTTCATGCCTCACATGATAGGATTGGTATCATGAACAGATGTGACACCCACCTTCACTGCATCATCTCAGGGGGCAGCACAGTGCCTTGATCAGATAAGACTTACTTTGAGTTGTAGTTGCACCACTCTTTCCAGCAGAGGGCCTCTCTCCCTGGTATTGGATTCTTTCCTGATGCAGAAACAAATTGGAGTCATACCCACCCACCCCTTTTGTAACCATGGAGACAGCTTCTGGCTTCTCTGTGGTTTCTCCTCGTTTGATAAACTGAGTTTTTATGAGTATTGCCAGATACTGGCAACTGCCATCTTGACTGTGTTCTTCTCAGACTAAGATAGCACCTTTTACAGCTGTTCTAATCAATCATGGCTTCTGTAGACGGCGCCCTGTGCACCCCTGCCCACACCATCACCAAATAGGGCAACTAGCCTGCCTGTCTGCCTGACATGTTTCTATCGAACTTCCTGGGCAGTTTCAAACCTGTCAGCTGCTGTGTGCGTAGCTTTAATTTTGGAATAAACTTCAAAGATTACAGTGGCACACTTCAAACCTACTACTACAGACATGTAGTTAACTGTGCATTCATTCGGCTGACATAAAAATAAGCAAAGCATTAAAGAGGTCAGTAAGCGTACAAGGTTCAGCGTTGCATATTTGGTGGCAGCACTCATAATATTCTCACTATAGTCAGCTAATGTACCCTGTAAAAGTGTTTATATATATATATATATATATATATATATATATACAACTTTATACAGATGTTCTAATCAATCATGGCTTCTGTAGACGGCGCCCTGTGCACCC
>JANRMT010062814.1:19856234-19873119 GCA_026402145.1 Polypterus bichir lapradei | reverse complement strand
TTAAGAAGAAAATGAAACCTTTTTAAACTGAGGGAAAATATGCCAATAATTATTTGTTAAGGATCTCTTTGTATACCATGTTGTCAGTTCGGCCCTCCGGTTGTAACATGACCAAGCTGTGCGCTGAGCTTACTCTTGAGCATGCAACTTACAGTTGGCCATGTGAACAGTAATCTTGTCTCAAATCTCACATCTTGGATTGCTGCTGTCATAATCAGTTTGAGTTTCATGGTTTGTTTCAATTACGACAGTATTTGCAGGATTTGTTGTGTTGAAGTGACATTCGGCATCTGTCAAGCGTTGTAAGCCCACAACCGGTTTCATCGATAAAATCACATCCAGCTTTTGGGAGTTTAAACATTCATAAACATCAAAGTGTACACTACTGAAATCGTCACCTGTGAATCTAAGATGTTTAAGAGGCATTGGCGGTTGTCAAAAGGTGTAAAATACAGTGGTGTGAAAAACTATTTGCCCCCTTCCTGATTTCTTATTCTTTTGCATGTTTGTCACACAAAATGTTTCTGATCATCAAACACATGTAACCATTAGTCAAATATAACACAACTAAACACAAAATGCAGTTTTTAAAATGATGGTTTTTATTATTTAGGGAGAAAAAAAATCCAAACCTACATGGCCCTGTGTGAAAAAATAATTGCCCCCTTGTTAAAAAATAACCTAACTGTGGTGTATCACACCTGAGTTCAATTTCCGTAGCCACCCCCAGGCCTGATTACTGCCACACCTGTTTCAATCAAGAAATCACTTAAATAGGAGCTGCCTGACACAGAGAAGTAGACCAAAAGCACCTCAAAAGCTAGACATCATGCCAAGATCCAAAGAAATTCAGGAACAAATGAGAACAGAAGTAATTGAGATCTCAGTCTGGTAAAGGTTATAAAGCCATTTCTAAAGCTTTGGGACTCCAGCGAACCACAGTGAGAGCCATTATCCACAAATGGCAAAAACATGGAACAGTGGTGAACCTTCCCAGGAGTGGCCGGCCGACCGACCAAAATTACCCCAAGAGCGCAGAGACGACTCATCCGAGAGGTCACAAAAGACCCCAGGACAACGTCTAAAGAACTGCAGGCCTCACTTTCCTCAATTAAGGTCAGTGTTCACGACTCCACCATAAGAGAGAGACTGGGCAAAAACGGCCTGCATGGCAGATTTCCAAGACGCAAACCACTGTTAAGCAAAAAGAACATTAGGGCTTGTCTCAATTTTGCTAAGAAACATCTCAATGATTGCCAAGACTTTTGGGAAAATACCTTGTGGACTGATGAGACAAAAGTTGAACTTTTTGGAAGGCAAATGTCCCGTTACATCTGGCGTAAAAGGAACACAGAATTTCAGAAAAAGAACATCATACCAACAGTAAAATATGGTGGTGGTAGTGTGATGGTCTGGGGTTGTTTTGCTGCTTCAGGACCTGGAAGTCTTGCTGTGATAGATGGAACCATGAATTCTACTGTCTACCAAAAAATCCTGAAGAAGAATGTCCGGCCATCTGTTCGTCAACTCAAGCTGAAGCGATCTTGGGTGCTGCAACAGGACAATGACCCAAAACACACCAGCAAATCCACCTCTGAATGGCTGAAGAAAAACAAAATGAAGACTTTGGAGTGGCCTAGTCAAAGTCCTGACCTGAATCCAATTGAGATGCTATGGCATGACCTTAAAAAGGCGGTTCATGCTAGAAAACCCTCAAATAAAGCTGAATTACAACAATTCTGCAAAGATGAGTGGGCCAAAATTCCTCCAGAGCGCTGTAAAAGACTCATTGCAAGTTACCGCAAACGCTTGATTGCAGTTATTGCTGCTAAGGGTGGCACAACCAGTTATTATGTTCAGGTTCGGTACACTTGAAAGCGACAACCGAACAATTCAGTGACAGCCATCAACTCACATGCAGAACCATAGGTGAAGGGCTTAAGCATTTCACTCTTATAGTGCTCCTGTGTAGTATAATTATCTCCTGTACCGTCATCAGTCCACACCTTGAACCTGTCCCAATCATTCAATACATAAGACAATGTTCCTCCGGATATCAAGAGTGAGCCTGACATGGCCGTGCAATATGTAACAAAGAGAATGGAAAAAGTAGGTGCCATCTTCGGGCATGGAAACCACTCGGTAAGTGACAGTTCTTTGGTCAATAGTGATCACCTCGATAGACATGGTAATGGGGGTTGGAATGATAAAGGAAATGGGTACCTGAGAAATGTAAAGTAAGTCTAAAATACCTATACAATAACTATAATTGTAATAAACAAACAATAAAACAGCGGAGAAGCCGTGGATTAAACAAAAAGTCTGTAGTTATCAGTAGGGAGAAGTGAATCCCGTGGCGAAGCAAGGAAGGGAATGTAGAGACTGGAGCGACGTACGGTCTTATATAGGCAGGCATCCAACAACGTGGGAGGTGTTGGGATGGGGGACCCAACGCTACCTCACACGGTGACCGAGCTCCAGGCTATGGACGTATATATGTACGTAAGTAGGATTCAGTTAGTGTTGGGAACCCATGTACCAAATTTCTTGAAGATGGGCCCATAAGTAACAAAGACTGTTGAAAAGTTCAATATGGCAGCCGAAAGTGGCATCATACCACCAAAATAAGTACGTACATTAGTTTTGGTTAGTGCAGGGAAGCCGCATACCAAATTTTAAGAAGATGGGGCCATAAATAAGAAAGTTCAACATGGCGGACGTTGTTGACCGTTATGACCATTACGCGTAGAATTTTGAAATGAAACCTGCTTAACTTTTGTAAGTAAGCTGTAAGGAATGAGCCTGCCAAATTTCAGCCTTCTACCTACACGGGAAGTTGGAGAATTAGTGACGTTGGAAAGTTCAATATGGTGGCCGATAGTGGTGTCATACCAACGAAATAAGTACGTACATTGGTTTCCGTTAAAAGTTCAATATGGCGGCCAACAGTGGCATGATACCACTGAAATAAGTACCAAATTTCAGCCTTCTACCTACACGGAAAGTTGGAGAATTAGTGATGTTGGAAAGTTCAATATGGCGGCCGACAGTGGCGTCATACCACCGAAATAAGTACGTACATCGGTTTTGGTTAGCGCAGGGAAGCCACCTACCAAATTTCGTGAAGATGGGGTCAGCCTTCAACCTACACGGGAAGTTGGAAAATTTGTGACGTTGGAAAGTTCAATATGGCGGCCGACAGTGGCGTCATACCATCGAAATAAGTAAGTACATCGGTTTTGGTTAGCGCAGGGAAGCCGCCTACCAAATTTCGTGAAGATGTGGCCATAAATAAGAAAGTTCAACATGGCGGACGTTATCGACCGTTATGACCGTTACGTGTAGAATTTCAAAATGAAACCTGCTTAACTTTTGTAAGTAAGCTGTAAGGAATAAGCCTGCCAAATTTCAGCTTTCTACCTACATGGGAAGTTGGAGAATTAGTGATGAGTGAGTCAGTCAGTGAGGGCTTTGCCTTTTATTAGTATAGATATAATTATATATACATATTATATATGTACATATGTATATGTATATACATACATATATAAATAAACGCAAGGAGAGGTGAAGAAGAGAGTGCAGGCAGGGCGGAGAAGAGTGTCAGGAGTGATTTGTGACAGACATTTATCAGCAAGAGCGAGAGGGAAGGTCTACAGGACGGTAGTGAGACCAGCTATGTTATATGGGCTGGAGACGGTGGCACTGACCAGAAAGGAGGAGACAGAGCTGAAGGTGGCAGAGTTAAAGATGTTAAGGTTTGCATTGGGTGTGACGAGGATGGATAGGATTAGAAATGAGGACATTAGAGGGTCGGCTCAAGTTGGATGGTTGGGAGACAAAGTCAGAGAGGTGAGATTGCGTTGCTTTGGACATGTGCAGAGGAGAGATGCTGGGTATATTGGGAGAAGTATGCTAAGGATAGAGCTGCCAGGGAAGAGGAAAAGAGGAAGGCCTAAGCGAAGGTTTATGGATGTGGTGAGAGAGGACAAGAAGGTGATGGGTGTAACAGAACAAGATGCAGAGGACAGAAATATATGGAAGAAGATGATCTGCTGTGGCAACCCCTAATGGAAGCAGACAAAAGAAGAAGAAACTCTGGAAGCAAACATCACACCATTTGTTTAAAATCTACAAGAATCTACAATGGAAAACCTCAAGAGGAGCTGACAGTTTTGCCATGGCCCTCACGGACCCCTGACATAAATAGAATTGAAAATCTGTGGTATATCTCAGAAGAGCAGTGCATGCAAGATGACCCAAGAATCCTGGAGAATCAGAAACCTTTTATGAGGACGAATAAACAAAAATACCCCAATTAAGAACTGAAAGACTCTTAGCTGGCTGAAAAAACAGTTTACAAGCTGTGATACTTGTCAAAAGGGGTCTTTACAAAAGTACTGATCATGTCAGGTGCCCATACTTTTTCTTCAGGCTTTTTTGGTATTTTTGTACCTGTGAATGATGAGAATAAGAATGTAATCTTGTTTAAAAACTAAAGAAATGTGTTATCTGTAACTTTGTCTTTTGGTGATCAGTTCATCTTCTGCTCACTTAATTCACAGAAACAGACGCTTTAAGCAAGGGGGCCCAACTGTTGCATGCCACTGTATATTTAAGAACACTGCTAGCTAACACTTAAAAATACACACTGGAAATGTTGCATGCCGAGGATACTTTTTTGTATTATACTTTTTCTTAGCTGTTCTGAGGACACATGCAAGCATGAATTTCATTGTACTACATACACTTGACAGAGGACATTTCAGAAGTCCCTACTTCTGGTTAAGACATGCAAGATCACACAGTGCTACTGAGACACCATACCAGTGTGTAGATTTAACAAAGAATTTCTGCATATTCTAAAGCAAAATTACTATTTATTAGATTACACAGAATGATGAATTATTGCACCTCTTTTGGTTGCTAGATCAACATGGTGTATTAAAATTTCATTAACTAATCACAAATTGACATTAAAAAGAAAAAGCCTGCGCTCTTGACCTCACCTCTGCAGTTCTGTAATCATGACAGACAGGCATTGAGGAACTCAGCGTGCAAACTGATGCATCAATAATATTGTTCATACCTTATGAGGATACAGGGAGCTTTCTGGTCATAATCCATCAGTCCTCTCACGCAAATCCTTTCAGTACACTGAAGCAATACCAAAGCAGCCCGAGTCAAATGAGCACCATTCTCAGAACCTGCAAATTATAAAGCCTAATGACAATTTTACCAATAGAACTGCTTTTAATTGCTCGTCAATGTTCATTACAGATTCCTCCTCCTCAGTAACACTACATTTAAATGTACATCACACACCACCATTTTGAGACCATCAGTGATGGCACAGGAAACTGACTGCTTTGTGGCAATGTCATAGCAAGGAGGACATTTCAAATTAATTAGAGTAAGTTCAAGTAAGTTGGAGACCTTTCATGTTATTTTGACTTAAGCATGTGAAGTATGGCAAAATGTTGTTGTAACCATCAATTCAGCTGGTTTGGAATGACAGAAAAAAAAACATATACACATTTGAGCACCCTTCTAGGTGACTTGTACCTTTTAAATAACTACGCCTTAATGTACATTTAGCTACATTGAGACAAAACTGGAATTGATAAAATAATTGGAAAAAACATCAACCTCACCAGTGTCGTTCCTATACATAGTTTACAATGGGCTCCTGTGACAAGCTGACAGAAGAAATAAGTGAACGCCTTTAAAAGTAACTGAAAAACACATCTGGAAGACCCCCAAAAATCTGATAGCTGCACATGCACTTCTGATACAGTGCACTACAAATAACTGCAGAAAGTTTGGCTGACACCAGAGTTGTGGTTCACAACACAGCACAAATCGTTAAAAAAATAATCTGAAGGATACCTTTTTTTTTTTTTTTTTTTACAGAATAGAACATCTCCATCATACAAACCTACACTGGGAAAAACAAATGTTTTAAATAAAAGGCTGTGACAGATGAAACAAAAAGTGAACTATTTGACCACAACTGCTATAGGAAACCTGCATGGAGAAAAACTGGAGAAGTATATGGAAATAAGAATGCCTTTGCAACCATTGAACCACCAGTTCTCAAGGCAGCGCCAGGGTTCATAAGACCTGAAATAATAACTTGGTAATTTCCATTCCGTCAGGCGGATCTGCTGTAAGCGCTTCTGTTAAGAATCTGAAACCAAACCTGGACCGTGGCTGAGAAAACTCTTCATGTATCAAAACAAAAAAGGGAGGGGTGTTGTATCCAATAAATGAGTCACAAAACACTTGTTTATGGCTGTTTGTGTGCTTTTGTTTATTTCATGTTTCCCAAGAGGGTATGTTGTGCTTGTTGGGGAAAGGGAACAGAAAATTAGTATCTTGTCCATCATTGTCAAAAGCTATTTTTCAAGAAAAATTTTATTGCATATAATAGAAACCAAAACACAATACACACACTAATAAAGGTATGTCTAGCATCCACAGCTGTACCAAGATGGATTTAGTACATGGTCTTTGTGTGAAAGTCACCAACGCACTGCTGGACATCACAATCAAGACAGTAGAAGTGTTTTCTTTGCACACTATTCTTTCTCTTACTTGCGCATGAGGGGATAAGACGTGAATGCCTGATCTGCATGATTGACGTTTCCCTTGCATTATTGAAGCCTACCACAGCACAAGGCTTTGTGACTTTGTTTGCCTCTGAAACTAACATTAACATTCGCCTCATTCTGAACACTACTTTGGGGGGAGGAGTTTGCTAAACGTCTTACTTATCCTTCATCACAATCATATTGTCTTGTTGCTATGCACCGGTTTGCACCACTGTGAACCGTCGGGTAGCCACAGTTACCAGGTATATCACAGCAGTACAGTTTTACAATGTGGTATGCTGTTTCACCATCTGTGTCAATTCAGATTGTCATTATTAAAGGGGAAAAACAAAAAAAAGCACACAAGAAAGTCTTGTGATCATCACTATGTGCTAAAGATTTTTCCTTCAATAAATCAAATGATCATTTAAAAACTGTGCACTGGGTGCTTTGTATTATACTAAATGAGAAACAAAGTGGTATCCATCCATCCATTATCCAACCTGCTATATCCCAACTACAGGGTCACGGGGGTCTGCTGGAGCCAATCCCAGCCAACACAGGGCACAAGGCAGGAAACAAACCCCGGGCAGGGCGTCAGCCCACCACAGGGCTAACAAAGTTGAATGAATAAGCAAAATCAGTGGCAATCAGGAAGTGGCAATACTTTTCCACTGCACTGTAAGCACAATAATACAAGATTTTCAATTTCAGACTCAAAAACCCTATGATCATCCTATTTGAAAGCTTTGGTTATGGAGCTCTTACAATCTGTGAGATGCAAAATGACCCCAACTGCTGGGAATGAAATTTGCTCCCAGCTCTAATAAACTACAGATTTATTGTGCTGAAATTCTGACTCACCCGCTTATGTCAGAAGGAAAAAACAGACAGACAATCAGGTAAACTACTATATGGACTAAAGCATCTTATTTTAACATAAAATGGAAACAGTATTTTCTATTACAGGAGGTACATAAAATAAAGTGTACAACTTTAAGAGTAATTGCTCAGCAGTTACCAAGTGGAGCACAAGACAACAACAACATCTGGATTTGCTTGTTTAACTCAAGAGACAAATTCCATAAGCAAGATAAAGGGTTGGCTGAAAAGTTAGACACTGACAATACGTTCAAATTGCATTTGGTCTCTCATCTCTGGTAATGAGCTTAGCTGCCTGTCTATCACCTCCACGCTTTCTCTGTATGTAAAAGCACAAAAAGGTTTTTAAACACAGTCCCAAAAAAATTCCATCTTTCAACATTCACAACTGTTACAAAGAGCAGTTTTGCTCAATACAAACAGTATTGAGTGCCTAAGATCTTAACTTCTTAAATAAGCAGAAGATGAAAATGGCAGTAGGCCACCATAGAACATGAAATGGGTCCAAATTACAAACACCCCCCCTCCCCTGAAAAAAAAGCTCAGCTTAAGTAAAGGCTGCTGCAGTAAACAAGGCCCCTTATTAAAAATTGATTTACAGATAATACATTTCATTATCAAGTTAGGTGAATTACTACTTAGAGAGCAAACTATGTAGCCAGAGCCTTTTAAACAAATACCACAAAAGCTGGGAACTTAAAGACCAATAGGTTTTTATGATGTGCTGAATTACCACAGAAACTGCACTTGGAGAATCAATACCAATACAGACATTCATGTGGTGTTTTAAGAATTGCCCACATGAGACTACATTTTCCATGCCTACCTTATCTAAATATATGAGGTAATACAGGACAAGTTCATCTTAAAAATACAAGACCTATAAATGACTACAAATATCTGTGATGTAAATTTGATCATTCAGGAACCAACCAAGAATAATTAAGGGTAATCACGGTCTTTGCATAAATGATTTGAATACACTGAGTGTCCAACAGCACTTGTCCTGAAAATGTCAGTACAAGTTTTATCAGTGTGCATCTATGAACAGGCTTCAATGCTAACCTACTCTGTACCTAATTTTTAGACTCCACTTTGGAAATTTGAACAATATAGGTAAGGTATATTGTATTACATGAAGCCTGGAAATGTCAATTAATCCTTCTTCTAAAGTTCTATTGCTCAGTGTTGACTCCTTAAGCTTTCTGTCTCTGAAATCTAACCAAGCTCATGGGTAGACGTCAAGTACTGACCATAAAATAATTTATGAATCAAACAAAAAAAAATGTTAAGTTAAAATCATTACAAAAGAAAAAATGAATTAAAGCTCTTAAATCACAACCAAAAATAAATACCAGGCACAATAAGAGTGTGATCACTTTATGAACAGCTTCAACTTGAAAGATGCTGCTACTCAGGTACTGAAAAATGTCTGCCAGGCAAGCATTAACTAAGCCAAAATTAATGTACATTAGTGGTCTTTATAAATATCCCAATTGGAAAAATTCAGTTAGAAATGGGTATTAGCATATGCACAGACCAGCATGTCAAAATTAAAAATCCTTATACACACTGACACAGATTTTAAAATAAAATCTTTACTCTAGTGATGGAAGGTTACCTGTAAGAACAGCTTTTTACATTCCAAAGTTTGCAGTTTTTTACATGAATGGTGCACCATTTACTGGGATAGTGTCTGCCTCTAATCAGGTGTAGAAAAATGAATGTACGTACATTCAACGCTTCATATAGCTGTAGTGGGCACTACAGTAGTCAGTGTGGATGCTTCAAACCTCAACTTTCTGGACGAAGTCAACCAGCTTCCCTCCTCTGTGCATCCATGTGGAGTTCAATCTCACAAGTCTTTCCTGTTTAGTCGTACATCTCAAAGACATAAATGTTAAATTAACTGGCAGCTGCAAAATGGGAGGGTTTTGGTAATGTATGTTCCAAGAGGATTATCACCATAAGTGACTCTAAAGGTTTTCTGATGAAAGAGTTTGAGCTACTGTGAATAACTCAAGCATATGCACTTTGGCCTCTGAAACCCTCTGTCATTATTGCACAACAATGCAAATATCATTGCTAAAACAAACCTTTAGTGAAGCAGTGCTACAAAAATGTGCTTCCACACTTCTAATCATGCTCTATATACAGCAGCTGGATATAAATTAAAACAGGAAAAAGGGCAATTAAATCAGATGACACTTTGCATCACTTGCACATTTCACCTCTTGTTTAGAAATGTGCCAAATTAGAGAATGTTTTCAAGTTACAAAAAGCTGTAGTATGGGCAGGAATACTGGCATGAAACTAGCATAAGAATACTTGTGTAACATGTTCTTTTGAAAGAACTGAATTCTATTATATGCGCTTTCTGTTCAAGTGGTTCTTAAAATGAGAAGCAGCAGAGGTGAAGAACAAAAATACATATCACATGGCAGCTAGTTTCTTGGTCTTCATGCTACAGCCAGATCACAGAATATGAATTGCTAAAAAAAAAAAAAAAATATTGGTGGGAAACTTAGTGAGAGAATGCATGTGTGATTAACTGTATGACAATAATTTACATTTGGCAGGATTCAAATCTCACAAAAGAATTTGCTGATCAAGTGCAGAAGTCAAATATCTGTAAACCGTGCATAAAAGGCAGCATCCTGCCTCTGACATACTATACAGACTGACTTAAGTAAAGGTTGGTGCACACTGCTGTCTTGTAAAACTAGGAAATAAACTATTGATTCACAATACGTAAACACTAACATTTTTATAATCTTGGCACATTTATAAAAAAAAAAAAATAAAAAAAGAATATCAAAATGAATGCATGCAAAACTGCTGTACTGTATTTGGTTTTCCAAAGACAACCACAAACTGATTGTTTTCACATTTACTTAAGACTTCAACTGGCCCAGTATCTGATTAATTATAGTCTGAAACCTGTGTTTGTGTTTAACAAACTCTCTGTGATTTGCTGTTAATGGAAATGTAAATTTGTGCAAGTCTGTATGTATTCTGTAGAGATTCTGCTAGACAAAAAGTACAGTTTTTTTTTTTTGCCAAAATCCTATAAAAAAAAATCCCATACTGAACTAGTCACTGACTCTGAAATGAAAAGTATGAAAATCAGTTTTAATTGTTAGCATTTGACTACATTCTCTACAATTTCAGCAGCAACCTTTTACAGACTATTTGTCTGTTTTATATACAAAGGGAAAGTGAAACAGGAATGCTTGCTGTACACCAACACGCATCAGCAGAAACATTCATTTGAACATGTAAAGTGTAACCCTTTCAAAAGAAAAGAATCTATTTTCTGCAGAACACACACAGACAAATACTGTTATTTTATCATGTTCATCACACTAATCAGGGAATTTTATTGACCAGACAGAGCTCGAACCAATTATCTGAAATGGATTAACAAGACAGTATGTTTGACATTTGTGTCTAGAGAGAATCAGTTAGAATAACACACTGGTAATATAAGACTAAATTTTGCTTTTCAAATTTTACCAAGATGTTTAACACCTTCAAGTTTTAATGTAAGCAACGTCCCTCCACACGGTAATGACCTGCTTCGCAAACAGTTGCTCACTTGCCAAACATTTACTGGCTTTGTAGTCTGAATGCTGCTTCTCCTCTAACAATGATTAACAGCAACATGCTTCGACATTTTTTTTGTAATAGATAAAATTAAAAATTGTACAGTACAATCTGTACTATGAACGGATCATATAACCTTCAAGGTAGAAGCACATAATAGCAGCAAATGTGAAGAAAAACATTTCAGGACAAAAAATTACAAGGTTTAGTATGAAAAAACATTGTTTTAAACAAATGTTATAATTAACTGCTGAAATGAAAAGAACAGAAAATGACAACTGTACAACAATATACAACTATGATAGAAGGGATTTTTTCCTGCTGTATTGTACGTCTTTCCCCACCCAAATATTAAAAATGTCCTGAACAAATTGCTATACAATACTTTTTGCCTACATTTTGGTTATGTTTTGTGCATTCTGCATATGACCCTGTTTGGGTATACATAATGCCATTTAATCTTCAACTACATTACAGTACTCTTTCATACCATTCCCATGGCGACTTGAATTTTATTATTTTCATTTTCTTCTCTTTACAAACCATTTCAGATGCCAATGGAGAGTTCCCCTGGCATTTCGTTTGTATGTCTTTTTTTTGGAAAATATTATTGAGCTAAAATTACACAGTCAATCTAAGAATAGTCTGTTAAATAAAAATCTTATAAAAAGTACTTTCTGCAATATTTCAAACAAGCCTTGAACAGCCTGCATCAAAAGGGTAGGCTGTAGTTTCACCCTTCTTGTTCCTCTCTTGTTCCAATGTTTAACACTCAAAACCAAACTCTCTTCTGATCAAGATAACCAATTTAATGGCCAATCTTTTAACCTCTGTAAGTGTAAGCCTCCTCATTACACATCAGTCTATTTTCTTCTTTCTTCTGAACATATTGAAACCATTAAAGTACAGCCCAAGCCACTCAGAAGACACGTATTGTTGTTCCACTTCCCTCGCTTATCAGACTAAAGATGCACACAAAATGAAGGTAGCAACTCTCAGCACTCTGCGGTCTCTTCAAATGTGGTCACATTCCTTGACTGACAAGATTCCATTCTCCAAGTCTGACAGGAGGAAGCTACTAGAAACACTGCAACAGACTGTAAAAGCTTCAGTAGGAAACGATACTTGAAGTGGGAGGTACTGGAGGAACAGGTCCCACCATGTGTAAATTTCCTGAAGAATTAGATCTCCTCATGTGAGGAAGAAGATATGAATCATTTGCCAGTTGGTGCACATCAAACCGATCTTCCTTTCGATATGCCAAACATCGCCTTATAAAGGCCTAGAAAAGATGAACAAAAAAAAAAAATTAGTAAAATACTGAGCTCTGGACATGCAATCATTGCCAATACCTTTTTTTAAAACAAACTCTAAATACACAGAAACAAAACGTACAAATTAAATATAAACAGCTCCTAACTCAAGTGGTGATGACAGCTATAAGATTTAAAAAATGCAATTGAGATAAATCACAATATTAAAATCTTTAATCAAAATGAACTATTACAATTTATTATGCTTCCTTGAAGTATTACATTTTTCTATAAAGCAGAAATAATTCAGTGATTAATTTCTGAAACATAAGCTAATCAGTTGCCTATGTATATTAAATTATTCCAGTTTATTGAACTTTTTTGTGTAACAATTGAATAGTGAAACACTACTCAGTCACCAGATTTTTTCTTTTTTTAAATACTACTTCACAATACAAATTAGTCTAGCACTTTGATTATTATATGACGGGGGGAAAAAAAAATTATGGATTTTGCTGACTGGTCAGCAAGATGCTTAGAATACCTGTTTATTTGCATTGGTTGTTCAAAGGATAAAATCCAGACACAGAAAATAAATGTTCACAAGAGGCCAGCATTGGGAAACATTACTTTTTAAATTAACTTTACATGCGTCACATTACTCATTAATAACAAAAAGTAAATAAATGTTAGTGTTACTTATTATAAAATATAATTAATGCATTACAAACTATGCTTTTCTTTCTCGTTATTTTTTCTTCTAGTAGAGATATGAAACTCATAGTATTTTCTTGAACAAACACAGTATTGCAGCATTTATTACTACTCCATTCCAGATCAAGATGACAACACACAAAGCAGGCGATTAATTAGCAGCTCTACTTTTTACTATACATTAAGTTGTTCTCATCATTACATTGTAAGAAAATATGAACATTTTGCCAGGACAAATGCTCACAAGGTCTTTATTCTGCAGCGATATTCTAGTCCTGGACCTTGTGGCCGAAGCTCCAAGTTAAGAACTGACTTACTGTACCAAAACTGTATTAAAGTTACAAAATGTTGCCACACAATGGCATCGGGGGCCGCACAACTGCTGGACTTTAATACGCTGAATCACCAAAGCGGCAGACCTGCTTAACCCTGGGATTTTAGAACTGTTGCCCCTCCTACACCTTCTATATACCAGACTTCAACGTACTCAGATAGCATCTTGGAAAAACTGCCAGAGCACCTAAATTAACTGCTTCCTTTATCTCTGTTAATTTTTATCATAAGTCTCCCTACAGAGATAAATTGTGAATTCAAACTCTGAATGGTTTAATAGAAACCCAAGTAAATTATGTTTGATGTGATTAGTGTTTGTTAATTTTCTCACTGGTTTTGCTTTGAGGCAATAATGACCCTTCAACAGCGCATCTCCTAGTTTTGGTCCTGGTCCATCAATGGAGCCAATTCTTCATGAGTGTACAACGTTCATTTAAGGTGTGTCTATGCACAGAAAACTAAATTTCAATGCGCAATATATTCTAGTAATGCACAAAGCAGCAAGTGAAGTATTCCACCCAACAATGCCGAACGTTTACAATGGAGAGATAGCACCATAGCCCTCATATAATGATTGGAAAGCCCATAGGTGAATCCTTTAAATATGTAGATGAAACTGACCCAATTAGTTTCTCTTAGGTCCACCCAGTGTGAATGCTATCATGCAAAGGTTGACGATTATTCGTTTTAATTTTGGTTAGTGACATGTGATGAAGCAAACCTCGATGACCAAATACTTCAACAAATAACCCTGATTTAAAGACACCCATAATGTGTGGTCTCAGCTCAAGCTGTTGGATCAGATAGAAGCCTAAGAGATTGTACTTTGGGACAAATTAGATCCACCACAACATTGAAAGAAAGAAAAAAAAAAGAATATTCTTGAGAAAGAAAACAAAAGAAGCAAAATTAAAAGCCAACTATTTTTATCTGTAATGTTATGTAAAGTGAGTTAAAGGCAGCTTAGCAGGACATGGCGTTTTTTGTAAAAACCTGCAAAACAAAAATACACACTGGCATAGAATGCATAATAAATAACACGAAAGGACACTTGCTGGATTGTGATATGGAAAACAATTTGTCATGTCCCCATTAGAACTTAGTTAATAGTAAACCTTTCTTTTTTAATCCTGTCTGTTAGCTCTGTGAAGGTGGCTAAATTAAATTCAATTAATTATTTTTGTCCATTTTAAGAAATGCCTCTGTTAAAAATATTAAGTGTCTTGTTCATTTTAAGTTTGATTGAATTACAATAAATACTATTTTCAGATTATTACAAAAAGAAAATGATATTGCACAATAGTAAATAGTGCTCAAAATTACTGCACTTCAAATGATAAAACTTTGTTCACACCAAACTGGCCTTTAAGATGAAAGCTTGCTACACAGAAGACACGATTAGTTGACACAAGGTGCACTGTATGTGCTAAACTGCCAAAGCATTTAAATCTAGTCTCAAAAGGGATACAACAGACTCAGTCTCAACAAAATAAATGAAATATCAATTTCTGTGCTGGCAGCACCGATTCTTGGAATATAGAAAGTTCATTAGTTACTAGCCAAATTCTTGACTCGACAGACTCTTCCTTTGGGGTAGGGAATATTAAGGCTAGACCGACATATGCTTAACAATTAAAAGACCCATTTCAAATTCCTTTGTAAAATACTTGAAAAAGTAGTCATCATCTGCTTTAGTCCCACTTTACTAAACAATGGGAAAAATTCTAATCTGATGTGTGCATTGTTAGATTTGAGAACAGTCTTTGATACCAGCGATCACTCCATTATATACCATAGGCTTCAAAGTTATATTGAGCCCTCAGGCAGTGAGTGCCCTTGCATAGTTTAGTTCATATTTATCACACCAATTTTAATATGTACAGAAATGTGCTGACAGTACTCTATCATCCCACTACTGGGCTCAGTACTCTGACCTGGACTAATTTTCACATTACATGATTCTGCTGGCAACTATCAGGGAAAAAAAACACATCTTCATTTTTATGCAGACGATACCTAGTTACTCAGTTTTCTCAGTGTCCGGCTGTGGCAAAGCTCTACTTCAAAGCGGTTTTCCTGCCAAGGGAAAGGCATCTGAATATTTGGAGCCTTGCAGTCAAAGAATGGCAAGATCCTGTTGTCATCTTGATAGCAGAGACTTTACTACAGAATGCCAAAGGTTGTCTGACCATCTGCTGTAGCTGACCAAGGACCCCCCTCATTTTTGCCAGGAATACTACTGACTGGAGTTAAGTTTTCCTCTCTTCTGTTGTGAATTTCACAAAAATGTAAATGGACAGATATTGTTTAGTTCCATTTTTGTTAATCAGTTTGAAAGTTTTGTTTTAAAATTTTTTTTAAACAAATGTGTACTTTTATGTGCATGCAGTATGCAAGTATTAATTTGTAAAGTTTTGCAATTGCATTTAATTGTGAACATTTTGCAACGTTCTAAGCCTGCACTCGGTGTAGAGTTCTATACTAAAACTCAGCTGACTTGAATCAATAAGCTTAGCAAGTAAATGTACATTTAATGGGCTGTTCTGTTCAAATTCTCTTTTGCTGTTCTTGAAAAATCTAATGTCCAACTACTTTTTACCATGCTTATTGATTTCAAGGTAACTGGGAGTGACTGCATTTGCCCACATATTGGGTGAAAGACATGAATCAAACCTGAACAAGGAACCAAATCACAACAAGGCACACTCCCTCATCATTTAAACCAGGCCAGTTTAATGTTGCCAATTAACCAAACTTTGAGTTGTAAAACTAGGAGAACATGTAAATTTCACATAAAAAGGTGCCTGAGCCTGGATTCATATCAAAGACTCTGGAGCTGTAAAAAGCACCATGGCTAATGACCATGTCAATGTAATGTCCTACATACAAAATTGTTATAAATAATTACTGCCCTACACTCTAACTTGAAAAAATCAGAGGACTACAGAACTTATTAAAACATTATGATGTCAATGGAGGTTAACATGCACACAGAGACTTTTCTGGAAATTTTGAAAAGTGGCTAGATAGCACAGACCAAATGACTGCAAATTACTATCCAAATTTGGCAAGAATTGTTTCATTAGCCTGGGGAGTGTGAGATCCAATTCTAATTAGAGGACCAAATAATGCTTAAACTCACTGTATTGAAAAAAGAACCTCCGGTACCTTAATGTATAACATGTCTGTATACAGTGGTGTGAAAAACTATTTGCCCCCTTCCTGATTTCTTATTCTTTTGCATGTTTGTCACGCAAAATGTTTCTGATCATCAAACACATTTAACCATTAGTCAAATATAACACAAGTAAGCAGTTTTTAAATGATGGTTTTTATTATTTAGGGAGAAAAAAAAATCCAAACCTACATGGCCCTGTGTGAAAAAGTAATTGCCCCCTGAACCTAATAACTGGTTGGGCCACCCTTAGCAGCAATAACTGCAATCAAGCGTTTGCGATAACTTGCAATGAGTCTTTTACAGCGCTCTGGAGGAATTTTGGCCCA
>JANRMT010062814.1:19827145-19851234 GCA_026402145.1 Polypterus bichir lapradei | reverse complement strand
TATATATATATATAGATATATATATATATATATATATATCTATATTAAACTTAAATTGTATTTAAGTTTAAAAGTTTGAAATATGTAACCCAATTGCATTCTTCCATTCTGATAAGCTAAGGTAACAGTTTACCTCATCAATAATAGTACAAGTAACTACTGAGTCTCATCACTAGCAGATAAGTAAATCACAAATTTTGTATATAGGTTAACATTCCTTCCTGAAAGGTAAAAAAATAAGCAATATAATAATTGATTCAAAAGAAAACATGTTTCATGCAATAAAAGTAAATCAAATGAAAGTGTTTGAAACTCAGGACAAATTTGCTAAAGTCAAAGACCCAATAAACCTATGGCCATGTTGCTTCTTAGTGTAATTCTACATCACAGTTACTGTAGTTATTTTACAAAACTGGATATATGTGAAAATACCAGAATTCTAATTCACTGCTGCTGAATTTGTATTTCAACACCTCTAATTTCTTCTTCATCATCATCATCATCGCAGCATAATAAACCCATTGAAGACAAAGTAGGCAACCTAACAGCAGTGGTGCAGCAGGAGCAAGAACTGCAAAAGCCCCTGGTGGGCTGTGTGAGCAGACATCAGAGAGAATTTAAAAGAGATCTACATAGTGACTGCTAAAGGTTTAACTGGAGGGGGGTGCAGGTTTTTGTTCCAATCAAACTGCTTAAATCAACAGATGAAAAAAAAATTCTGGCTTGTTAATGCTTTCATTGTGCCACATCAAAATCATACTTGTAAGTATTTAAGGAGCTACACTGTTTTAACTTTAACATCTTTCAAAATATTTTCGGATGGAGCATTCACAATGATGCTGTGAAAGAATGTTAATTTCTACCCTGTCTCATCTAAAGTACATTAAACTAAACTTTGTGATTGGAGGCACACCAGCATACTGAAATCAGCTAGATCTTTACTTCTAATAAATCCACAAAGCACTGGTGAATATAATTTAACCAAGTTATTCAGATTATTCAATGATCATAGTAGAGCTTTAATTATTGCTTATGCTTATTAAAGCAGGGCATCACAGGGGATAATTTATTAATGAAGCCACCTCAAAGTATTTGCATCATAAGCACCCTGGAAAATTGAGGATTTTCTTCCCAAGCTCCAGAGAAGTGTGCATTAGGTCGAACAATTTTCAGAAATGGAGTATATAAGGTAGACTCTCACCATCCACAAACTGAAACCAACTAGGTGCAAAACACCACCAGTACCTTTAAAAGGTAAAAAAGAGTGTTAAGAAAATAGATTTTTCATGTAATTTTTGGTGTTGCACATGTTTTTCACTCCGGACTCAAGTTTTAGTAAAATCATTAGGTGCCAAGTAACATGCTAAATGTCTAATCATCATGATCATCACAACCACAGCTTACAAGTTGACTTGCTTTTTGTGATGTTTTTAGCAAGACTTCAAGCCCCCGTAAATATCAGTCATATTTTCTGTCATTAATATAGAATGTGTACTAATAAGTCATAATAAAGATAAACATGTAATTCAATGATTGTTACAGTTACTATTTATATATAGCAATATTGCTTTGTATATAGTAATTTTGCGCTCAACTCTAAAAACACACACTACAACCACTGCTTATATACTATGGAAATGCAAGCTGGCCTGGTTTCTTGGATTACAGTGGAAGAACACACAAATCTCTTCAATGCACATTCTTACCAGTAAGTGCCTGCTCCCTGAGATGTCAAATCCATACCGTCGACTCCATAATTGTCATCATCCATTATTTTGGACAAACCAAAGTCTGTGATTTTAATTTCTCCACAAGCAGTTCCGTCAACCAGAAGAATGTTTCCTGCAAATGAAAAAACATGGAGACCAATAATGTTAGCAGAAAACATACTTAAGGTCAGTTTTTCTGGTATATTTACATCTGGATGAGAGGGAAAAGGGGTAATAAAGGGCAAAAATTAAAGCAAAAAGTATTTATCATAGTAAAAGGTAATTTTAACACAAATTACATCAATCTAATTCTACCCAAACTTTACACAAAAACTTCACTATACTGGGATCTATGTAGAGCTAGAAGTTCAAAACCTAGTATTTAAAAAAAAAAAAAAAATTCAAAGGCAAAAAGTGAAATTCAAATACAAAATGACGTTTGTTTTACTTGTCACAGACTTCGGCATTGTGATACTCCAGATGTTATCCAGTCCTGCAGTGTTTTACAGATCTGTTTTTGCACTTCAAGGAATAGCTAATTAGTATCTCTGAAAGATTAGTTTGTATTATCAAATACACTGTAAAATGGACAGCCTTCTGTTTCTTAAACATACTCCTTTCACTACTTATTCTGGGTAGATTTTCCCACCCCATTGATGCATATTAAAAAGAGATTACAATTTTAAGTAATTGTCTGGTGCCCTAAAAGTATTATTCTGTGTACAATCCCCTCCTAGTTCACTCCTGAACACAACACCCCGTTGCCTTTTAATGCCATTTTATGCAAAAAGTATTAGGCACCCGTCATTGCAAATAAGGCTGGATTCCTTTCTCATTAAAAATGAACATCAGAAATTACCATTATTAAGAGACAATTCTCATTTTTGCCACCTGTGTGTCTTTGAGGGCTGGTGAATTTACACACGATGCCTAATACAATGAGCCTTGATAAATAATTTAGATCACCTACTTTAAAAACTTCCAATGGAACCGTAAAGTGTAGGGATCAATGGGAGACCATGTTAAGTTTAGTTCTGTATTATATTTCTTGATTACCTGCAGCACTCAAACTGGTGTCTTGTATACCAAAGTGTTAAATTATGACCTATAAACTATCTTATTCCAGCTGCCTTTATTTTTATATATCAAGCTATGGAACCAATTATAGCCTAGATTTTTTGTTCTTTAGTTTAAAACGTTTTCTAGGTATTGTTATTAACTTAGTAGTAGCTTTCTGATAAACACTCATTTTACAGTTTTGAAAGTTGCTTTGAATAAAGGCCTCTCCTAAATTATAACAAGGAGGAAATGAATCGATACAACATTTTGAAAACTGCATACTTTGCCTCAATTTACATAAAAAAAAAGATGGGAATATTGGTGGAAAAACGAAAAACTGACATTTAATGCTTCGGCAATCACAAGTGCACCCTGTTCTGTTTTTTATTAGATTACATCAATTTGTGCAAGTAGAGAATCCTGTAGTGCCCAGAATTTGTAACTTGCATCAAAATATTGAGAATATAATTACCATTCATATAAACACCAGCCTTAATTTGTGGATATTGCCTACAATTTCTGGATATCACATACAGTTATAAAAAAAAAAATCCCAATATTACTTACCTGGTTTTAGATCATAGTGTATTATAGGTGGCTTAATTTCATTCAGATATCTTAGTGCATTCACTATTTGCATTACAATTGACCTGGCTTCTTTTTCAGACATTAACTTATGTTGTTTCAGGTAAAAATCCAAATCATTTCCTTCACAATACTCTAACACTGTACAAAACCTAAAAGAAAGACAAAAAGGTAATTACAGAAGGCAATAATCTAGCATTGAGGTAAATTATCCAGCTTTATTACTTATCATAAAATATCCTGATTCTAAAATAAGATTACACAAATGTAAAATAAGTGATACAAGTTTACTGAATTTAATGTAGAGAGTAATATAAAAGAAAATGTGAAAAAGTGATTCATAATTAATGGATCATTAATTTTCTAAAACTGCAATACATTTTATGTCTAAAATGTGGTTGCTAATTTAAGAATTTCTCAAACATTATTGTTTTTTGTCACAAAAAGCCAACACAAACTGTAAAAATATACATAAGCACCAAATATTTGCTAATTTTATTAACCCAAATAATAGCTGAAGAGATACCAGTAACAAGGTATTTTATTCAAGTTTTGGAATAATCTGTAACCCATCTGTTATCTATTTGTTTCAGTATTAAAATTCTAGTTGAAGAATCCATAACCTGAATTTTATCATTTAAATAATTCTACGTCCTTCTTTCTAGTGCTAAGGCTGATGCTAAATTATTAACAACTCATGCTGCCAAACAACTCCCACACATTTTTTTTCTAAATTTGTGTGTGTTTTGCAAAACGTTTTTTCTTGCAAGTGAACATATATTGGTCTTGTGCCACTAGCAGTTTTACCCTGCTTTGCCTGTTACATGCATAAAGCAAAAAGGAAATCTGACACTTAAGACCAATTCATTGTGACAGAAAGGCAAGTACTTTTTTCAGTTTAACATCTAGTACTTGTGAATTTTATTTTTATTTTAATCAATGCTGCCATTTTAAACTGACTTAGCAGTTACAGAACTTAGTTTTTGAAACACTGCTTTCTGCATTACGTCTTGGATGTACATTTCTTTATATATTTAAATAAAACCCACAACAGATCCATTTAAGAATCCATTGAACATCCTGCTTGTCTGCACTCTGTCTCATACCTGTTAACTAACTTGCCACACTTTTGACGGTACTTATGGTTTCAAAATTTATGATTAATGTTAAGCATGGACAAAATTTACTTAGACTGTCAAAAAAAGTATATCAATTACTGTAGATCCCAGAATATAAGCCGAGAATTTCGTCCTAGATTTTTGGCTTGGAGTTTGGGTGTCGGTTTATACAAGGAGCATCGTTTCAGATTCAAGATTTCCAGCGCAATGCCGGTTTTGCTGATCAATACGGAAGTAAATAATGACGAAACCACAGAGCCATCTTTCAGATGAAGAAGTAACTTTGCATGCCGGTACTTTAAATTAAATAATTTATTCAAAAAAGTTTTAGTTGTTTATTTTATTAATAAAATTTATAATAAATTATTGGGAAGTTTAAAATAAAATTTTTTTTTTTGATTTACGACCAACATCTTGCGTTACGACCTGAATGCGGTCACGTGTATCCGCTTGCGCGATTGTAAACAAACAACCGAGAGCGTTAGTAGCGTCAGTTGGAGCCCAGATACATGTGTTTGTGGATGTAATTTCGGTCATTGCAGTGATTTACCTATATATATAATTCACTAAGACCATGCAAGCAAGACACAATTGCTAAGGAAGGAAGAGAAGGTAAAGAAAGCGATCACAATCGAAACGAAGATGGAAATTGTGTGGAAATATGAGAGTGCTGTTCGTGTGACTGATCTCGCTAATATGTACAGCATGTCGAAATCCACCATCTCGACAATTTTACAAAGAAAAGATTTGCATAAGGAGGCTCCTTCTAAACAATAACCACCTTCCGTTTCATTCTCCTCCTCCTCCCTTCCTGCAGCCCAAAGATGTCAAATTAAGTGGTGAGTACAGTATAGAATAGAATAGAATACCTTTTATTGTCACTATACACATCTACAATGAGATTAAAAACAGCTCCTTCAGTGCAGAAAAAAAGTTCTGTATAGGGCATGTATGGTTGTTTTTTTAGCCTTAGCATAACGCCGGATCTGCATCCCCGCTTCTGCTTTCTTTCCCTCCTCCGTCTGCGTCGTCTCCTAGACCCGACAATCCACGGAGAGCCCGCTGGTCTCGCTATGTTGTCTGGGATGTTGTGCATGTGATGAAAAACACTCGAAACAGACGTCTGGCTGTGGACACCGATGTCTATAAGGTTCTGACGGGTGAAGCGGATGTTCGCCGAACCGATCATGCACAAACAAGGGAAACAAAATGAAAAAAGTGCACTGAAAAGGAGAGCCCTGAGCCGCTGCGACCATGCACGTCGCTATGCTCCTAGCTTAATCTAGCCTACTTCTGGTAGGCTAGGCACTTTTTATAACTTTTTGGTTAGTACATTAGAAAAATTATTGGTGTTTTGGTAAATTATGCACATTATACAACCCTTTTTTTATTATGAAAAGGTTAAGTAAGTGTTGCAGTGGGAGGTTCGGAACGCATTATGGGTTAGCCTTCGCGAACGAATTAAGTTCTTATGTCAAGGGTCCACTGTATTGCGTATTTAAGTTAGTCAAATTTATAACGAGTCTCCGGAAATCCACCCGCCAATGTACCGTATTTGCGTATATAGTTTCAACACAAAGGTTTCATTTTACCAAACTTCTCCACAATCACTTCCTGGTTTCCATCAAAAATGCCGGCAGTCTCAAATTCTCGCCAATAAACATGATAAATATACCTGAAGAGACACTTTTAAGGAAATTTAGAAAATTTTGCTTGGAGAACGGGGTCAGCTTAAATACCGGTCATCAGCAAATACATGTAATTTAGTAGGTAGAGAAGGGGGTCGGCTAATATACCGAGTCGGCTTATATTCCGGGATCTACGATACTTCGTTTTGGCTATGATCCCAGCCATTTCTATACAACAAGATTTTCTTAGGAGAAACCTCCCATTCCTAAACTAATGCTGGCCGTCGTTTTGATTACTTTAATAAAAGTAGTCTAATTATTCTTGACCATAGTTTCCACTGAGGACTTAGTGTACAGTTCCTGGGATCCACTTTGGTGTTGAGACACATTTGTTACTTTCCAATTACCAGACTGCCATAATATTAACAGTTTAATTACTTCAGATTTCTTTCCGCAATTTTTTTTTTTTTTAATATTTTACACTTGTCTGAGGAATTCTTTCTTCATTTTAAACCTTCCAAGAAGACTTCAGTGTTTAACAGATTTCTGTTACTTATGTTAATGTGCATCTGAAATAATTACACATCCTGAGGCCCATTGGTTAAGTCCAGTTGTGTTCTAGGCTTTCAAAACCCCTGAATAATTCAAGATTCAGTACTCAGACCCTTGGATCTGAACAACTTAGTGAGGTGTCAGGCCTCTCTTACCAGTTGGGTAACTGTTCTTTGAAATTAATTTATTTGACATGAAAAATACTCCTCCTGCCTCAACCTAACTTCACAGATCTAAGAACCCTTGTCACATGCCATTCTTAGCATCACACGCAGGGAAAGCCACTTGGTCAAAAGGAGTGGGGGCAAATAGTATAGATGAAATATGGTACACACTATCTATGCAGACTGAGTAGCAAAACCACCATATTGCAGCTCTCTGTAATCTGTGTCATGTTAAAAAGAAATTTCTTCTTAATAAATTCTCCATGATACCAGAAAGAAAGAAGCTGGTTCAGTGGATACTAAACTCCTGAAGCAATAAACAGGTCATCATATAAGAAAACATGCAGTGATCTCCAGTCCTCTCCAAACGTACTGGAACAGCAAGGCCAATTAATTTGTTGTTGCTGCGCACTGAAGGCATTAATGTGCCAGATGAAAAGATGAATATGATAAGAGAGACCCGAGTTTCAAATTTCATGCCCTGGTATTTACATCTAGATATGTTAAACACAGAACACAGCACATTTTGTATCAAACTATTCCATTTTCAAGTTAGTATAAGTCAGAAATACTTCATATTTGGTTGCATATCCCTTACTCTCAATAACTGCATCAAGCCTCTGACCCATAGACATCACTAGATTTCTTCTTTCTTCATTAGTTATGCCTTTCTGGGCTTTTACCACAGCATATTTAAGTTTCTGTTTTGTGGGGGTTCTTCCTTCAGTCTTCTCTTCAGGAGGAGAAATGCATGTTCAATTTGGGATAAAATCTGGAATAGGTTTGGTCAGTCCAAAACCTTCCATTTCTCCCCCTGATGAAGTCCTCTGTTGAAGCAGAACTGTGTTTTTGTTTAATTGCATACAGTTCCACCCAATAAGTTTGGATAAATTCCTCTGTAAACTGCCAGACAATGTGTTTCTGTAGTCTTCAAAGTTAATTCTGCTACTACCATCATGAGTTACATCATCAATAAAAATGATTGAGCATATTCCAGGAGCAGACATGCAAGCCAGAGACATGACTCAACCTGCACCATGCTTCACAGATGCGCTTGTATATTTAGGATCATGAGCAGATCCCTTCTTTCTCCATATTTTGGCTTTTCAATCTCTTTGGTAGAGGTTAAATCTATGTCTCATCGGTCCATATAATTTTGTACCAAGACTGTTGTGGCTCAACTCTGTACTTTTTTTGCAAATTCCAATCTGGCTTTCTGATTTTTACTTCTGAAGAGTGGTTTGCATCTTGCATTATGGACTCTATATTGTTGTTCTCCAAGTCTCCTTCGAACAGTGGACCTCTGCTCTTTGGCAGTTCATTATGTTACAGACTGTTTTGGGTTTTTCTTTACTGCTTTAACCATTTGTCTGTCATCAACTATTCACGTTTTCCTTGGATGGCTAGCTTTTTGCCTGTTGCACAGCAAACCAGTTACCTTCTTTTTCAGGACATTTCAAACTGTGGTCCCAGTTATGCCCAATGTTTTTGAAATAGCTCTGATGATTTGCCCCCTTTTCTCAGCTTTCTAATGGTATGCTTTTCTACCATATAGACAGCTCTCTGATCTTCATGTTGGTCTACCCTTCTTAACTACAAATTCAGTCTTCACAGGTGAAAACCAAAGTTTAAACTGAAAGTAGATATTCAGGGCTACTTAATGATTAAACAATCAATCTTTTATAACACACCTGGGTAACAAGTAACACCTGTCGCTTGTTCCAATATTTTTGCTCACTTGAAAAACTGAGTGGTTTGATACAAAATGTGCTATGTTATTTGGTCAATGCCACAAAATAAAAGCTGAAACTCTGATCTCCCTTCTCATATTCATCTTTTGATCTCACACACACAAATGCCTCCCGTACACAGTAAAAAGAAATTAATAGGCCTTGCTGTTCCAATACTTTTGGATGGGACTGTATGTTACATCTACCCAACCTTTGAGAAAGCAATTTATACAAAGTTTAGCCCAAACAGGAGAGAAATGGCCTTTATTTCCACGTGTGATTAAGAAACTAAACTTTATCTTGCATACTTACGTATCCGTGTCTAGTGAAAAATAATCATACAACTTCACTATTCGGGGGTGATCCAGCTCCTTATGTATCCTATATTCTCGACAGGCATGTCTATAGAGGAAAAGAAATAAGAACAATGAACTGAATAATATGAAATGTGAAATTGTTAACCTTCAAATCATATTAACACATTTAGTATTAATGATCTTTCTAGTAAAATTAAATTTTATACAGTGCTTTTCACTATTAATAGCATAAACAGCATCAAGCACTTTACAAATATTTTTAACTGCATCATACTCCATTAATTTGAAGGTATTTGCTAAAAATAACTCGCACAAAAACACAACATACTTGTGATAATTTTCTTTCTTCTCATCCCTCCAGTTTTTATTAAGTTGGTGAATCTTCACTGCTGCATAACGCTGCTCCGTCAAGTCAAACGCCTAAAGAACATTTCATATTGGTTAATATAACAAAGATATGCACTCACACAAACAAAGTCACACATTAAGCTTGCAGCACCACATATATCACTGAATCTCCATGGTTTAAGAAAAAAAAAAAAAACACCTCTATATACCAACATTCAAGGCCTGACATAATCCAACACATTCCAAGAAGCAATTACTACTGGTTTGCTAACAATTGTTGCTTTTTATTTGTGTTACGTTTAATGGTATAGAAACCTTGTCAGTTAATAGTAACATCACTTTTGGTAGAAACTACGGCTTACGAAAGTTTCTTGAAGTCGTTCTTACTTTATGACTTCTACATCCCTCAAATTTATTTGCAACACTCTTCCAGTTTATAATTATTTCTAACATTCTTACATGTACTACATGCTTCTCATGCTCCTCAACATTTTCAAAACTATTCAAGTAGGGAAAATAATACCTAAATTAAATATTTAATTTTCCACTCAAGAACTTTAGTTGATTTTGGGGTCTATTTGAATCACCGTTTTACTTTTCACCTAAGGATTTGATTATACAGGGTGACACAGAAAAACGGGAACTTTTGAAAAACCCAATAAAAATAGAAGAAATCCAACAAAAAAATTTTATTGACAGCAATTGAACCTCAACAACTTGCCTTTTAAGAGACAGTAATCCAAATTATCAATGTCTGAAAACTACGTCCTGTAGATGGTGTCCTCCTGTACGTATGCATTCTTCCAATCTGCTGTTGAGGTCCCCCATTGATCGCTGCAACATCTCAGCTGGGATACCACAAATTTCATCTTGAATTCTGTTTCAATTCATTCAGTGTCCTTGGCCGAGTCGTGTAGACCCGACTCTTAAGGTAGCCCCACAAGAAAAAAAATCACAAACGGACAAATCTGGTGATCTTGAGGGCCAGGGAATGTCACCGAATCTTGAGATGACACGGTTACCGAACAATTCTCACACAGCTGCCATTGATTGCCTTGCAATTGATTACTAAATTACTAAATGGCGAGATTGTTTACAGCTCAAGGTCCCTGTTCCGCAGTGCTGCCAACTGTACATGGCTGCCACTACGCATTTCAAAAGTTCACATTTTTCTGTGTCACCCTGTATATTATACATTGACTTGGCTAAACACTTTCATGAACTAATTTTTCTATCCATGTTGCACAGTATTTCCAGGATCACAGGATGCAGCCACCACCAAACACTGCCAAACTATAACAGATTTCCTTATCCAGTGCAAAGTTGTACTGTTTCAAGTAGGAAATGTTGCTTATCAATAGGCTTTGCAGATAGAAATGACATCACATTAAAAAGATGGCAGATAGGAATTTGGTCATTAACCATAAAAGACTGTACAAACAAAATAGTAGCAAACATAAAATGATATAAAATTCATACTTGGTACAAGGAAAAACAAAGAAAAAAAAAACATGATTGTGAAAAGTGAAACCCAGTGTACATACAAGTTAATTTTGTAAACATTTATTAAAATAAAATTGTATTTATTTATTATTGGTTTCTATTTATCCCAGGCAGACCAGAAGCTCTTGACTAATGAAAAATAAACTGGAAAACTGAATGATATGGGTGTATATCAGATGAAACACAATGTTTTACATTTATTGGTCTATAAGATTTGACTGTTGAAACCTCACTATTCTTTCTTTATGCTCACTAATCACATATGAACTTCACATTAGTCTGTAAATATGACAATAAAGACCATACAAACTATAAGAGATTTTTAAATGAAAAAGTTTAGAATTCAAAATAATATAACTCAGTTCCGAGACAAGTCTCTGTTGTTGCTTTTTGCAGATTACTTTTCTGTCAATTGAAATTAGTGCTTCGTAGCAATTGAATTAAAATCAAAAATGATTTGGATACATACAATTACTTAGCCGCAACATAGTGTGCATCTAATCGGTGCATGCATTTGTAGGGACTTCTTCCAGTCTGCTGAACATGAAATACGGACGTGTGAAACACCACACCAATCAGTAGCATCCTTAAAGCAGTCCTATTGCCTTTTGTTTTGGACTAGTAGCCTAGCGGAGTAAAGCTAAGCTAACCTGTCGTTTATTTTGATAATATGAGTACAGCAGAGGAAGGCGACGTTGGTGACTTGGAACTGAACAAAATTCCACTTCTAGCATTTGGAAGCAGCTTGGATATGACATTGATCAGACAGAGGTATTGTGCAAAATGTGCATCATCATGTGGAATCAGAATTATATCAGGATCAGCAGACAACACACAGAACTCTACAATGAATGCATTGCAAAAAAGGTAAATGCAAGTAAAAATGTATCTGAAAGACCAGGTGATCCAACACAAACAGCTAACGTGTTTGCGAGTACATCAAGGAGACATTAAAATAAAGACACTGTCACATATTATTAGTAAAAGACTTACTTATTACCCTTGTACACTGCCAGCAAAGAGAGTTCGGAAACTAATCAAACATGATCAGAGATACGTTGTTCTGCACAATTACTTTTCACGAATTGCCATCTGTGAACTATACAGAAAATGCAAAACTGAAGCAGAATCACACATAGCAAAACTAGAATACTACTCAACAACCACAGAGTTGTGATCAAGTAGGACGACAGAGCCTCAGCTTAACAGTGCAGTACATAAGTGACAAATATGAACTGAAAAGTCAGTGCTTCCAAACATCACATCTCTTAGTCAAGTCACGGATCTAATTATAAAAAGCAGTGGAATTAGTGGATCAGATTCCAGAGCTTCAACAACAGTCATCAAATTCCAATCAGAATGTTGAAGCAAAATGTGATCTACCTCAATACTTCAAATTTGTCAACATCTACGTTCTTTCTGATACAGTATTAGATAGCAACATGATAATCATATCTAATTTATCACCTTTGGGATAGCAGAGATGTGGATATGTTTACTGTGCAAAGCATACACATTATTTTATTATTATAGTTAAATCATTAAATCATGGCTGAATAAGAAGTATCAAGAATTTAATATAGAAGGATTTCTTTACTGTGTCTTCCATCTATTAGATTAAAAAATGATGCACAGATTGAGAAAGAGTTAGGAACATGCAAAGAAAATAGCGTAACTTTTTTTTTTTTAACTTTTTCATTAGCTAATTTACATATTTAAGTTATTTAAAAAATACATCATAGAAAGTTGCTAAAAACTTATTGTGACAATACCATCCATGGAGGAACTTGATGCATGCATCAAATCATCACACATCTTTGGAGACGTTCAAAAAAATGACACTGACAACTAATACAGAAGTTAATTTACAGGGAAAGGTGACTGTACGGAACTTTACAGAACAACTATTGTGCACGCAGCAACTGACATTTTATGTTGATTTATGTCTGAAACAATTTCTTGTATGCTTTTCAGAAAACTTTTTTGGAAAAAAATATTCAGCCCTCAAAGAGTTAACTGGTCATGGTAAAGGAAATGTGTTTATTCCATGCATTCCTATGATATCCACTGACATGCCTTTCAATTTTAAGTGACTACAATATCCAATGTGACTTACATTTGCTATGGCAATAAAGGCTCAAGGATAGTCACTTAGGGTAATATGCATTAAATTAGAAAGTTTATGCTGTTCCTATGGCCAACTACATGTTGCTTGCTCTAGGGTGGGGAAAACATTTATCTATTTAAGCATAGGAGGGGAAAACAAAAATGGTGTATATTGTAATCAATCTAATGCTTTAATCAGCCATATTGTAATACATCCACTATTTGAATTTGTAAATTAAAAATCCTTGAATTACTCTGCAGGTGTTATTTTTTCATTTTAACATTTCAACAAATGTTATAGATATTAAGAAGCCTTGTAGTTTAAGCTAGCAAGTTATACAAACAAAATTTTATCACAGAATTTAATCTTCAAAACAAATAGATCAACTGAACTCTTATAAACAGAGAGAAGAGGCTAGTAAGATTCCAGATTAACAAATTACTAAAAAGTGTGAAAAGCAATTACAGAGCAACAGTTTGAACCAAAGTGGATGAATATAAAAAAAAAATGAATCTATTAAATTCTATTAAAAGATCAAAGTGCAATGAAGGAGAAGTTTATACTGCCCGACTTACTGAGTAGAGTTCAATTTCAAGATCTTGTTGTGTCCAACAGGGGGGCAACATGATAACTGGGAATATATTTTTTAGAAATGCATACTTTGAACCGGTGTATCTCTCTTGTCAGTAACCATGGCAAAAATATTAGGACAGGAGAAATATGGTACAAAGTATATATTTAACTTTTCTTGCTTTAAAATGTAGCTTTCACTACTAATATACGCTGCAGTATAATATCATCATACATACAAATATAGTTAAATAGAAGCCACTGGAGTAGTGCAATTGTCTTGCAGTTCTTCAGTGGGATCTTGGATGACTGCAGTTTCTTATTTCAGCAGGAGCGCAGAAGCATTCTTTTAACCAGAGTCAATGGCACATCTGTGCTGACGGGGCTTTAGACTTTGTGGCTCCCTGGCAAACTTAATACCCACACTATGCAATATATATGGATTATGGTCTAAGTTAGCACCTTCAGTGATCTATACAAAGGTTCTAGTGGCATGTATGTAATAGGCTCTCACTACAAGACCATTCTGCCTTCTCTTCTTAGACTACAACAGTGTACCTGTTCCAACCACTAACCTTCATTTACAGCCCCTTATGGTAGATTTGTTAAGGCTGTGTGAAAATATTTCTTCTGCTTTCTTTGCATTAAACCGCATGCTAAACAGAAGTAATAAAACATATGCTTACCAATCACAATATCAAATAGTTATTTATCTGTGGCTATACCTGTAAATAATAATACAGTGGAAGCTGCAGGTCCAGAGTGCTATAATTTTTATAAACAGACGTACTCTTTGAACGAACACTTTACAGACCAGATTCGCTTGTGAAAAATGTTTATAATAGAGAAAGTTTTAATAGACAAAATACTTAGATAATATTAATGGATCAAACTGAACTTAACAGTTGACAATCTATTGTAAAACCTCCAATGATTTGATATGCTATATATACACACCTTCAAAGTCTAGCAAATCTCTAGTTGTGGGAAAAGCATTCAAAATAATGAAATTTGGATATCATTTTACTGTGCTCAGTAAACCTGTGCTTCCATCAATTAGTATACTCTAGCCCAAAAGCCCAGTTACAATTCTGGCAACTTCACATTTGAGTACACAACCAGACATAGCTATCCAGTATTACTAATCCTTTATGCAAATGCTGCCACTGGATATCCATCTTCAATCCAACAGGTGGAAATAAAAGCATTTTACAAACAGCAAAGAAATGTTATGGATTTTTAGCATTACTGATAAAAGTCTGATCATTGACGATCGTAGGGAATCTATAAGATAAACTTAACATATTTGATTTTACATTTTAATTTTGGAGTCAAAATTAATTTGAAAAGCTCTTCTCAATAAACCAACTTATACACCACATCTTTGCACCTTCCAGTGATTGTCTCAGAGCAGTTTAGATATTTGGAAGCCATAATCGCAAAGAAAAAGGAACATCTTTTAAAATTCACTTTTGGAGCCTGATGGAAAATATCAAATGAAATTTTAAAGGTGGTCAAACTCCTCATTCTTCTTTAGTGGAGAAAACTGATACAGTGTTGTTAAAATGAAAAGCTTCCAAAACTTAGTTCTCTTGCAGAGTATTACCATATATATTAAATCCTTTTTCAAAAGGCTTGACTCAACTGTAAGCTCATTTATATGGAAGATTAAAAGGTCACGCATTAAAACAACAATGCTGCAAAGATCTAGAGTGGAAGTTGGCATGGTATTACTTGACTTTCACCTTTACCATTAGGTTGCAATTATTGGTACTTTAAGATGAAAGAACAAGAACATAATTAACATTAACTTGTTTAGTTACCGTTGGAAAGAACTTTGTTCCCTATATGATGTGATTTGTGCTGCATATATCAGTAATCGTAAATGTTCTAGCTGTCCAGCACTCATCAAAACATGGAACCAAAGCAAGAAACACTAAGGCAAAGATGTTGTTCACTACAGTATAAGGTTATACTTAATTTGTGGAGGTAATTAGGCATCTGGACCTACATAGATCTTTAAATTGACCAGTGTGTGTGCACCTATTGATAAACTAGGTCTTAAAAGATGGAATTGTTTAATAACACTATTTTTATAACTCACACACATTAACAACTTGTCTACTTTCTCTAACAGTCCAACACCATCCATTCTTAAATTTATATTTAGCTAATAAAAGAGAATGTCAGTAGAATGAACTTGCCTTACATTATATGCAAAGCATGTTTTAAAACTGTTCCATTGCCCCTCGACTATCTTTATACCTACTGTAAAAGCCTATCTGTTCAAACTTTTCTCCATCAATCCAGAACAGTTTTAGTCTTTACATTTGCACTCTACCAAAGCACTACAAATTGTGTATTATGGTCACTTTGACCCTAGTGGTTCAAAAACCACCTCTATACTTTGAAATCTACCCTGATTATTACAAAATAATAAACCTAAAAAGGTCTTCTTCCATGCTGGTGCATTAACATACTGTTTTTATATTTTAAAGTAGAAACTCCTGCTCATGTACTCTATTTGCAAGGTTATAGCCCCATTAAAATTTGGGCAATTAAAGTATATTATTTCTCTAAACTTGCCCTTTTGATATTATTAAAAATGATGCACACTGAAATTAAATGTCTGTATTGTAGGTCTATGGCATAGTAAAATAAAGCCTCAATCCATAACACTTTTTTCCTGAATCCATAAGTCTTCACACTAAGTGGTGGGTCTCATCGTCCAATTGAAGACTATGAGCACTTAAATTCAGCTTTACATAAATGGCAACCACCCCTTTTTTTACCTTTTTGATGCTCCTAAAAAATGTTTAACCATCTATGCTCATCTTTGTTATTTAGCCAGGTTTTTGTTACTATTACAATATCAGGCGAAATACAACTCCAACTTGCTTGTTTTACGTTTGATACTTTTATCCTTCAAACAAGCAATTTTTAATAAGCTATTTCATTATGCCATTTTATTTTCAGTTAGAAATTCAGTTACTATGCATACATGTTATTCCACCACTATTTGTCACTTCATGTACAGATCTAAACCTAGCCTATCCTAATCTCTCCGACACTTCCCATCCCAGCAGTTTAAATGTAACTCAATATAGCAGAACAGGTCTCCATCTGTTCCAAAAGGAGACCTAATGCCCCATAAATCTAGATCCTTCTATCCTACACAATGACTAAAGCCTTCTAATCTCACTCTTACCTGGACTGGTACTTGACACAGGCAGAACTTAGAGAAGACTGCCTTATAAATTCAGCTCCTCTTCTTGGCACCTAACTTTAAATTAGGTCTGCAGAACACACAGCCTGCCCTTATGTATGTCATTTGTTCCAAAATGGACAATAACTGAATCCAATCCCGCTCCAGCCAAGAGAATATCAACCTTTTCTGGGAAGTGACTACACATGCACTCAGAAGGCAACATACTGTGCGAGACACAGTTTTTAGAGACGATATTTTGTATTTGGATAGAGATCACGAACCTTTACGCAATGCCAGGAAAGGGATGCTTCTATTAATATCTCAGGCAGGGAACTCAACTTTAAATTGTTCATTGGGTACACATTCCAATTTCAAAATTAACCAAAATACACCAGGCGCCGGACCCTAATTATGAATTGCTTCACCCTTGACATTTTGCAAAAAGTTATTTGCCTGCATGTAGTGTCAGCTTTACAGTTTCCATAATTCTCTAATGGCACTGTTTGAAGTAACACTGGATGGGAATTCATTTAAAGCAAAATTACAATATACAATGAATCAAATTATTCTGCTGAACTGGATGGATCCTAATGTCAATGGGAAGGTGACATTTCATATTATTTTGACACCTGAAAAACATCAAAAGTTTACTTGAGTGGAACTTGTTTCAAGAATTCAACAAAAATGTACTAATGTTACTCTAAAAAGCCTCCTGGAGTGCAGCTTTTCTTTCCTTTTCACCTCCTATGTTTTAATATATGAGGAAAAAATGTTATGTGAATGTTAATAGGCATTACTCTTCTTTCCCTTCAATTGGCTCATTGAAATTAGTATAGGTGAGGTTTTATGATGTACCTTATATACTGTAATGTGCTTTTTATAGAATTGCTTGCTTGATTAGATCTCTTATTGTAATGCACATAAGCTAAAACTAAATTAAAAAAATGCTAAGTGCACCTTGCAAACAATGACCTTTTCCTCACTTAGAGGTTTAGTGCGGTGCATGATAGGAGCATGGAAGTTCAATCTTACTGAAGGATAGTGAACATTTTTTAAAACTACACCTCATTTTTAATTACACATACAACAAGAAAAACATATACTAACTGCTAGATAAATATATGACAGAAAAAAATATCAGCAGTGCTGACAAGGTAATGAAAGTCTCAGAAATGTAATTAGCCAAGGACCATTTTATTATGTTACTTAAGATTCAGATAACACCTAATAACAAAATGCAAAAACCCTCCACCAAAAACACACAGAATCAAAAGTGAAGTGAAATTGAAGTTACAGAAACTTTCATCTCAAATGAACAGAAGGATGGTGTAGAATACCTGTAAAATCTATTAACAAATACAATCAAACAAATTTATACAAAAATCATTTGGGATTAATGTTAAACAAAACATGAAAAATCTAAACACTCAAGTTACCTTGTAAACTTCACTAAATCCTCCTCTTCCCAAGAGATGCAACAGTAAATACCTATCATTTAATGTTGGGTGGTCTTTAAACCTGAAAATAAAAATATTTCAGAAAATAGAAATTGATAATATACTGAATTTTACAAGATTCAATTACATCAAATTGATGATTGCAACACATTTGATAACCTTAAAAATGACCACACATTTTTCAGCAATACAAATTATAAATTGTCTTATGATAAATAGGTTGTATTTCCAAATTTGCTTAACTTTATGTGAAATCATTTACAATGATTTTCTGAACAGATGATTGATAAAACAAATATCCTTATACCAATATAAAATGGAGCATAAATATAGTAAATTCCAGAGAGCATCTGAAAAGGGAATGTAAAAGTAGAACAGAACACAGTCAAATTATTAATGCACGGTGTAGCTTCCCTACATTCATAAATTTAGGGGAAATGAATGAATAATGTTAAGAGCATTAAGCAGCTGTTACCTGTTTAGTGGTGGAATTATTTCAGATAATAGTGGCAAGAGCTAAAGTTAAATGTATTAACAATAATATTATTTAACTATTAAACCTATTGAACGGGCAAAAATTATACATTGACATAAGGTTTCCCACATCATAAATATGAAGAACCTATTTTAATGTGTCTTATATGGCAATATGGCACCATATCAAACTTAATTTAAAAAAAACTTCATACACTGAAATTTCTGTATTATCTATATCTATTATTTATTATAATCTATTGACTATTTATGTATGTATCTAGATTGCAAATATCATACATTGCATCAACGTTCATATTGCTAACTACACGTCAATATTGCTGCTACTTTGTCTTGTCTTTGCACAATGTCTTGTCTTGTTTGTGTTTTAATTTTAAATTTTAATTTTAATTCTATTTTTAATTTATTATTTGCACTTTGTTGTTACAGTGTGGACCCTGAGCTTCGCAATTTCATCTATCTGTATACTTGTATATGGTTGAGATGACAAAGTTCACTTTGACTTTTTGACTGACACTTTTTCAGTGTTCACAGTCAAAGCATTTCAGTTGTCTTAATGTAAGTCTAACGTTTTCACATGACTATTTACTCCTTAACTAAACTTCACATGAAAAAAAAAGTTTCTTGCAAACTAAATTTCAGTAAACTGTACTCTATGATAGATCTTAAAGAGCGTTCTGTGTTTTATTGAAACAGTGAACCTCTAAGTTAAACTAAACTGAAAAGGTTGATGACAGTATTCAGTAGAATGATAAACTTGCCAAATTCTTAAAACAGATACAAAAAGACCGTGTACTAAACATCTGTACTGAATAAACCTTTACTGACTGTTATTATCCCCTGCACTTAAATTCAGTGTCAAAGTTTGATAAGCAGCAGAACCCTGCAATGCAGGATAAATAAAATACAAAGCAAGACACGAGAGATCACTTTTGCCTTAGGCAACAAGACTGGTATAATCAGCAGTACCGCAGCAATACCCAAAATGTGTATTGAGCACTTAATTTTTACTTTACATCCTTGTGTACATTCTCTGTTGCTCTTCTGTCTGATTTATGAATTTTAAAAGACGTAATGAAATGCATTTTCCATTCAGAGAATAAAATAGAAACGATTATGAGATTATTAATAAAGTCTCCCATAACATGAATAATGAAGTAATGTGTTTTATTAACTAAAACTTAAAAACACAGGTGCACTGAACTATCAAAAAAGCAAATATTCCTACCAAAATGTCTTAGTGGTGACATGGATTCATTAAGAGACAACTATCACCAACAAAATATCCTGTTACAGGAAAATTTCATCTTTGAACTGTTTTTCTCACAGTTATTATTTAAAGAAAATATTTCTGCACACAGAAAACAGCTTGTAAACATCAGTGAAGACCTGTACACAATTTATCATTTGGGGGCATATTCGAAAAGATAGCCAGTACTGAAATAACAGTTTCTCTAATTCTATTAATAAACAAGGAAATTATATCTCAAAAACTGGAATGAAAGGATAGGATGAAAACAGAATAAATCTCTTGATGAAACTTACTGAGAGTTGTCTTCATTATTTATTCGTTTCAGCTCTCGTATATGAAGATTTCGGACTCTCTCAAGACGCTCTAGTTCTGCTTGAATTTCAGCTTCTTCCTATGTAGAAATAATTTACACTATCTTTAAAATAGTTTAAAAAAGCAGAATGTCATATCAAAACATTCAACACTTATGTATGACTAATGCTAGAGGTAACACAATTTAGAGGCCAGGCTGACTACTTGTAGATAATTGTTTGGTGCAAATAATATTAAACATTATCTGACTAGATGAAATACTGTAGGCGTTAAATGAATTTTAGGCTACACTGAGAAATAAACCTGTGATAAAATATTTAAATTCTTAAAACAAATGTATAATACTTCCTTGAAATATGATTTTTTTCAGAAAAAACTGACCTTTTTCAAGTGCCCTAATCGAAGTTTGAAAATTTCTTCCTGTTCATGATACTCTGCCACTGTTAATCTGACAAATAAAGGAAAATATATGCATTTATTAAATTAGAAAATCAGACTGTAGATATTTTAAGGCAACACTTAGCTGATTATTCTATTGTGTTGTAATCCCTTTTTTTAATATATTACACCTTAACACTTCTACAATGTCTCAAAATGGCAGTATCTCCATTAGTAAAAAGCCAAACAGTGAGTAACAGATGAACTTTCTTGGCTCTTACAGTTGTGGCAGGCTGGGTTTTAAAAATGGGTCATTTTCTGCCCCATTCACAGCTTTAGTTTTCCTTTGCTTTGGCTCAGTGTTTGCAGTTGGTGTCTGAGAGCTATTTGCTGTTGGTGGTTTTCTCTTGGCTAAAAGCTTTCTTTGTCTTTCTATGTCTTCACGTTGCTGATTTATCCATTCTTGCTGCCTTAGGTCAAAACAGGAAACAAGAGAGAGATATAAAAACTAAATTAAAACCAAATTGATGAAAATGTTTTATGATTACATTATTGTTCTCCAATATAACTAAATACAGGTATACTGATGCCTCAGTTCTACAATGTTAAGTACTGTAAAAGGTCTAATTGCTGCTCTGAGTGCCTAGACTGTCAGAAAACACAATTTACAAAAACAGAAGGTGCCTCCTTACAGAGCATTACAAGATGTTTTGCTTATTTTTGGTTACAAAAATATTACAGTGGAACCTAGAATAGGAATCGAGTTATAACAAAGCCACTGCTAAGCAGCAGATAATTGTTAAGATTTTAGCAGCTTAAAGTAAGCAGCAGGATACATCATCTATCCATCAAATACCATCACACAGTTTACGGAATAAGGAAGGTATTTTCTGCAATAACTGAAATGAAAAGCAAAAATGAAAAGTGCAAATAAGCACTGGCTACACATGGTACTCACTGAATTTTCATTTTCCACTTTGCATTTTCATTTCAAGAGCTCAACATGCAAAGTGTTGGTCAATGGGTGGGGCTTTGCATCTTGATTTCCTACAATTCTCTGTCCTTCATAGTTGTAGCCACTAGAATACTTCTCATAGGTGGCACCAGTTCTTATTTGCAATTTACTTTCATTTTTACAGCTTCATTGCTATTCAGACTTAAAATGAATTTGCAAGTGGTGCTATTTCATTTCATTTTTAATTATTGCAGCATATTGCACAAAGACTTGAAAAATGAAATCGAAAACGAAAGATTTTATAATTTTAAATTTTCATTTCTTTTTGGAGAAAAATTGCTCCCATATAAATAACTGATTTAAAAAATCTAAATATTTAGAACTCTACAAAAAAAAAAAAAAAAAAAAGATACTTGCTTAACAAGGTTTTGAAATGCAAAACCATCTGTCCATTGTTCAGTGAAAGAAGCCCCATGCCGTACAGTAGTAAAGTGGCCAAGGCGAAGTCTATCCTGCATGCTTTTCTCTCTACAAGCCTGTTTCTCCTGTGTGCTCTGAAACAAAACATTAAATCAGATAAGGCATTCAACAATTACCCAAATTTCCTTTTTCTATAACATACTGTACATAATCAAACTGAAAACTAAACTCTTTAAATATCAGAAAGCTTAGACCGTAAACCTAACAAGTAAAACCAATCAAATATGAAAATAAAATCCTATTAGATTGTACTTTATCTTTATAATACTTCGAATTATTCAAACATCCTTCACAAAGTAATCTTATTTTAAGGCGCAGGCATATACACTGCTTCTTAATAGACATTGCATATTTTTTTGCTTTAAAAATAAAATAAAAAACATGCATCTGAATGCATTTGCATTTGTTTACCTTAAAAGGCACAAACAAAAATTCTTTAAGTTAATAAGTAGGACTATTTCAAAATTAACGAAATTAAAAGAACTGAAACTTAAGAATCTAATGGTTTGATTTATCCAGTTACAAGAGCATGTGTGAAATAACCATTAACAAGATAAATTATAAAAACAATTGAGATATTTTGGAAATTTAGAGAAGATAACTTTCCTTCTGCCTATCTTGAGAAACAAAAAAGTGCAATGTTCTAAAGCCAAAGCCTTCATTAAAAAGGCCAATAAACTGACTAAAACATACATTAAATAAGAAATGCCCTTTTTAAAGGACAGACTACAAAAATAGAGGTTAAATGATGAATGAAGTAACTAGCTTGCTACAATCTGGCCAATGAAGTCACAACTGTGTAACCATGAGATGTGTTTTTTTACCGTAGTTCTACAAGAACAGATATAAAAGCATGAGGGAAAGTGTAAGGGCTGGTTTATACTTCATGCTCAGAACACATACGCACACGCATCCTGTGGCCATGCATTCATTTGACGTGTCCTACGACCACATTCTCAGAAATTAACGTGATGGGTGCGTGAGTTGTAGTACCAGCAAAACAAAAAACAAAAAAAAAAAGGGGGGGGGGGGGGGGGGTTGCAGTGTGTTCAAGTTGGAACGTGATGTCTTAGTCTCTGTTTACTATCAACATGCGACAGCAAGCCGCTTTGCAGATCCTATAGGATCAATGTGCATGCTTCAATGTTGAATGAATGTATGTGGTGAAGAAAAATGCTGACATACTGTACAAATGTATTCATGGTGCTTTTCAAAAATGGTAATGATGTGATACATTTTAAATGTCTCATATACCATATCCAGTGCCTCTATTTTTCTTGCACCTACACAACAGCATCAGAATGTACGGAAGCACATTAAATTAATCAAAAAACAGACCTTTTCACTGTGTCCCTAAAGTGAAAAATTTGGATTTAATCTCAAAATTTCCACTTTAATCATGTAGTTTATTTTGTCATTAAAGTAGAACATCATCTTAAAACCGACCCAGTTAATCACTATGTGCTTCTGGAGCTTCTTCCTGCAATGACTACAGCAGCAAGCAGCAATTGCCATACAGAACAAATTCAATTTATGATATTCCAGCACATTTAGAATCCTTAGATTTATACTTGATATCACTTTCATGATGCATTTAAGTACATTGGGATGCAAAGTTTGGGCAACCTTGTTAATAGTCATTATTTTCCTGTATAAATCGTTGGTTGTTACGATAAAAAATGTCAGTTAAATATATCATATAGGAGACACACACAGTGATATTTGAGAAATGAAATGAAGTTTATTGGATTTACAGAAAGTGTGCAATAATTGTTCAAACAAAATCAGGCAGGTGCATAAATTTGGGCACCACAAAAAAGAAATGAAATCAATATTTAGTAGATCTGCCTTTTGCAGAAATTACAGCCTCTAAACGCTTCCTGTAGGTTCCAATGAGAGTCTGGATTGTGGTTGAAGGTATTTTGGACCATTCCTCTTTACAATACATCTCTAGTTCATTCAGGTTTGATGGCTTCCGAGCATTGACAGCTCTCTAACTCACACCACAGATTTTCAATTATATTCAGGTCTGGGGACTGAGATGGCCATTCCAGAACGTCGTACTTGTTCCTCTGCACGAATGCCTTAGTGGATTTTGAGCAGTGTTTCGGGTCATTGTCTTGTTGAAAGATCCAGCCCCGGCGCAGCTTCAGCTTTGTCAC
>JANRMT010062814.1:19800996-19822354 GCA_026402145.1 Polypterus bichir lapradei | reverse complement strand
TTTCTGATCAGTTTAAGCATGCATTAGTACAACCAATAATTAAAAAAACCTAACGTGGATATTTTTGATCCTTCCAATTTTAGTCCTATTTCCAAACTTCCATTTCTCTCAAAAGTTTTGGAAAACTTGGATTTTTTTTTTTTTTTTTACAGCTACAATTTCTTTTTAGATATGCACTGCATCTTTGAACCACTTCATTTGGGTTTTAAAGCCCTTCATAGTACCGAGTTTGCCTTTTTAAAAGTTTTTACAGTAATGATCTTTTAAATTGCTGACTCTGGCAATTTTTGTTCTTTTAGAACAAACAGCAGCCTTTGATACAGTTAGTCATACCATATTGATCTCTTGTTTGGAGCATTATGTTTGCCTTAAGGGCTCTTCACGAGACTGGGTTAAATCATACATGTGTAATAGAAGGTTTTCTGTCACCATTGGCACATGTATGTCATCTTCAGCACTATTTGTTTGAGGCATTCCTCAGGGTTCAATTTTGGGCCCTTTCCTCTTTTCTTTATATATTCTCCTTTAGGATCCATTTTAAGAAAACAAGGCATTTCTTTTCACTGCTATACTGACGATACCCAAATTTACTTGCATCTAAACCGCAAAAATAATAATCTGGTAAAATTGTTAGATTGTTTGGAGGAAATTGAAGAATGGATGACCATAAATTTCTTAAATTTTATTGAGAGTAAAACAGAGGTTCTTGTATTTTCTGCAAGTGGGAATTGTAGTCTTGCCCCACTGGAAACTTTTGTGAAGACAACTGTTAAGAACTTGGGAGTAATCATGGATGGGCAAAATTAGTTCAGTTATTAAGTCTAGTTTCTTCCAGCTGAGACTGGCTTTTTCATCTTCTGTGGATTTAGAGAAATTAATACATGCTTTTATTTCATAAGGACTTGACTATTGTAATGCCCTTTATTTTGGGGTTAGTCAGGCTTCTCTCTCACACCTCCAATTCATTCAGAATGCCGCTGCCCATCTTTTAACTGGGTCTAAAAAAAACATGATCACAATACACCAATACTTAAGAAATTACATTGTCTTCCTATTAAGTATATGATTCATTTTAAGATTACAACTACTTTTAAAATATTAAAAGGTCTGTTCCCTGGCTATTTATGTGACCTGATTAGTCCCTACATTCCTGCTAGGTCTCTGAGATGTGCTGACCAGATCTTTCTGACAATACAAAGGGCCAGACTAAAGCTGAGAGGTGACCGGATGTTTTCTGTCCTGGCTCTGAAGTTATGGAACGAGCTTCCCTTAAATATTAGGTTGGCTCCATCATTATTGATTTTTAAATCTTGTCTCAAAATTCATTTTTATGGTTTGGCTTTTAATTCACCTTGAGAGTTGATTGCCCTCCCTTGTGCTGTTTTAATTTTTGTATTTGTCATTTTGTAAATTTATTGGTTATACAGAACTTTGGCCTCAACTCAGTTTTAAAGGGCTTTATAAATAAACAAATGATTGATTGATTGATTGAAATTTATACACATACAGACCTCTTCACTTTATTCACTTATTGTTATGTTGTAGCTTTATGCTACAATCATTTAAATTTAATCGCAATACCCCAGAATGACAAAGCAAAAAAGGATTAATTTTTTCAAATGTATTGAAAATAAATATCAAAATAACACGAGTATTTATATCCTTTGCTATGACAACTAAAATGTGTCTCAGGTGTATCATTCTTTTAATCATTATGGAGATGTTTTTACACTTTGGAATTCTCTAGTGTTTGATTCAATGGATTGGACTGATAAGGAAAGGCACACGTTCATAAGTTGAAAATCCCAGAGCCGAAAATGAGTATCAGAGCATAAGCTAAACCATGACTGTGAAATGGCTTAAGCCATTTTGAAAATGGAAAAATGGAGGTGTAAAGGGGTAGTATTTAAATGGTTTCTTTAAACTTTGCTCCACATGCATTCCACCTGTCAATTTCAAAAAATTTAAACAGTTTACTTGTATTAAAGGTACATTCCTAAAGAATAAGGAAGGCACTACAATTCAAAAGCAGAAATAATGGTCTGCAACCTATTCTGTAGTATTTTTTCAGAGATGGAGTATGTCAGCATTTTATAATTTATTTTCAACTTGAGATTTAACATTACTTATTTCTTGTCTGACAAATGCTGTAAACAAGTGATTAAAATTAACATTTAAAAAAGATGACAATGATATGGATCAAGAAAGGACAAAAGATGTTCATCTACTTACATTTGCAATAGGCAATAAAAAAAACTTGATTTGTAAAGAAAAATTAAGATAGAGAGTGCCATATGTCCTAGAATCACCAACACATACATACAAGAATACAAGACACAGGTAAACATTCCTTGTTGAATAATTTATATTTTAAAAATGTATGACTTACTGCTGAAGAGGGAGTGGAATGTGAATGGGAATTCTGAGGAGATCGGATGACAGGAGGCATGCCTCGTATTGGACTTGAGCCATTTCCTCCTTGGAACTATAATAAAAAAAAAATTTAAAAAAAACACGGAATTTAAAATCACTTTTGCCATGTAAAATGTACCCTGTCAAAAATGAAATATAAAAAAAGCACATTCAAGAAAAGACTACACATAAAGCAGCATAGCCCCATATACATTGGGAACAATACATTGCCATTGACATGTTTAAGACCCCAAACTTACATCAAAGTAATCACTAATTTTAGGTCCACGAACAGCAGCTTTTCCTAAAAAGAACAAGCAACAGAAAGGAAAACCCATGTGTTAATGAGGATCTCTTTATAAATAAAAACTGGTTACATTTTAATGACTACTGACAAAAAGACAACATTAATACCAATACAAAATTAAAATTGTGTTCTTAAAAAGAGAACTACTGCATTTTACAGTATAACTGTATACTGAAAAACTACACAAAAAAACAACAACAAGCTAAATTAGTAATAAAACTGACAAGAAAATAAAGAGGAATTAAAATCCTTTACTTTCCATTACATAGTTAAAAAAGCAAGTGAATTAGATTGATATGAAACTAGGTCATTAATAGCATTTACAAATGATGTATATGGACACCTTGGTTGCTTTCTGTCTGGCTTTCTGCTTTACGTTTTCTTCCCCTTGATGCCTCACACTTCTTTTCTGGTGTCTGTAAAACAAAATATTCAAGTAATCACAATTAAATTTAGCGTTCACAAACAACAATGTTAAACATTTAATTACAATTAACACTGCTTTGAGATAGTAATGCAAAAATACCAGAATTTTTATATTCAATATCAGTGAAATTTTATGATACTTGATACCTTAAGATGCCATGGCAAAAAAAAGATGGCTTTTTGTTTAAGTGCCTTCATTATTGAAGTGAACAATATTATGCCATTTTCTGTAATACAGTATAAAATACACAATACTAAAAGTAACAACAGCTTTAAAATACTGGTATTTCCAGTATTCAAGTAGCTTCCTAAGTTATTATTTAAGTAAATAAGTATTGGAATTCATGGCTATCAAAAAACAATGCAGAGTTTGTACATCAATACATGGAAGAGGAGGGGTGTTAACAACAAATAGGATTTATAATCTTGGGAGTGGATTCAATACAGGAGTCAAAGAACGTCATCATCATTAACTAGATAGAACATTATCTAAGCATGTGCACATTCTAAATTTATTTTGAAATATTCTGTCCAGAAACTGAAAATTACTGCATAAAATCCCTAATAAATCAAAATTCAAACACTATATGTACAGTGATATATAATTCAGGATATTTCCATTTAAATAAACTCTTTAAAGCGGTTTTTGTAACATGTTTATAAGTTTAGTTTATCAGTAAACCACTGTTAGGTTTTTATATTTTGCTATTGAAGATTTTATATTTGCATTATTGGCCAATTATTAAGAGTAAATTGATAATGGATGAGTCAAATTAATTCACTCATGATGCTTTGTTTTTCCAAATCTGTTCTTTTGTGATATCAAACTTCAGTTTTAAATGAATCTTTTATATCATAACTCCTGTAAAACAGCATTTGTTTGCTGACACAAGAAACCTTACACATCCAATCACATTTTGTTATTACTTACAGTACAGGCCAAAAGTTTGGACACACCTCCTCATTCAATGTGTTTTCTTTATTTTCATGACCATTTACAGCACTCCATCACTCTCCTTCTTGGTCAAATAGCCCTTATACAACGTGGAGGTGTGTTTGGGGTCATTGTCCTGTTGAAAAATAAATGATCGTCCAACTAACCTGACTTCTGCACAACACAACTGCTGGTCCCAACCCCATTGATAAAGCAAGAAATTCCACTAAATAACCCTGATAAGGCACACCTGTGAAGTGAAAACCATTTCAGGTGACTACCTGTTGAAGCTCATCGAGAGAATGCCAAGAGTGTGCAAAGCAGTAATCAGAGCAAAGGGTGGCTATTTTGAAGAAACTAGAATATAAAACATGTTTTCAGTTATTTCACCTTTTTGTGTTAAGTACATAACTCCACATGTGTTTATTCATAGTTTTGATGCCTTCAGTCATGAAAATAAAGAAAACACATTGAATGAGGAGGTGTGTCCAAACTTTTGGCCTGTATTGTATGTCTGTGTACAAATCAAGAATTAGAAAATTACTTGGGCTGTCATTACCTGTAATCAAATAATTTATAATTAAGGTAGCATTACATTCTTCAACATTGAACTCAAATTTATGACATGTGCTTTCAGCTTATGGCTTATACTAGTATACGGTAGTTTGAATGTGTGTCATTTACTTGGCTTGAAGTCAGTGTTTCCATATTCATATTTAACAATGAAGTATGCCACTTTCTGTCCTGCTAACTGCACACCTCTTTTAAAGTATATGTGGTATTAATAGAAAGATGTACCTTGTTCAAAGCACTGAAACACTAAATAAATAGATTGTATTTTGGTATTAACAAAATGGAACAGCTCATGCTATCGCCAGTGTAGACAAACCAGATAACTTAGTTTAAGCCTCGTTTCAATATTTACTTGTTACAACTGTGGTTTGCATTGGCAGTCCTCCCACATACCACAGTCCACTATGCGTAAATTTGAAAGAGTGTAAGCTCCCTCTCCTCAATTTGCGACACTGAACAGCATGCAAACTAGACAGATGTTTAAACCCATAGACATTTGTAGAAGTGCTTACTGCAATCAGAGTATGCATGCGAAGCCTCCATTCAATTATCGGGATGGTGTAAAACACCATTAAATATAACTAATCTGACTATCTTTTCATCTCATCTTACAAATGCCTGACAGTACAAGTTAAACTATTACACCTCATTTAATCAGTAACATTACTTTGCTCTCAAAGCACACACAAATCTGTTTCTGAGATAATTTCATACTGGGGTAAAAGTGACAAGACTGTGAAAGCCTGTGCTGAAAATCTCCAGTGGGAGCACAATGCTTTTGCAGATATGTCAAAATGAAAAAAAAGCAGAAGTCGTATGTTGATGTACTGCTGTAGATCACCAACATAAGCCGTTTCTACAGTATATGTAGCTTTAATTCACATTTTTCTCATGTATGAATGTGCCTATCCACTTGCAATCACGCATAATGCAGTACTGAGCTTCTCAGTACTATCAACACTGCAAAAAAGCTGGCATTGTTAAGTTTTTTGGAACTTTAGTACCGAAACATAGTTACTGTAACATCTCTACTTTAAGGTATATAGGTCAAGAAAAAAAAAAAAAAAAACACAAAAGCATCAGGACTTAGAAGTGCATGGTTAGACAGTTTCCAATGGCAACTTAAAGCTCTTAACTAGGAACTTCGCACCCCTTAAACAACTAAAAAGTGATTTACTCATAATTAACTGACCAAAAGAGAGGTTTAATTAAATGCATTACATTATAAAAAGATTTGGACATGGCACTGAGATCTGTTGTTCAATGTACAATAGTACTAATGGATTATTAAGTAATGTATAGCTATGCTAATGGTACATTAAACAAAAACACACTTATTTAAAATTAGGTATATTTAGAGTGTTTAGATATGTGCCATTAACAATATAATATTTGATGTTGCACTGAAGAAAATCTACTTTTCTAAAATTTAACCCAGCTTCTAGAAAAGATATTCCCTTATGATCCTTGTTAAACTATTAGATTTTTCCCCTTCTGCATCATTACCTCTTACTTATGCAAAGACAATAAAACATGAGTTACTCTGCCAAGACACTCCATTACAAAACCTAATACTGTACTACAATTAATGCTATTTCATGAAATTAATGTGTAGATTCTCACACTGTCAAGATGATCAATGGATGTTGTAAGACCATTCTTTAATTCTTCTCAGGGGTTAATATGGAGTAAAAGGTAATTTTAAAGAGAAGACTTGTGTAATTTAATAAGCTGAAAATATAACTTAAGTCCCACTGGAAAGAAGCAATGGTACACTGAGAAAAGAAAAGGCAACAGTGTAAAAAAGTTCTGGATTGAGGGGGATCCCAACTTCAACAAATTTTGCAGGGTTTTTGAATCTGCCCATTTATCACATAAAGTTAGAATTTTACCCCAGGTGTTACAGATCTTTTTTTATTGGCACAAGTTGTACAAATCACTAGTATAACCATGTACATGTTATAGCTTACCTAATAAACTTGCGGTTTAAATGGCCAAAAACTGGTCAAACACATTTAAAACTTTCAGTCTACCATTGAAAAAAATACTAAAAACACTGAAAAAAAAAATCCAACAGTTCTGGGAAAATAAAATTGCAAAGACCTTCTATTCCAATATCACTCAACATTTTTCACACAGAACTCAATGAATTATATACATTTCTTTATATAAGAAAATAGGAATATCATTTACATGTCCCACTGTTCAAAACAGTTCCTGTCCAGAATGAGAAGGTAGCACAATAGGCTCCTTGCATTGCCAAGCAGTTTTCTGCCAGCGGTTCATACATTTTCTTCTCCCAGATGTACCCTTTATACTGGGACCAGTGATGGTTGAAACTCCAACAAAGCAGAGTATACCTGAGTTGGCGGCGTCTGCAAGCACACACCACATAATTCAGCTTCACCCAATTTGTGTTTTTCACTGGCTCTATATCCTGTGCTTTGCAATTCTCATTGTGAAGTAGTGCTGGGAGGTATACCGGTTTATACCGAAAACCGTTTTTTATTTTTGTTATGATATGGATTTTTCTTATACCGCAACACCGGTTTAAATCGCCTAAACGACGTTCGGAACATGGCGCAGCGGGAAACTGTTCAAGTGCGGGCCTTTTTCACTGCTACACCGCTAATCACAGAGGTGTTGTGCAGGGGCTGTTTTTCACTGCTACACCGCTAAATAAGCAGTGGTAGTGTAGGTATTGCACGGTGAAAATGGACAGAAAACATTCCGAAACTGAAGCTGTAGCCGACGATAAAGTTGAACATGATGACACAGAAGAACTTTTGCCGAAAAAAAGGAGTCACGTCTGTTGCCTGGAGATACTTTGGTTTTAAAAGGTCGGATGTGGACCATTATGTTCAAATGTGTAAATACTGTTTCTATACTACTGGATAATGCTGTAAGCCAAGTTGTACTTGTTTTATTTGTTTTCAATTCAGTGTAATGTACCTGGGAACTGTGTAATAGTGTGACAACATGTTGACTTTATTCTCGTCATTTCCACTTTAATTTTGACGCTTATGACGAGAATAAAGTCGACATTTCTACTTTATTCTCGCCGTTTATGTCAAGATTAAAGTCGACATGTTGACTGTATTCTCATAATGTATCATTAAAGTATACTCAGCAAAAAAAGAAGCGTCCCTTTTTCAGGACTGTGTATTTCAACAATAATGTTTTAAAAATCCAAATAACTTTACAGATCTTCATTGTAAATTGTTTAAACAATGTTTTCCATGCATGTTCAATTAACCATAATCAATTAATTAACATGCACCTGTGGAATGGTCGTCAAGACCTTAACAGCTTACAGAAAGTAGGCATTTAAGATCACAGTTCTAAAAACGCAGGACACTAAAGAGACTTGTCTACCGACTGTGAAAAACACCCAAAGAAAGATGCCCAGGGTCCCTGCTCATCTGCGTGAACGTGCATTAGGCATGCTGCAGGGAGGCATGAGGACTGCTGATGTGGCTAGGGCAATAAATTGCCATGTCCACACTGTGAGACGCCTAAGACAGCGCTACAGGGAGACAGGAAGGACAGCTGATCATCCTCGCAGTGGAAGACCACGTGTAATAACACCTGCACAGGATCGGTACATCCGAATATCACACCTGCGTGACAGGTACAGGATGGCCACAACAACTGCCCGAGTCACACCAGGAACACACAATCCCTCCATCAGTGCTCAGACTGTCCGCAATAGGCTGAGAGAGGCTGGACTGAGGGCTTGCAGGCCTGTTGTAAGGCAGGTCCTTACCAGACATCACCAGCAACAACGCCGCCTATGGGCACAAACCCACCTTCGCTGGACCAGACAGGAGTGGCAAAAAGTGCGTGAGTTTCTGCATGACAGCAATGTCAGTGTTCTGCCATGGCCAGCGAAGAGCCCAGATCTCAATCCCATTGAGCACGTCTGGGACCTGTTGGATCGCAGGGTGAGGGCTAGGGCCATTCCCCCCAGAAATGTCCAGGAACTTGCAGGTGCCTTGGTGGAAGAGTGGGGTAACATCTCACAGCAAGAACTGACAAATCTGGTCCAGTCCATGAGGAGGAGATGCACTGCAGTACTTCAAGCAGCTGGTGGCCACACCAGATACTGACTGGTACTTTTGATTTTGAGCCTACCTTCATTCAGGGACACATTGTGAAACATTTTTAGTTTATGTCTTATGGTGTTGACTCTTTTAGTGTTCATACAAATATTTACACATTAAGTCTACTGAAAGTAAAAAACAGTTGAAAGTCAGAGGACGTTTCTTTTTTTGCGGAGTTTAGAACATCGTAAACTAAACTTCATCGTAAAATGTATATTTACTAGGTTTTCTCAAACCCTGTCATAAGTTATATAGCACATTAAATGCTTTGTGTTAAGTGTTCCCCGAGCCATATGTTAAATCGGTACATGCTTCTTAAACTGACTTCTAGTACTGAGGAGGCGCAGGCAGTGATCGCCGCACAGAATACATTCACTTCATGATATTCCTGCTCTCTGAACATCTAGAATGTTAAGATAAATACTTGATAACATTTTCATGGTGAAATGCATTAAAGCATGTGTTAATCATGTGGGGGGCACTGCTGCTTCGGGCGTTCCCTGCTTTGAATTTGCATGTTTTTCTGGTTGGTTTACTGGGTGTGCTTGAGTTTCCTTTCAAAGTCATGTAGGATCTGGGGTTTTGTTATGCTATATTGACCCTGCTAGTGTATGATTTGCTCGTATTCACTCTGCGATGTGCTGGCGACTCGTTCAGGATTTGCTCCTGCCTCGCACACAATGCTTGCTGGGATGGGCGTAACTCTGAATGGATGGCATAATTAAACATGTATAACGAAGATATTTTTAAAGTTCTGAACACTCCGTGGGCTAAGTTTACAACTAGTTTTAATTTCACAAAGACATTTATCGAGTGGTGATTGGTTATGTGGAGAAAGTAAAAAGGATAGGAACTGGGGTTTTGGTACGTCAGACAGACAGCACGCGTGCAATAAAAAAAGCCTGCTCAGAAGAACATCCATTGAATTCTGTGTTTGTGTCTCCGACCACCAGATCACAAACCCAACATTTACACAGTATTTAAGTTAAGCCTTTGCGATACCCATTCAGACATCCAGTTTTTTGGAGCCTCGTCACACCTGCCATAAAGTTCTCTACACTGAACATACACCTGGGGACCCCTTACTGCGAGGGAGCAGCACTACCGCCTCACCACCATGCCTGTTTAATACCTGCTTTAATGCATTTCATCATGAAAATATCAAGTATTTATCTTGGCATTCTAAATTTTCAGAGAGCAGGAATATCATGAAGTGAATGTATGCTGTGCAACGAGCGCTGCCGGCGCCTCCTCTTAGTGCGGAGGAAGTCAGTTTAAGAAGCATAGTGATTAACAACTGGGTCAAGGAACACTTAACACAAAGCATTTAATGTACTACATTAACTTATGATGAGGTTTGAGAAAATCTAGTAAATTAAACATTGCTTTTAGGATGAAGTTTAGTTTACGACATTGTATTTTAATTATAAAATAAACTATGAGAATAAAGTGGAAATGTCGACTTTAATCTCGACATAAGCGTCAAAGTTAAAGTGGAAATGTCGAGAATAAAGTCAAGATGTCGACTTTATTCTAGACATATAGTTTGTTTTTATCTACCCTGTGTCCGTATTTTTTTTTCTTTACTGTGGCCCTAAAACGATTTCGTAGGGCTATACCACAAATAGCATTATAATGCAAGTTGCAGTTTTATTATTTATGTATATAGCTTAGCTTGAAGCAAGGTCCATATTAATGCAGTTTGCCTAAATGATGGATCAGTTGGTAAAGACGTCATCACCAAGTTGCACTTGTTTTATTTTAATTTGGTGAATACTGTGTTATGCACCTGGGCTTGATAATAATACTACCATTTATTTTATTGTTATTATTTATTAGTTTAAATATTATGCAGTTTAATGATGGTAAAGTTGTTTAAAAAGTCACTTTAATGTGTCAGTGGACAGAGATTGTTAACATTAACAGAAAGTGTAGTTGGTCTGCAAAAATAATTACTATTTATTCCTTTTCTAAGACATGTTCAGTGCAACACAACTTTTGACAAGCACCTCTGGACATTTTACTAAGTCTAAATGCCTTTTTGGATGGTTGAAAATATGCTGTCAAAATTATAGTTTAAGTTTTTGCAAAATTTGTTCAATAAAAAGGCTCTATATTTTGACTGCATCTGTCATGCAATATGATTTCTTGTTTTCATTAGTGCCACCCCCTTGTAAACTATCACTTTATGGGGCCATGCAAACCTGTATTAATACTTGTGTGCACATAAATTTTTTTTTTTTTTTTTTTTACAACGTACAATGCTCATGAATGGAATAGGTTATTCCTAGCCAGTCCACTGCAGTAATTGCAGTGGAAAATGTGGTGAACATCCACTCATGCATGGGAAAAAAATATTGAATACCGTGAAACCGGGATAATTAAGAAAAATACTGTGATATAGAATTTTGGTCATACTGCCCACTCCTATTGTGAAGTATACAAAAATGTGCCATTAATGTCAATAAAATGTAAAACAATGTGCAATACTATATAGGAATTATGTAGTGGTTGGTATAACACTAAATAAGTTTATTAGAAAGATCAACCTCTCTGATGTGTATATTGTACTAAATTACTGTTTTCTGCCATGGAATTTTTTTTATAACTCACTGTCTATCAACACCCTTCCCTATCCTTTGCACAGTGTCTCCTGGGTGGCAATCATGTACAGATAGCATTTATATAAATGCAGATGTATATATGAGGGTAAATGAAAAAATTTAAGGTGTTTACTCATCTTCACATAGGTCCAAACCTTCTAGAAAATGTAATTATTCATTCAATGCCAAACATTTAAGCTGGAACAAACTGTCAGCATTATCATCATCAAAATAACACTTTGTTGACAAATGTTATTTGCCACTACACACCTTATCAATCACTCTGTGCAAATGAGTATTGATCCATTTACTCTGTAGTAATTCATGCCCTTTTCCTGATGATCCATTTAATTTGTTGTAATACAAGCCCTTTCACAGACAAAACAGAGGACAAAGCAAAGCTATACAAATGCAATTTCTACCTGCCAGCTCTGCAATTGGGAGCACCTCTTGCTTACACTACCATATATGAAACTATTCTGTAAGTACAGACCAAAATACCCAACAGGAATGTGCCAGTCAAAGTGTGCTTAGATACACATCAAGACTTTTTTTTTTCCCCTGACTTTGAAGCGACATCAGAGATTGATTACTCTACAGAAATATACTTTTCAGAGCTGCAGTTGTGTGCTTTCAGGCACATTTTACTGTTTCTCCCCCCTATTATGAAACCAATAAGGACTTAAATATGGACAGGACTGCCAACTTCTGAATACTAAACAGTGTAATATTTCAAATAAGTTTTTAAAATGTTCGTGTTCACAGGAGTCACCCTGTATACTGAAAATACAGAACTAAAATGTAGCTTAGAATTCCAGTTTAACTACATTTTCATAGAGGTTTATTTTATTGACAGATGAATGATAATTATCAGGAAGGAATTACAGTACATTAAAATGGTGAAAATCTTTAAATACCTGCTTAAGAGTTGCAGAGGCATGCAGTAACTGTTGCCACATTACAGAATGAAAAACGTCTGTCGTTATTGAAAGACAGCAAAACAAGCTGTCGTTGAACAAGGCAATGGCCACCACTTGCAAAGATAAATGTACCATATGGAGGGGAAAACAGTATTTTCAAACCACAGTGCCCAAAGCCTTTTATTGCAATGAATACAACAACAATACATACCATTCATGCTTAAACTGAAACAAAAATGTGGACAAACAACAATATTAGCTTAATAAAAAGTTTCTACTGATTGAACATATCAACAATGCATGGTTTGAACAGTTGAGAAGTGCCACATAACAGATGTTAGCTGACAGTGGGATAGCGTGCATTTTAACTGTATTTACACTGATTAACCACATCACTAAAACCTCATACTTATTATTTAGATCGTCCTTGTGCCACCAAAACAGCTCTGACCCGTCAAGACATGAATTCCACAAGATATCTGAAGGTGTCCTGTGGTATCTTGCACCAAGGCATTAGCAGCAGAGGCTTTAATTATTATAAGTTGTGAGGTGGGCCTCCATGGATTGGTTTTGTTTTTTCAACACATTCCATAGATTCTCAATCACATTGAGATTTGTGGAATTTAGAGGTCATATCAACACTTTCAGCTCTTTCCCATATTCTATAAACTATTCCTAAATAAATTTTGCAGAATGGCAGGGTACAGTATCCTTAAGAGGCCGCTGCCGCTAGGAAATACTATTGTCTCTATCTACCGTCTCTACCTCAGGTAAACAACATACTTTAACAGACATGGTACACACACAAATGAGGCATGTCTTTGAGAACAGCAGATTCCATATTGCCACCATCTTGGTTTCATATCAAGCAAACAAGACTGAAAGGACTAAATCATCTCCTGTCAGTTATGTGCAAGTATCAAAAAAATCACTAATGTAGATTCAGGTTCAGATTTTATTTATATACACACACATTATATATTATAATTTTATATATACACACACACACACACACACACACATATATTCACACACAGATATATAGATAGAGACATATATATATAACATACATACACAGAGAGAGAGAGAGAGATACAGTATAGATAGAGATATCTCACTGCCCATTACTTGCATTTATCAACTTGCCCAGAACTAAATGCTGAAAGGGAGCATAGCGTTTTTACAGGGCGTGGGCAGTGTCACAATTGTGCCAAACATCTCTGAACCTTGGCAAAAAAGCCACACATCTTAGTAATATTGTAATGCCATCAGATGAGATTATAACATGAATGTGCAATGGCTTCTTTTGTTACTCCTTTCAAACAGACCCATGAATGAATGCTGCATCTTTACTGTAATTTCATAATTTTACTAAACTCTGTCATTCTGCAGAAATAATAGCTGGCTTCTTTCACATGTCACCCTCTTGTTCATACACAGCCTCAACCAACTGCTAAATGCTGTCTGGGACATTCAAACACCTGGATATTGTTTTGTTACCTTTTCATAATTAAAGATTTTGTATTATTTAATCTTAAATATCTATACAGTAGAATGATCTTTAGTTTTTTTTAATTCCAAAGCTGTCCTTTAGATACACATCCTGAATAATGACCCATTAAATATGAAGAATTTATGCAGAAAAAGTTGCAGTTATTTTAATGATTCACTGATGGAAGTAGTTTTACTGTCGTGAGCCACTAACTCTGTCCTTGGAGTGATATAAACCACCCCTGGAGCAAATCCTCATAAAAATGGAAATCTTACTCCTTAAATTCCTTTACATATATTGCCAAAGGAAATTCATCTTGAGGTTCTGGAGTGATTGTGGGTACAATATAATAGCATTCATAATTTTGAATATTGAAAAGAAACATTTAAAGGATCAACAAATGCAATTTGTCAAATTATTTCAGCTCTAGGTGATTTGTTAAACAGCCGTATTTTGAAACCACGCCTCCCAGGTTGACAATTTCTTTAAAATTGTTATTGTGGCAGAAACAGCAAGAAATATTATATGAAAGCTTATGTACTATATACAAAGTATATAAGTGTCTGTTTATTCTGAATCAGAACATTCATACGGTACTTATTCTATCAATTTTTAATTCTGCTGAACTAATGCATGCCACCACTATAAAATAGGAATTAAAATGCAGTAAACACATTACTATGTTCTTTCCAAGTCTAATTTTCATTTCCCAATATAGTATCTTTCTCAATTCAATCAATAATTAAAAATGGATTGACAGTCTCTTCAGTGTCCTCTTTTGGTCCACCTTGTCAGGGCTTTTTTCAAGTCTCCTCAGATCGAGTTACTGTATGAACAGACTCCACTTGGTAAATGTGTGGAAAGGTGGGAATGGTCTCTTTCTGCTTTGGCTTTTCAGTGGCTTATGTTCATAAGGTTTTCAATGTTAATCGTTATATACTTAGATGTTATTTACAAATTCAGAGATTGACACATTAAGATGGCACCCTTTATCCCTTCCCTGGGAAGAGAACTGCATTCCAATGTAGACAGAACATTGGTATCGTCTTAAGTTTTGCACAATTCAAAGAGGCTTCCACAGTCTTGTTACAAAACATCAACCAGCAGCACAACCTAAGGGTCAACCTCAGAGTTAAATCCGATAAGGCTTTCTTGATCAAGATAAAATTTCATCTAACGTCAGGCTACAAGATAACCAAAATGACAGAACCAGTTTGTTGTATGGTCTGGGATAGCCCTTTATCAACTCATGCTCCTTTATAAACTAGCACACAGCTAAAGAGTATGCATGCAAATGAACATTGCTCCCCCTCAACTCTCACGTACAATTTGAATGCTAAAAACCTAACCTGAAAAGGGGATGGAAAAAGCTTTTCGCCAAGAAGAAAATTCCAACTAGAAGACAGATACACTAGCTATGTATCACTGAAACAACCACCAAGTTACAGGCAAAATACTATCATATAATACAACTTAAGTCAGCTGAAGAACCAGTCAGATTACACCATGCAGCCGCCATGAAGATAATATTTCATATTCAGACACGTGAATGTAATGAAGTACAGTGTTTTTATCTCCTTCACCAGACTACAGAGTCTGATTACTTTACTACTTCAATTTATATCAAAATCACTTTGAATGTGTCATATGTAGTTTGCAAATGGCCAGTCAAAAATACTACTCAATGTTGCCTCCTCAGTTTAAACTGCAATATGCTTTTTAATTCAAAACTGTTAAGTACAAAAACTGTTAACTACTTCTGAAGGACCAGTGCTTAAAAAGACTTAGTTTTTAAAGCTGTTGTAAATAAAATTACTACAAAAAGCATTTTTTCTGTTGATCTCATGTCACAAGACTTTTGTAATAACAAGGAATTAAACTCCTCTGTCAGGTTTAAAACCAACCAATTATGGGCTGCATGTTTTGCTTTGTCTTGAATGAATTAGCACTTTCCGGTGTGCCTTGCGTAACCTATAAATTACATTTGTATGTTTCTCCTTAAAATGTGTGGTTCTGTGAAACTGATCTAATGTTGATAAGGAAAAGCTTAGAAAGATCTTTGATCCTAATAACTCATAAGTTCCCTGAAGCATTCCGCAAGGCATTTCCTGTTCCAGTAATGTTAAGGAGATTTCTAGATGAATATAGAGCCCACTATGTCATTTTAAAAAGTACTGGCACCTTCTTGTGACCAGATTACTGGAGATAAAAATCAGCAAATGATTCAGCACCACTTGTTTCAGTAAAAAGTGCCTAGTGGACAATGTGATGCATGTGAATGGAGAAGTAGGGAGGCTTTTGTAGTTAGGCTATCAATAGCAACAGATCACAGGTGGATTAGGCAAGGCTGTTAGAGGGCAGTATTCTGTAAAAGGATTAGTTTTAAAATGTGATTTAATTTCTGGTGTTCCTTATGTATATATTTCGTGAACCGCTCCTAGCTTGGCTGCAATATTTGTTTAAAAGATGATCTAGCATAAAGCAAAAAAAAATTACACACAAAAGGCTATTACAAGAATTTAACAATAAACTGCTGTGTTGAGGGCTTGTGTAAACAAAGCTGAATCAGCTAGAACAGATTTCTTGGGTCAAGTGTGTACAGTTCCTGTGAGAGTCCAAGTTTGGCACATAAGTGAACAAAAGACAGAAAATGGTTAAAAACCATGCTTTGTTGCGACTTATTCTACAACTAGCTTCAAAAATCTACAATTAATTTTGCAAATACAGCACTATACATTTTTCAGTTTGTGTGGTTTTTTTGGCTTTGCATGACAAATTGTAATTTGCATTTAATGGCTCAAACTTTGGTCCCTATTATGTATTATATGGCAAGTTGATCATTTCTCACTTGCACCATGGACCTCACTTCTCTGAAGTTCTATTTTGTTATTTTTACTTAACACTGCAGGCTTCACTTATGCAAAGTTTGTGTCACAGACTAAGTTGTGCTCATATAGAGCTCCAACTGCAGAAACAAAAAATTAATGTGCTATAATTTTTCATATTTTGTGTTAGCTTGTTGAATTTTAACACATTCAGTGAATATTTCTAAATATAAATTATTTAATGGAAAAGAAAAAACAATACTATAGGTGCCTGTGGCTCATTAAAAATGTATTCTCTCCCAGTGAATGGGTATTTTGTTCAGGCTTCCTCAAGCTGGGTGATTAGCAGTTTTCAACTGCTCTTTAAAGATTCAGCCAGGAATTTAGCAGAAACACAAGTTTTACTTTCAAACCAATGCATTGTGTGTTTGATTAAATGTTTTTTTTTTTCCTTGCTATTGATAAATGTTCTCATATCTGTTACCAAGTGATGTAGATTTTCATCCAGAAAAACAAAAGGCAAAAATTGAAGTTGTTGTTCTTCAAGCCCTGGGCAATATAGAAAACTAAGCTGCAACTTGCACATGAATGCTGGTATTGATGGAATAATGTGGGCAGTTATACTTCTATTGGATAGTTTGTGATGAGGGCCACAAAAGGTACTTTTATGCTTAAATGTTTTTTTTAGTTTTAGGCCTTAACATTACTTTGAGAAACTGGATAATAAAATGTACAGAATCCCCAAAATCCACCTCTAACTCACAGAATGGTTTTAATTTTAAAAAAAGTAGAAGTTAAAGACAACAAAATAGAAATTAATGGATTGTAGGTTATAGAAAAAGTAACTTGAACCAAATTAACAAAGCCCAAAATGCATACTAAAATTCAATCTAAAAATAGGCAAAGTTTTGACTCCCCAAATACTACATAACCCATTGACATTGAACTAGCTAGAATTGCAAGAAATGTTTTCTACACAATTCAAAATCTTAAACACTGGAACTGTTATAATGTCATCTTATAAAGTAAGAGCATTATCATATCAAATGACTGCCAACAGGTCCACTGCCACCAAAGAGAAGCAGACAACACAGAAAATGGCGGTGTACCACAAGAAATAAATGGGAAAGAAAAAAAAAACCAAAAAACAAACATCCCTAACATGTTCAAAATGAAAATACACATATACATCATTAAAATGAATTCTGCATAGTTACATAAATTTCAAAACAACAAAAGGTTTTCATTTTATCTTTCAAATATAGCCATTTTTCCCCACAGTCAACACTGAAGAGATGGGACTAGATTGGTGATATAACTTCAGGGAGCATTGGTCCAAATGTGCTTTGTCCCCTGGTGACTTTGGACAGGTTATGCTGGGTGATAGGTACATGCTCCTGCAAAGTTTTATTCACTTCTGTGATAACCAGAAACAAATCCCAACGGGTGAGCCAGGATATAAAAACATGTATAAAGTTCAGCCCCTGCTTAACATCGTGGAACCAACATATAAACAATTTTATCAGCCTGGCTGTGATTTGTCTGTGCATGAATCTATGACAAAATACAAGGGATGCCTTTTTTCTGCCAATATATGCCAGACAAGCCCACAAAGTATGGCATAAAGGATTTTGTACTGGCAGACGCAAACACTAGTTTCTGCCTGAAAGTAATTACATATACAGGAAAGTATTCTTTCAAAGAGAGAACTGTCCCTTGACAAGTCAGGCTGTGCTGGGGCTGCTTCAGGGCTATGAACATTTGGGTCATGTTGAGTACTTGGACAATGTTTATACAGGACCAGAATTGTTCACACTTTGCAGGACTTTGCTGTGTAACATGTATGTGATATGTATGTGAAATCATATAGTATGCAGACTCATACAACATACAAGACAGTAACATTTGTCAAAAGAAAATATTTTTTGTTGATTTAATATGTTAAGCCATTGCTGTGTGTCTTTTTTTAACAAAAGTTAGTTTTTGGAAAAATATTCAGCCCTGGGAGAAAAGAAACAAAATAAAAATTAGCCCTAAAAGAGTTAAGTGTTTAAGACATTCAAATGTCATTGTTGCAAGTTACTTTTAGGATAACAACGTTCTCAAACACATGAAATAAAAAGCCTTATATAGGCGCCTCTATTCTCTTACCTCTGATTCTTTGTCACTTAAAGATCCAAGACTACCAAAGCTGTGATTGGAACATTCGTTGTTTGTCAAGGCCTGAAAATAAAAAGACATGCTGGTGAAAAGTATGTATGTAAAAGTGGTGATGTACCAAAATGAAAATTCTAGGCCCAAGATGAATTTTAGAAAACACTAGGCCAAATACCTTTGTTTTCTCTCACCCGTTTATTGATTGCCCATTTGTTTTTGTATCACTGTATGCTACCCAAATTAAAACAATTTCAAACTATATAACAAAAAAAATATTATTGAAGTCAACCTTTCAAGGAGGGCATATTTAAAAATTGAAGTGAAATATGTATGCAGGAATCAGGAATTGACCAACTGTAAATGGATAGGGTAGCCTAATTAGCTGCCTGCTTTCTGACAGCCCAGCTTTACGTATGAAACTTACTATTGCAATGTTTATTTCTAAAATGTTATACACGAGAGCATTGCATTCTTCTACCACAATACAAGCAAAGTCGGCATCTCAGGAGAAAATATTTTGGAAAATAGATGATTTTTTTTAAAGGATTAATCATATTGATGTGTGGTCTTTTCCCAATTTGACCAAAATGAAATGCAATACTGCATTAATATTGTATTCTCCAATTGTGCTTGCAGACTTAATTTAGACATCATCAATTAGTTTCTCTGTCAAAAATATCAATGTAACTTTCAGAGTTAATTCTGAAGTGCAATATGTCCTTTACAGTGTCATACACCTTTACCCATCTACAACCATATATCTACTGTATGTATAGAGCGGAATTAAAATTTGTCACACTTGGATCATTAAGGAGGCCCTCATGTTAGTAAATATTAGGTTTATGCTTGAAAAAAGCATCTTCACACTCAACATTTTTCACCATGTATACCTGTTAGGAGCCCGGAGTACATACTGGTTTATGGTGAACGTTGCGTTTTGATATTTTTTTTTTTTTAAAAGAAAGATTCATCTCTGTTACTGATCAAAGAAAGATTTGTGTGTAACAGAGAATAGCCCTCTGATTTCCAAAGGTTAATATCCATTTTCTAAAGATGAACACTTGATTTATGATAGGGACACTGTTAGAATATTCAAGTTATCAGTTAACAAGTTGATGAATATTTTAAGTCATTTTCCCAGCTGTAGTAAGCTCTGTCAGTTGAAAGGAGCTATATGTTGTATCAGTAAACATTTTTGTTTCTAAGTTGTACATTCCATTAAAATGACTCAGTACTGAATCAGTATTTGTTAGACATTGCAGGGTGAATAGTATATAGTCTGTTAACGTATTTTTTCAGATTTTCCTAAAATTAGTTTTGCCTGAAAACAAAAGGACCACTTATTTGTGGTTTCTGGACACACTGTGCATAGAGCATTGAATATTATCAGACTTGTTTGTGATGGTGTTGCTAAAAAAAGTTCAGTATTTGAAAAGTTATTTTCTATTTATCGCTGTCATAATGCTGCTTGCAATTATGATTCCTTTCACTTGTAATTGGTATTGAAGTAATATTGGAACATTTCACGTTATCCTCTCCTTTGCTTTTGTCTACTCCCATAATTAGGTGAACATTAATTAATACTTTATTTATATAGCAGTAAATGAGAATTAAGTTGTGTATGCATTCAGACCCATTAAACAAAAGCAGCGAAGGGAGACTGAGTGACGTACATAACAAAGAGATACAAACTTAATATATTTTTGCAAGTCTTCCTTGACCTTTTGCTTAATTTTTAGCCCTTGTTCATCATTCTAGCACCCCATTTACCCAGCCTCTCCTCAAAATGTACTATTTGGGTAACACAGTGCCACTCCCACAATGCCACAGTTAGAAAAAATTCTATGCACAGTGAAAACCCAACACTTGTCATTGCATCTAATTTTTGCTATACCTTCATCACAGCCAGTGTGGTACAGTCAAGTATGTACCAGGCCATAGAAAGGGCTTATGGTAGTCTGGCACACTATGTCAACAAAAGCAACACAAAACTTTATCATACATGAAGAATTGGGTCTTTCGGTTTTATCAATTTGTTTGTGATTAAGAAAATATTGCATTAAGCAAAGATCTGAATCATCAGGTAGTCTGTCAGCTTTGCCAGCTTATACATTTTTTAAATAATAAACAATGAGGTACAGTATACAAGTCCACCACTCAATGTACACTCATTTAATGCTGGCAAACAGGGCATGTACCCTTAAACCAACATAAAAGGGTAACTGAAGCAACAGCTTGGCTAAATTACCATGGATGTAAATGACTATCTTTGAAATGTTTTAAATTTGTATACATCCCATTATTTAGAACTTTTAAACCGATGCATGATGTATACACAAAAATGAGGTACTTTATTTCAAAAATTAGGAAATTTACGATGTTAATGTTACCAGAGTGTGCTTGTCCAGTTGCTTTGTCTATTCCTTGACTGACAAGTCTTACTGAGCCACACTGCTAATCAAGCTCATCTTCAGGGCTGCTGTATTTTCTAACAGCAATGGAAACAGAAATCCAATAAATATATCTTTATCTCTCTCTCTCTATTTTATTATATATATATACTAGCAGAATACCCGCGCTTCGCAGCGGAGAAGTAGTGTGTTAAA
>JANRMT010062814.1:19728167-19795996 GCA_026402145.1 Polypterus bichir lapradei | reverse complement strand
TATTGCACTGATACGAAATAGCTGTGTGTGTATATATGTAGATATGTATGTATATGTATATATATGTTTATATATGTGTGTGTGTATGTATATATATATGTATTTGTGTGTATATGTGTGTGTGTATATATGTATTTGTGTGTATATGTGTGTGTATGTATGTATGTGTGTATGTATATGTATGTGTATATATGTAGATATATATTTATGTATGTATATATGTGTTTGTGTATATATATGTGTATATGTATAGATATGTGTATATATATATATATATATGTTTATGTGTGTGTGTGTAAATATATATATATATATATATATATATATATATATATATATATGACAGCAACACTCATCACTCACAACAGTGACAAAACAATTACATTGACAATCATGTTACGTTATTTTCAAAATGTTTCCTTTTCTTTTTCATTGCTTCTTTAACACACTACTTCTCCGCTGCGAAGCGCGGGTATTTTGCTAGTATATATATATATCTATATCCCTAAGCCTAACCCTACACCAGATTAAACCATAGTGTCCACATTCTTAACATGATTCTCTCATGTGCTTTTGCACCAGCAGTGACAGAGTGGTAGCGCTGCTGCCATGCAGTAAAATGGTCATGGGTTCGCGTCCCGGGTCCTCACTGCATGCAATGTGCTTTGAGAAGTCAGAAAAGCACTATTTAAATGTAATGAATTATTATTAAAGCACCTAATGTTGCACAGTTTCTGGCTAAAGTAAAAATGTTAGTCAGGTATTTCACACATACTGGATAGCAAGGCAAGCTCACAAGGTCACTCAAACAGTCTATGGAGACAAGATGTAACTCTAATTTCGATACACTGGATTCAGCAAATGAACGACTAGCCTCATCAACATAAAATACAACTGTGGTCTCTCTTTTTAAACCATTCAAATATGTGAAGGCCTCTTTAGATTTAGATATTACAACATCTGTAAGAACTTAAACTTTTCAGCGACAACTATTCACATGCTCGACAAAATAGCAGCATTTCTTAGCCCAAAGCTTCTTATTTTTATGATCAGATTTTATTAAGTAAAAGGCATAATGACAGGATATAATCAATAAAACAGACATAACATACAAACGAACCCAAAGCTTCTATTTCTATATCTTTGATTTAAGCCGATCGCTAAGGCGCAGGAACAAGAAGAGATTTGTAATAATCTCACCTTAATGCGACTGCATTAAATCAAAGACGACAGTAAAGTTCACTGGACAGCTGTTAGTTAGCGGCCTCTTTTCTCACAGAGCCAGCGAGTAGATGTGGAGATGCCTGTACACTCACAGTGCTTTGCTTGGTTGCTGTGTTCTGGTATTGATAACAAAAACTGTGAGCTGTGGAGTGTTTAACAGTAATATGACTTCTAGAAAAGCTTTTGTTTTAAGTTAAAATTATATGTGCAACTTGTACGTGGACAGCACCTACCTTCCGTGTCCGTTCGACATTTATGTGGAATGAATAGCAATTATTGATATTGCTCATACTTTTATTTCCTTATGATATAGTAAGCAGTTGTCTACTTATAAAGCTTTAACAAGACACATTGCTTACACTGCTCTTATATTCCTTTCTGTGAAAAAGAAGTGCGGACTTGTGCTCAGAAATTATTAAAGTCGCATTGAAAGATCTGTAATAAAATAATAACAAAAGCAGAATAATTGCAAAAAAGTGAAAAGGATAACTGGGCCAAAGTGGAGAAATCTTCTAACACTTTCTTGTACTCGATCATGTTAAACAAGCTTATCAACATACCTTTTTGTCCATAATGGTTATGGAAACAATGCGTTTCTGTAAGCGGGAGCAGGACAAATGAGGCTAAGTGCATATAGGAGCAGGTGGGCGTGAAATGGAGTACTGCGGGTGGAGTTTGGCCTGAGTTTTAAAAGAAATCGGTCCCACGCAGACCTCTAAACCAGTAGGCCCACCCAGCATTCTCATTTCTGCTTGCGCTCCTAACGCCATCTGAAACGCCTCTCGGACCTGATGATAATTCAGGAAGTCCCTGGAGGTCTCACTGTATTGGTATGTTGTGGATCAGCTGGTAACCGCTAGTAATGTCCATATGGCATCGTATTCCAATATTTAGCAAGTCCATACGACTAATATGCAACAGAAAATTAGTTCGCCTACAATATTAGTTAACAGTGTAGAAACTTTTGCAACAGTTGAAAATTTAAAGTACTTGACTTAAATAATTTCTACTTTTCAAAGAGATCTTACATTAATGAGAAAGTCACTTTCCAAATATCTCTTTAGTTCAGCATGAAAAGAGACTTGTTCTTTCAAGTGTCCCAACACTTTTCATATAAGATCATTTAACAAACACATTAACACATTCTGTTAAAACACAAATACAATGAGGACTTTAGTATCTGCATAAGAAGTCCTTATTGCCAAGTAAGCCAATTCACAAGCTGATGGAATGAAAGAACCTGTCATTAACTACAGCATAATTGCTGAGATTGCATTTTGGGTTATGCCAGCCTAAATAAAATTGTGTGTGTGCTTAAAACTACTTAACCTATTTGTGAAGTCACGCAAAAGAATTTTTAGAACTAAAATTAACCAAAATTCACCCAAGATGAAAACTAAAATATCCAAAAATATTTCCTGTAGTACATAAGTAATTAAAGTCTACCTAATTTAAAGAGCGCAAAGTTTGGGGTTAAATGTGTTATAAATGCCATTTTCATTTATTTGTACTTGATTTCCCTTTTAAATAAGTTCTTCAAATATTAAAGCTGTCAAAATGTTCAGGCTTAAATTATTCCTCCAAAAGCTAATTATTTATCTGACGAGGCAAGTGAAAAGAGCACTGCTTAGAATTTGAACTTGATCCATGCATACATTAAGGCACACTTACCTTAGCACCAACACTCCCACTCCCAGTGCTCCCTCCAGTGCTTCCACTCACCCCCCCAGTGAATCTGGCTTCTAGCAGTTCTTGTCTTCTGGGATCAAGGCTGTGAAGTTCATCCATGGCACCTAATTTGTGATAATAAACACAGTAAATAAGTGTTAACTACTGAAGATCAATACAAAAAAAACTACCTTAATGATCAGTTAAGGGACAACAGTATAACAAACTTAAATATTTTAAGAAAAACCGATAGCAACGAAAAAATTGTTTCTCTATTTACTTATTTTCTGAGGCACCAAACTGGCTTACAGCAGTAAAAGTGAAGAAATGCATCATCAATATAAGCATTTTTGAACACTTTTTTATTACTAAATTCTAGCAGTTGGGTATATTAAATGTCATCTGCTTTAAGATATTAATGCTTATGGAAGATGAACAGACTGTTCAGTATATCATACAAAAACAAGTCACCTCTTACAAAATGCCCAAAAACTCAACTCTCTAATGGTTATTCCAAGTATTATTTAGACACAGATGCAAATTCTTCCTGCTTTAATACTTTTAAAATACTTCTAAAATTCAAAAGCATTTAAAAAGTATTCAAAAAATTTCAACCTGTTTTATTCCCCTAACATAATTATGAATGAACTAATTGCAAAATCCAAATAGCAAGAATTAATAAATTCACACTAATGACTTGTCATTTTATATGTTTTCCCAACTTGCACCACACCATGTACGATTTGAGAGACCATCTGATTGACTGCTCCCACTCATAAGGATGTGGTTTGAAATGCATTGTAAATTTGGAAAGATTAATAAACTATTAAGTTTTTCACAAAGTACCTTAATGATTTTATGCCTTTCCCAATAGTAATGTCTCTCTCCCAGGAGAATGTTTGCTTTGTGTTATTGTAAACCCTGTGATGTTTACAGCTTTCATTGTGGTGCTCCATTATACCAACAAAATAATAATAAGCAGCATTTTTTCCAAACTGATAACTAGATGCTCTCCTTCAAACATATTTTGCAATACCTTACTAATTTTGATATCCAAGCACAAATAGACTGTATCTGCTGCAGCCCTGTAACAATTAACACATGAAACAGTAAAATACACATTTTTATTTGTAAATGATGCAGAGTCTCAAAAACAAAAAGCCAAGACTCTAATTAACTGTGCCGTGAATGGTGGAGTGCTCAAACTAGAATCACCTGATAGCATCATTCTGTGCTGAAGGAAACCAGGTAGCACAAGCACAGCGGGTATAATGATTTCAGTATACTGAAGGTGCCACTGTGAATGACAATGAAGTGCTCTATCAAAACAGTCAAACAGGCTATAGGCAAATCAACCTAAAAATGCACTCAAAATTCTCAAAAGATAACCATAACTGTCTTTTTCCTTTCTGAACACATTTTAGGCTTAAATGAAACTAATTACTATTTGTTTCATTTAATGACAGATGTATGATAAAAATCAGTATTATCCTAAAACCCTAAACAGAGCCAAGAGGTTGCAAATTAAATTACTCAATATAGTGCTTAAAAAAAAGTCAGAAAACACACAGAGATTAGAAACAGGCAACATTGTTGCTATGGTGCTATAAAGCCTAACACTCCTGCTCCTCAAACAACATTCTGTCCCTTGACAAAAGGTCTAAGAAATCAGCTCCTTACAGACAGCATTAAAATGTGTGAAAACCCAATGATATACCAAAATTCAGGTAATAATTTAGTCTACTACCAAAAAAAAAAAAAAAAAAAGCTCCAAAATGCCTGTATGGGAAGTGAAGCGTATTTAAATTCCTTACATTCATTTAGCCTTCCTGTTCTCCAATATTAAAAATGCACAATATATTTAGAAAAAGTCACAGATCATATACCATTCTTTGTGATTTTACCGAGCAGAAAATAATGCTACATTACTAAAATTATATTGAGTTTCACTGCTTTATATCGGAGTGCAAAATTTGTGTGTAGGGTAGGTTATTCAGTACAGTTACAGAATCAGTCAAGGGACTGATGAGAATATTAGTACTATGGAAATGAAAGACCGTCCCATTTATATCAAGACATATGGGTATGAACTACTGTACTAGATCAGACCATGCAGTATTATAAAACCCACTCTTGATGTCATCCTTCAAGTACTCTTAATATAGGACGTGATTCAGCACAAATCCATGTAAAATGAATCATTGTTATAGCATCATTGTACAGCATGCACCATCTCAAAATAATGCGCTGTCTGACGAAACTTCTGGATATGGAGAGTTTAGCCACAAAATCAGCTCTTTTATTTTCCGAATTCAGTTGTGGTATGACAAACACAAATTATAACACAGTTGAGTCTCTTCTGCTTGCAGTCTTTCCTTCTTTCCTAGGAATTGCATTATATGCATCATAATTACGAGAGAACACTCATTGGTTTGTGTATGCGGCAGCTGACAGTTTATTTAGGGAAAAGATATGCGGGGAAGTGGTTAATTTATACCAAAGATTGAGAAGAGCAAGATCAGGAGCATCTTGAGCATAGCCAAGAGCACTGGATCAAAAATCTGCACTTTTTGGAAAGCTTACCAAAGTAGAAACCAGTCACATACTGTATGCATTACTTTAAACACAGCTGGTTACCTTTTCCTAAACACAGTTCATCAATTTGCACACCCTCCCCCCAATATGCCAACAACTTTAAGTGACTGAGAAGGCTCTCTTTACAATACACAATACTAGGGACGCCCCAATCAGGTTTTTTTTTTACGCTGAAACCTATCCCTTTTTTTTTTTTTTTTTTAAAAAACAATAACCTCCTGCACAACCGGACAAACAGAAGTTTTATGCCCTATATTACAGTGCATTTTTATAATTAAACTAACTTAACTGTTCATTTTTTTTTTATTAACATTTACTTATTTGGCTGATGCTAGTGCTGGGGGGTATAACCAAAATACTCTATCATGGTATTTTTCAAAATTATACCTGTTCACGGTATTTGACGGTATTTTTCTCCCATGCATGAGTGGATGTTAATCACATTTTCCACTGCAATTACTGCAGAAGACTGGCTAAGAATAACCTATTCCACTGTCATGAGCATTGTACAAAAACATTTTTAATGTGCACATAAGTATTAATACAAGATTGCATAGCCCCATAAAGTGATAGTTTTCAGGGAGGTGGCACTAATGAAGAGAAGGAATCACATTGTGTGACAGTTGCAGTTAAAATATAGAACCCTTTTATTGAACAAACATTGCAAACAACTTAAACTATAATTTTGACAACATATTTTCAACCATCCAAAGAGGCATTTAGACTTAGTAAAATATTCAGAGGTGCTTGTCAAAAGTTGTATTGCAATGAACAGGTCTTAGAAAAGGAATAAATAGTGAATTTTTTTGTAAACCAACTGCACTTTCTATTAATGTTAATCTCTGTCCACTGACACATTGAAGTGACTCCTTAAACAACTTTACCATCATTAAACTGCATAATACTTAAACTAATAAAAAATAATAAAATAAATAATAGTGCAACTTCCAGTAATACTACTATTACTTCAAGCCCAGGTGCATCACACAGTAGTCACCAAATAAAAAATAAAATAAAAAACAAGTGCAACTTGGTGAGACAACTGAACCATCATTAAGACAAATTGCATTAATATGGACCCTTGCTTCAAGCTAAGCTATACACATAAATAATAAAACTGCCACTTGCATTTATAATACTATTGTGGTATAGCACTACGGAAGCGTATTAGGGCCACAGTGAAGAAAAAAAAAACACACTATATGTCGAGAATAAAGTCGGCATGTTGACTTTATTCTCGACATTTCCACTTTAATCTTGATGCTTGTACCGAGATTAAAGTCGACATTTCCACTTTATTCTCATAGTTTATTTTGTCATTAAAGTAGAATGTCGTAAACTAAACTTCATCCTAAAATCAATGTTTAATTTACTAGATTTTCTCAAACCCCATAATAAGTTAATGTAGCACATTAAATGCTTTCTGTTTGTGTTAAGTGTTCCCCGACCCAGTTTTTAATCACTATTCGCTTCTTAAACTGACTTCCTCCGCACTAAGAGGTGGCGCAGGCAGGGATTGCGGCACAGAATACATTCCCTTCATGATATTCCTGCTCTCTGAAAATTTAGAATGTTAAGATATACGGTATACTTGACATTTTCATGGTGAAATGTATTAAAGCAGGTATTAAACATGCACGGCAGTGAGGAGGTAGTGCTGCTCCCTTGCAGTAAGGGGTCCCCAGGTGTACATTCAGTGTAGAGAACTTTATGGCAGGTGTGACAAGGCTTCAAAAAACTAGATGTATAAATGGATATCAGACAGGTTTAACTTAACCATTGTGTAAATGTTGGGTTTGTGATCTGGTGTTCGGAGACATGAACACAGAATTCAGTGGATGTTGTTCTCAGTGGCCTTTCTTTATTGCATGCATGCTGTCTATCTGATGTACCAAACCCCCAGTTCCTATCCTTCCTTTTTCTTTCTCCACATAACCAATCACCACATGATAAACGTCTTTGTGAAATTAAAAGTAGTTATAAACTTAGACCACAGAGTGTTCAAAACTTTAAAAAAAATCTTCATTATACATATTTAACAATGCCATCCATTCAGGATTGCGCCCATCCCAGCAAACATTGTGTGCGAGGCAGGAGCAAATCCTGAACGACAGCACATCACAGGGTGAATACAAGCAATACATACACTAGCAGGGTCAATATAGCATAACAAAACCCCAGATCCTACATGACTTTGAAAGGAAACTCAAGCACACCCAGTAAACCCACCAGAAAAACATGCAAATTCAAAGCAGGGAACACCCGGGACCCCTTTGCTGTGAGGCAGTAGTCAAACCTCCACGCCACCATGACCCCACATGATTAATACATGCTTTAATGCATTTCATCATGAAAATGATATCAAGTATTTATCTTGGCCTTCTGAATGTTCAGGTAGCAGGAATATCATGAAATTAATGTATTCTGTGTGCTGCCTGCACCTCGTCTTAGTGCAAGAGGAAGTCAGTTTAAGAGGCACGTAGTGATTAACATGGCTCAGGGAACACTTAAAACAAAGCATTTAATGTGCTACATAACTTACAATGGGGTTTGAAAAAAATCTAGTAAATTAAATATTCATTTTAAGATGAAGTTTAGCTTATGATGTTCTATTTTAATGACAAATTACGAGAATAAAATCAACATGTCAACTTTAATCTCGACATAAACGGCGAGAATAAAGTAGAAATGTCAAGAATAAAGTCAACATGATGACTTTATTCTCGTCATAAGCGTCAAGATTAAAGTGGAAATATCGAGAATAAAGTCAACATGTCATCACACTATTACACAGTACCCAGGTACATTACACAGTATTGAAAAAAATAAAACAAGTACAACTTGGCTTGCAGTATTATCCAGTAGTATAGAAACAGTATTCACACAGTTGAACATAATGGTCCACATTCGACCTTTTAAATCCAAAGTATCTCCAGACAACAGATGTGACTTTTTTTTCCACCAAAAGTTCTTCTGTGTCATCATGTTCAATTTTATCATCAGCTACAGCTTCAGTTTCGGAATGTTCTCTGTCCATTTTTACCGCGCAACACCTCCGCTAACACATGTACTCCGTTGTATGTGTTTAGCGGTATAGCAGAGAAAAAGGTCCCCCTTAAACAGTTTTCCGCTGCGCCACGTTCCGAATGTTGTTTAGGAAATTTAAACCAATCTTATGATATTGCTTTTTCTTATACCGCAACAAAAATAAACGATTTTCGATATGAACTGGTATACCGCCCAGCACTAGCTGATGCCTTTACCCAAAGCGACTGACATTTATGATACAATTTGCTACATTTCTTTTGGTTTGCCACTTGGAGGACAGGCAGGTCAAGTGACTTACTGATGCAGTGTGACCATTTGCAACAGGAAATAAACCCACAACCTCAGGAATTTAAGTCCACCATACTGCCTGCATATTAACAAAATTAAATTCTGCAGGCTTAGTGTATATTTGTTTTATAAAAGATGAATTTGCTGTTAAGTTAACAAGATTATTTACTAAGCAGTAACTTAAAAATTCTTCATCTAGTTTTTTTTTTCCAATTAAAAAAATGTAAGCTGATACACTTAAAACAAGCACAGTGTCCAAATTGAAACTAAAAAGATCTGTATTTAACGTAACTTTTCTTGCTGTTTAACTGCACAGGACGATGACTCCTCTGATTCCTATTTCTCTGTTGACTTTATTACTCCACTTTCTTTAATCCTCTGATGGCTACTTCCAGCAGGATAATGCACCATGTCACAAAGCTCGAATCATTTCAAATTGGTTTCTTGAACATGACAATGAGTTCACTGTACTAAAATGGCCCCCACAGTCACCAGATCTTAACCCAACAGAGCATCTTTGGGATGTGGTGGAACGGGAGCTTCGTGCCCTAGATGTGCATCCCACAAATCTCCATCAACTGCAAGATGCTATCCTATCAATATGGGCCAACATTTCTAAAGAATGCTTTCAGCACCTTGTTGAATCAATGCCACGTAGAATTAAGGCAGTTCTGAAGGCGAAAGGGGGTCAAACACCATATTAGTATGGTGTTCCTAATAATCCTTTAGGTGAGTGCATACCTAACAGAGTTTATTCTTTTAAAACATTTTGAATAACTCACAGCTGCTTTGTTTCCTTGTGTTTTTCCTAAACTATTTTTATTTGGCATTTAGCGTGTCTGCTAAACTGGCTGTCAAAAGTAGGGTGACAGCCTTACTGGATAACACCTGATACATTTACAATACATGAGCACATACAGTATTAACCTTGGGTACTAATTTGATTCCATTATGTGTAATTTGTCTGTGATGCTCAGGTGTGTGCTGGTTTACTCTGAGAAAATTTTGGGTTAAAAAAAAAAAAAAAAAAAGATGCCTAAAACATGCTTTACCGATTCAATCTTGTCCAGGTGTAAATGAGCACAGTAGCATATGTATGTCATAAAATTGTCAAAGGCTGGTTTCAGTATTGTTCTAATTGAAATCAGAATGATTTGTCACAAAACCCACAAATTGTTAATACTCCCATTGCATTCACAATAGAAATTTCACAATATAGTAACATAACTATTGAGCATACATCCATAAATTTAACAGGAGTGTAAAAATTGTGTACGCCAGCTGTAAAATGTTTACCTTGCAAGAATTCTCCATCAAATAAACCTGAAATAAAACTGAGATCGAAGGAAGAGCTCATTCCAATTCACTACAATACAAATGTCAATCAATCAATGATGAAGACGACAAACCAATCTTTCTTTTGCACTCCTAATTACAACAGATAGTAAGTTTTGGCAGAAAAGCTGATAACATTTTCCTCTCACAGATGATCATGTATTCTCAAGTTAGAATAAACTAAGAGTGATAGAGAGATGGGTTGGGAGCATGCACTGATACAGCATGTTGCTGCACCCACCACACCTCGGGATCCCAAATTAGGACCAGAGTGCAGCCGTGCAATGGGTGATACCTTAACACCACACTAGTTCAAATGGAACAGGGGTTTTATTTATTTATTTTTTTAAACAGTGGAGACAGTCAAGCAAAAAAGTGAGAATTTTTTTGTATCCCAAAATCGTACTCTGCCAAATCTACTATAAATTCTTAGAAAGTACTTTAGTTTACTCTCATGGGTACTGTTATCTGCTGAGCATGTCCCAACGAAGAGGTCACCATCACGGTCATCTCTGCTTTTTAGGTATATTTTGTATCATATCTTGAAAATTAATTGGAAAAAATCAAATATTCAAATATAAAGGGAAATGTTTTTACAAAGAAACATAAGAATATGACCATGATAATACTAAGAACATCCTTCCCTGATATTTGGTCGCAAAACTCGTGGAAATAAGCTGTTTCTCTTTAACTAGAATGTCTCCTAAATTTTGAATGTTTGCAGAATTTATTCTACCAATAGCCGATTTTAGCTCTTTCCCCAAAGTTTTCAATGGGACCGCAATCAATACTCACTCACTGTAGGCCATTAAATTCCCACCCCACTCCCCACCTACTTTGAGTGTTTTAGGTCATTGTCCTTTTGGAGGTTCCATGATCTTCAACCGATATATAGTTTTCTGATACTGGGTAGCACAAGCCGTTCTAAAATGTCCTAGCAATCCTTAAATTTGGTGGAGGTTCCATATTTTTAGGGGCTGGCTCGTCATGTAGTGGGTGCAGAAACATGCTGTGCTCCCAAACACTCTTGCTGGATCTGTTACTGAAAAACACATGAACTATTCATATATTGTTTTCCACTGTAGACAATAATCATCCATCTTCCTAACTTCCTTATCCAAGGCAAGGGTACAGGGCAATTGAAGCGTATGTCAAGAAGAATCAGGTGTGAGGCAGAAAGAATGTCTATACATGGCACTAGTCCATCTCAAGGTAAACACACACAATATTAATCAAGTTTAGAACAGAAGCTCTAGCATAAGCAGTGGGTAGCAACAGAGTTATCCTGCTATAAAATGGCAGGATCTGCACGTTTTGCATGTTCTCCCTGTGTATCCAAAGTAAAAATAAATAAATAAAAAGTCAAAATGTTCAGGCTTAAAAAATGTCTTCTAATGCTAATTTATCTGTTCTTCCTTTGCCATTTTTGGAGCAGTTTTATTTTGTTATCATGTACTATGTGAAAAGGTGACTTGATGCTTTCAAAAACATAAGGCTTTTATTAAAATACAAGTGTAGGCAGTTCAGTTATGTGTACAAGGTACAATGAAACTTGTATATGCTCTCTTTTCATTACACTCCCACTCAACATAAATCTTGCTCCATAGTCTATGCAAAATAACACAGAATTTAAAGACCCTAACGTGGTTGGGTCTGGTGTTAGGTTTTCATATTTTAACCCACAACGGCCACTGCAAGCAGATTAACAGACAAAGCAGAAATGAATCCTTTAATCCACAAAATAGGACCAGAAAAGAATCCCTGATAAAATATAAATTTCCAATTTACTTTTGTTGTCACAGTCACGCCATTGAAATGCATAAGGCATTTTTTCCTAAATCAAAACATTTTCTACTTCAAAACAGTCATTCGTAGTACATATTAAGTAAGTTTTAAGGCTTTTCTTTATAAAGGGACCCTAGTACCTTTCACCTATATTATAAAGGGAAGAGCAGGCTAGTTATTTTTTAAAATTTATAAAATATGCTTTACATTAGAACGCAATTTCAGGTGTAAAAATATATACATCATGTTTGTGAAAAGAATAACTGACTATAAAAATGTCAAGCTTATCCTTTAAGCCCAATCTTTGAACTCTAATTTTCCTCTTCCCAACATCATCGTGGGAAGTTAACAAATCCATGCAAACAGTGGAAACAGGAATGTCAAAATACTCTTTGAATGACTTTGAAAACTACATCATTTTGACGATAAAGAGTTTGACATCGTTAATAAGGAACACTGAATGAAAGAAACCTTTTCTTAACATCACTACTCAGTGGCCAGTCACTGGTTAGTTCATGCCATGTGAGTAAAGGCAATTTATTGTAAGTGATCAGAAGAGCTAGATTTTTCTTGCAGTGAAATTAGTCAAACAATTCAAAACAAGAAAAAGGGTACAAATTTTGTTATGGCAATATTTCAGTATTATACCATTTCCTAATTTTCTTTTTAATTAATTGGTATTCTTTAATGACATACTGTTCTGTATCAAATAAATGACTGAATGTAGACCAAAGCTGTTTAAACTGCACTCATTTTTCAGGATAAACAGTATTGCATATAATATGGCTAAAATGTAACACTTCTGACCATAACTCAAGAGTATCAGTTATGTACTTGCAAACAAGCAGAATCAGTTAATGGGTGTATGTAAAGTATACAGACAGCTGGGCTAATGCTTTTAGGTATGGGGCAGAAAGTAATGTGGAAAACAACCTGCTATTATCACATTTTTCCAAGAAATTACATATGTGAAGTCTGCAAGCATTGTTTTCATGTACTTACATACATTGACATACACCACCCACTGAACACTAACTGCGCTACTGCTTCAAATATATACCCTATGAAGAAAAAGAAATCAGACTGATAGCAAATGGCCAGAGGCAATTTTTGACAAGGTAAAGTACAGTCTTGTACTATACAAGAAGCCTAAAATAAAATGCATAGAATGATGCATGGAATCATTTTTTGTGATCATAACCAAAAAAGGAACGGTGTAGCCTGCAGCAATTTGACTTCAGTGTTTTGGAAAGCACAAGAATGTAGTTTACAATGTGAACGACTGTCAGTTTGGGAGTGCAAAAAGCACTATAATCCTGTTTTAAACAATTTCTACAATTTTGAACATTAAAAAAGTGCAAGCAAAGCAAGTCAAGCCTTATTTTCACAAGACACCAAAAGACAATTAGAGTATTAGCCTTTATATTAAAGAAAGTGTAGTAATAAATGAAGAAAAAAAAAAAAGAATCAGAGAAGTCGTCCTGTGCAAATAGACAACCGGCAAGGAAAGCTACTTTAATGAATTCATACCTTTTAATTTTGTTCTTTAACTTAAAACAGACGCCGTTTGATTTTGGACAGCGAGCTTGTTTTAAGTGAAGCAGTTTATATTTTTAAATTGGAAAAGATAAAGACAAATACGAAATTGCTGCTTAACAAACAGTAGGCTTGTTAGCTTAACAAAAATGTGTCACTTACTTGTTAAACATGTTACTCTTGTGTCGTCTTGATAAAGACCTTATGAACATTTGATACATTCACGTCTTTTTTTTTTTTTTAGATCTGTATTGTGTTTATCTCGTCATACAGTATGTTTGGTAAGAAACAAGAACAGCATTATTAAAATGGTAATCCAATTCATAATTACACCATGAGAATTATGAAAATCTAGCTGATACAATAAAAAATACACCTGTATAAATATAGCAAATGTACACTTTAACAATAAAAAAGCTGTAGTGCAATTATTAATTAAAATGATTAAAACCTACATGTGCACGTGTTTACATTTAAGCAGTGTGCTTATACCAACTAATTCTTTGAGGAAACTACTTTTTTTAATAAGACTTGTTTCAGATAGTTACATTGCAGAAAAATTCAAATAATATCACAGATATTTTATGGCACATTAAGGAAATTGTTTGCATTTTTGCCACTGAACAATAAGCACACGGGATTTCATTTGTTACTAAAAAATGAACAGTTAATTCCTGTGGTCTATAATTTAAAAAAATCACTTTAATACAGTGGGATGCAAAAGTTTGGGCAACCTTGTTAATAGTCATTATTTTCCTGTATAAATCGTTGGTTGTTACGATAAAAAATGTCAGTTAAATATATCGTATAGGAGACACACACAGTGATATTTGAGAAGTGAAATGAAGTTTATTGGATTTACAGAAAGTGTGCAATAATTGTTCAAACAAAATCAGGCAGGTGTATAAATTTGGGCACCGTTGTCATTTTATTGATTCCAAAACTTTTAGAACTAATTATTGGAACTCAAATTGGCTTGGTAAGCTCAGTGACCCCTGACCTACATACACAGGTGAATCCCATAATGAGAAAGAGTATTTAAGGGGGTCAATTGTAAGTTTCCCTCCTCTAATTTTCTCTGGAGAGTAGCAACATGGGGGTCACAAAACAACTCTCAAATGACCTGAAGACAAAGATTGTTCACCATCATGGTTTAGGGGAAGGATACAGAAAGCTGTCCCAGAGATTTAAGCTGTCTGTTTCCACAGTAAGGAACATATTGAGGAAATGGAAGACCACAGGCTCAGTTCAAGTTAAGGCTCAAAGTGGCAGACCAAGAAAGATTTCGGATAGACAGAAGCGACGAATGGTGAGAACACTCAGAGTCAACCCACAGACCAGCACCAAAGACCTACAACATCATCTTGCAGCAGATGGAGTCACTGTGCATCGTTCAACCATTCGGCGCACTTTACACAAGGAGATGCTGTATGCGAGAGTGATGCAGAGGAAGCCTTTTCTCTGCCCACAGCACAAACAGAGCCGCTTGAGGTATGCTCAAGCAAATTTGGACAAGCCAGCTTCATTTTGGAATAAGGTGCTGTGGACTGATGAAACTAAAATTGAGTTATTTGGGCATAACAAGGGGCGTTATGCATGGAGGAAAAAGAACACAGCATTCCAAGAAAAACACCTGCTACCTACAGTAAAATATGGTGGTGGTTCCATCATGCTGTGGGGCTGTGTGGCCAGTGCAGGGACTGGGAATCTTGTCAAAGTTGAGGGACGCATGGATTCCACTCAGTATCAGCAGATTTTGGAGACCAATGTCCAGGAATCAGTGACAAAGTTGAAGCTGCTCCGGGGCTGGATCTTTCAACAAGACAACGACCCGAAACACTGCTCAAAATCCACTAAGGCATTCATGCAGAGGAACAAGTACGACATTCTGGAATGGCCATCTCAGTCCCCAGACCTGAATATAATTGAAAATCTGTGGTGTGAGTTAAAGAGAGCTGTCCATGCTCAGAAGCCATCAAACCTGAATGAACTAGAGATGTTTTGTAAAGAGGAATGGTCCAAAATACCTTCAACCACAATCCAGACTCTCATTGGAACCTACAGGAAGCGTTTAGAGGCTGTAATTTCTGCAAAAGGCGGATCTACTAAATATTGATTTCATTTCTTTTTTGTGGTACCCAAATTTATGCACCTGCCTGATTTTGTTTGAACAATAATTGCACACTTTCTGTAAATCCAATAAACTTCATTTTACTTCTCAAATATCACTGCGTGTGTCTCCTATGTGATATATTTAACTGACATTTTTTATCGTAACAATGAACGATTTATACAGGAAAATAATGACTATTAACAAGGTTGCCCAAACTTTTGTATCCCACTGTATAGGACATACGACTTCTAGGCATCTGGTTATGCAAGAGATAAGTGTAAAGAATTTAAGGGATTGGGGGTTAAAAGGATGGGGTGGGAATCTGGATCAGTATCTGAATTAGCCAATCAAGTAACATGAAATCTGTTTCCATTATTGGCCTTTTATATATATTTAAAAAAAAAAAAAAACCCACACGCCTTATCAAAGCATCCCTACTACTGTAGATCAATTCCTGCTTCTCCTAGTGACTGACCTTGGCTTCTGTTGACAGTCATTGTAAAACTAATTTTACAAGAAACTATATCCTTTTGAATTGAAACTGGCACTTAGCGGGGATAATGGGAATCTTAGGTATAAATATAATATGCTGTAGCTCAACCTTTAAAAAGCTTCTGATGGATTTAAATGCAACACTTTGATCTGTAGACTTGTATTATAAAGTTTTGAAGGGTTTAAATAAAAGCAATGTACACTGAATCGTGCTTTACTCTTAACTTAATTACATACACTGACATTTACAGGCTGCACATTTACATGGCACATGCAATGAATTGAACTTTTTAACAGGGGTAAACTATTACGAAAAAACAGATAGTAGATCACTTTGATAGTAGAACTGCAATTACTCATTTTAATTAACAGTACAACAAAATTGCACTCTCTTGTCAAATGCATATCGGACATTCTCTTTACACACAGTACAGCCATCATTTTGCAGGGAAACAAGTAAATTAAAATGTAACTTAAATGCTGGATTAACTGAAAAATGTAAAATTTAGTGGTCAATCAAGTTATTACAATACACAGTACACTTATAAATTTGTTGCACTTTGTTAAATTACCAATATACTTGAGTTTTATTATATAAATATTTGTGGAACACAAACATCTCCTTTATATTCCAAAATTAATGTTACTTCTGAAAAACCAGATACCACCACCACTCAAAAATGTAAAATGTGGGAAAATTTTAAACATTTAAATATTATATTGGGGTTCTGCTGTATTAAAAAAACTAATGTTGCTTGTGTATGTACAAATTAAAGTCCCTAATAAAGTCTTTAAATGACAGTAATGCAAAATTAAGGGCTCATTTATACTTCACACTCAGAACGCATACGCGCCCGCATCATGGCTGCCACGCGTTCCCAGCGCATTCCCATCGATGTGCGTGCTTCGCTGTTTGATGAATGGTTGGATGTGATGAAGCAAAATGCCGACATACAGATGCATTCGTGGTGCTTTTATATTCAAGCATCGCATATTTCCGATCGTAATGACACGATGCATTTTAAAAGTCTCACATAACATCTTTGTGTCGTCTTTTTTTTTTTTTTTTTGCAACTTCATAACAGCAACATAATGTATATCGCTGTATTTGAGCCACTGAGAAAAAAAATAAAGGACACGGTGAAAACGTGTATTTTGTGATTAAAGTGGAAATTTCGGCTTTAATCTCGAATTGTCCACTTTAACCTCGTAGTTTACTTTATCATTAAAGCAGACGGTCATAAACGTCATCCCAGTTTTAAATCGTTACGAGCTCCTTGGACATGACAGCTGCGGCAAGCAGCAATAGATCACCACACAGAACACATTATATTCCAACTCTCTGCACATTTAGAATCTTTAGATTCATACTTGATATCACTTTCATGATGAAATGCATTAAAGTGTTTGCTACATTTTACATATAATTTAGTTTATATAATGAATACTGTTAATTACACACATGAGGGGAATAATTACACACATGGGGGTGACACGGTGGCAGAGCGGTAGCACTGCTGTCTCGCCCGGAGTTATGCTGCTAGTATTTCCTGCTTGTATTCCACACTGTGCTCCGTTTCCTTCCAAAGATATGCAGATTTGGGGATTTGGTGCCACTAAAATGACACTAGTGTATGTTTGTGCTTGTATTCACCTTGCGATGAGCGGAGACCTCGTCCAGGGATTGTTCCTCAGTCGGGCCCAATGCTTGCTGGAATGGACACATCCCTGGATTTATGGATTTAATCAATAAACATAATTTTCAAAGATATTGCGGTAAGGTGTCATGTTCTAGGCAATTCACAAGACAGAGAAGCTGAACCTGTTCTCACCATGATAATATCTCGCACTGCCACCTGGTGGATTCCTCCAGATTTACGTAAAGTATGTGCGCAAGTATGAACACTACAATGCTTGCGTAGCATGAGCGTCCTCTGCAGCATGCGTCGCGTGAAGTATAACTCCGGCCTAAGATGATGATTCTGGTTTACAAGTATATAAAAGCATTAAATGTAACAGTATATAGCAAGTTTGAGAAGTATTTAGATAGTAACACAATGTTTCATGCTGCCAACAGACTCGGTCCTTGAGCGGTGGCATTCCAGTTCTTGAGTATTATAAAGAAAGGCACACATTTAAAGAAGCAGCACTGTAAGCATCAGCTACTTAGAATATATTCCTCATCAGTACAACAAGCTCTTATGCTCAGACATCCTTCCATTGTTCTACTCAACCATAAACCAGTCACAGTTGCACAAAGTGCTACTTGCTTTAGATCCATTTTCATTTTTGTCTGACATAAAGTTAATGTAACAGGACTTTGGAAGAATAACTGCAGGAGGGCATGATGTCTCTTACCTTGACAGTTGATCATTTTTTTAAAACCTTCATTGCTTACTGTTTTAATCAAAGCCTTGTCTTTTGATAAACATGACTACTGTATACTGCCATGCTTTATGGTAAATATGTAATTAATAGTTATCGGTGTCGTGGACCTGACATTACTGGAACCTAGTGCTACTTGCTTAGCTGTAATTGACTTTTCATTAGATTAGATTAAAAGATTCATACAACAGCAGAAAAATAAACAAGGATAAAGACTGACAGAACAAATAAAGCCAATCAATCAATTGATAAATAAATGTATATTGTGTAGGAATTTCAAAATAAACTTGAGTACTTCAGGAAGAATCACTGAATTGCTGGATAGCAGTGGGGAGAAAACATTCCCAGAGGCACTTCTTAGCACACTATAGTTGAATAAGCCTTTGGCTAAAAGTGCTCCAAGACAGTACTTCCTGAAGATGAAGAGGATTTATCATGATGGCATCCAATTTTGCAAACATTCTCTTACTATAACAGCTTCCACTGTGTACAGGGTTAACCCAGTGATGGAGCATACTGCACTATGTGGCTGAACATTAAATGGATATATAGACGTTTGCTTGCAGTAGCTTTGCACGACACTTAAAAACCATATATAATGGACATTTCTCTTCATTTAGGCACTTCAACATCTAAAAAGTGACAGATGATCGTGATTTAACATTACTTGTACTGAAAAGCTTTTCTGAAAGCTGGTATAAGGAGAAAAGAAATATATTCACGCTTTTTAAAAAGATGTTGTCTGGGATAAGAATCCTAAATTTGTGTTGACCATTTAACATGTAATCAGCCCTAGGATTTCATTGTCAATGTATATGCAAAGAAGTGACTTAAGTGAATAAATAAAAGTGCTAGTATACCATGTGTTACACTAATGTATCAGCGTGGCACAATTTCTGTGGTTACAAACAACAATATTTAGGAGCAATCACTCTTCCTTCAAGTTTGTAGCACAGCGATCATTGAGCAGTCTGGTTCACTGAACTTTCTCTTTCCATTTCCACATGTAATCATGTCTCATTTTAGCATCTAGGACATTGCCCAGTCTTCATTCATCCTTCCACCCTATTGGTTACTTGTGTTATTTGCATACTATGTCAATCACTACTACTGTGTCTTATTTGCAGAAAAGCATGCCAACAGCATGTAATTAATAAAGATAGAAAAATCAAAGAGACGTGTCAGGCGATTCTTTTTACTATAACATCGCCAAATTTCAATCAAATCTGTCAAGACGTTTTGGAGATTATGGGGCGTTTAGCTTTTTCTCTACCCCTAAATACTGAAATACAGTACTGTCCCTTTTTCACCAGTACCTACTGACCTAGACGCATCATCCAACCATATTTCATTTTTTTTTTTTTTTAATAACTGGAAACAGTATTTTTGTTCACAAATAAGTGAGGGAGTAAGTTAGTCAACTTAGCATTTTTTATTTAGATCTAGATTTATCTAGGATATATGGATATTATATACTGTATAGATAGATGGATAGAGAGAGAGAGACATCATTCTGTTCCCAGCAGGCAGAATGAACAAATAGCAGGCATCATGTGGGTTGCACATGTCTCTAATTTTCGTTTTTCATTTCACCATATTTTAAAAGTTATATACATAAGTGCATTTTGAATTTTAAACTTGTCACTGTCAGTTACAAAAGGTTTGCCTATAATAGCCCTGACTATTATATTTTAATCAGTGAGATTAAGAATTGGTGTGTCCATTTCTCAGCCATGGTAACAAAACTCCTTACTGAAGGCTTAACTTCAGTGCAGGATCTGTACCTATAAATCAACTGCCAATACTCAATTCAAACATATGTGAGCAAAAGCTTTGTTTTCATATAGAAAAATGAAGATTAATATTAAGCACAGGTGATGGGTCTTGTTGAGCAAATCTCACCATGCCAACATTTTCTTATGCACAGATATAATATATGAAATATGAACCAATCGGAGGTCACTGTCCAGGATGCGCAGAGTGTTGCTGACTGGTGCATACACAAGCACCGACTTGTCACATTAGATATCACCTAAATATCAGGACTTTCCCAAACCAGAAACCACAGGTGGTCAAAACCATTTCTGATTTACAAAACACTTGCACCACTGCATACAACTCGATTATGACAAATGATTATAAAATATACTTAATTCAACAAGAAACTAAGCACGGCACTTCAATGTCTTTTAAACACATTAATATAGACAAATAAACTAGAAAACCTTAAAAAGGCTTTACACACATACGCAGTTCCATGCTAAAGTATGGAAAACACAAAGAAATTACATATTCTACTATTCTTCTTCCATTGACAAGTGAACACCCTCAACATCAGACGACCCAAAACAATTGTATTTCTATGACAATGTTAAGGTACAGTCACAATTTGATGAATTGGAAAAAAAATAAGTGTGTGGAACGCTATGTATACAAAATAAACAGATTCCTTACAAATTGTAATTTACAATATTCAGAAAGGCATCAATGAAAAATGATACAATTACGAATTTGCTTTTAATTAACCAAAATACATCAGAAAACATTTACTATCTCCATTGTATTGCTTTTAGTTAATTTACTTTCAGAGAAAAATCACTATTCCCATTAAGGAAAGTGGGCATATCAACATATTCGGGGAACAAGCATGCTCCACTGAGTATCAGAGGTGAGTAGTAACGAGTTACATTTACTCCGTTACATTTACTTGAGTAACTTTTTAAAAAAAAAATTGTACTTCTAAGAGTAGTTTTACTGCATCATACCTTTTACTTACCGTAGATCCCGGAATACAAGCCGACCCGGTATATTAGCCGATCCCCTTCTCTACCGACTAAATTACATGTATTTGCCGATGACCGGTATTTAAGCCGACCCGCTTCTCCAAGCAAAATTTTCTAAATTTCCTTAAAAGTGTCTCTTCGGGTATATTTATAATGTTTATCGGCGAAAATTTGAGACTGCCGGCATTTTTGATGGAAACTAGGAAGTGATTGCGGAGAAGTTTGGTAAATTGGAACCTTTGTGTTGAAACTATATACGCAAATACGGTACATCGGCGGGTGGATTTCCGGAGACTTGTTATAAATTTGATTAACTTAAATACGCAATACAGTGGACCCTTGACTTACGAACTTAATTCCTTCACAAAGGCTAACCCATAATGCGTTCCAAACCTCCCACTACAACACTTACTTAACCTTTTCATAATAAAAAACACCAATATTTTTTCTAATGTACTAACCAAAAAGTTATAAAAAGTGCCTAGCCTACTTCGATTAGGCTAGGAGCATGGCGGCGCGCAGCGGCTCAGGGCTCTCCTTTTCAGTGCACTTTTTTGTTGTTTTTGTACTTTTTTTTTTTTGTCCTTGTTTGTGCACGATCGGTTCGGCGAACATCCGCTACACCATTCAGAACCTTATAGACATCGGTGTCCAGAGCCAGACATCTGTTTTGAGTGTTTTTCATCACACGCACTACATCCCAGACAACATAGCGAGACCAGCGGGCTCTCCGTGGTTTGTTGTCGGGTCTAGGAGACAACACAGACGGAGGAGGGAAAGAAAGCAGAAGCGGGGCCGCAGATACGGCGTTATGCTAAGGCTGAAAAACAACCATACAAGCCCTATACAGAACTTTTTTCTGCACTGAAGGAGCTGCTTTTAATCTCATTGTAGATGCGTATAGTAACAGTAAGAGGCATTCTATTCTAGAAACAATTTCATACTGTACTCACCATTTAATTTGACATCTTTGGGCTGCAGGAAGGGAGGAGGAGGAGATATTTCCACACAATGTCCATCTTCGTTTCGAAATTACATCCACAAACACATGTATCTGGGCTCCGACTGACGCTACTAATGCTCTCGGTTGTTTGTTTACAATCGCGCAAGCGGATAAACGTGACCGCATCCGTTTCGTAACGCAAGATGTGGATTGTAAATCAAAATAAAAAAATTTTAAACTTCCCGATAATTTATTATAAATTTTATTAATAAAATCAACAACTAAAACACTTTTTCAAATAAATTCTTTATTTAATTTAAAGTACCGGCATGCAAAGGTGGTACTTCATCTGAAAGATGGCTCTGTGGTTTCGTCATTATTTACTTCCGTATTCATCGGCAAAACCGGCACTGCGCTGGAAATCTTGAATCTGAAATGATACTCGTATAAACCGAACCCCAAACTCCAAGCCAAAAATCTAGGGCGAAATTCTCGGCTTGTATTCAGGGATCTACGGTAAGTACATTTGTGAAGAAGAAATGCTACTTACTCCGCTACATTGGGCAACACTCGAATCGTCACTTTTTTCCATTAGATGAAGTCTAACAGACAATTTAAAATCTGCTCTGTGCAGCATATGCTGTCTTGTTGCACACACGCATTCATTGTGTCTCCAGCTCTGACGCGAGGTTTTGGATGTTCCCCACATCAAGGCGCTTCAGCTTTGAGGACAGATGTTTCATTTTCATTTGACAGCATTAACTGATCTAATCATATTGATCATGGCTTTCTCTTTTCCTTGCAGCTGTAAATTAAGCTCATTTAACATGATAGTCAGATCGGGAAAAAAATGCCAAGTCTAGCGGCCATTGATCGTTATTAAGTTACTTGTATTCTGCATGTTTAATGAAATATCAGTAGGAATTTCTCCCTAGCCATCTGCCTCAACGAAGGTATCTTTTATCATCTCTCCATCTTGGAAGGACTTCTTATGCTTAATGATCGAGTGACTCACCCAGAACGATGCTTCGGCGTGTCTGCCTTTGCTTTTGAATTCAGCTGAGTGGAAAATGACGGCTGTCCGATTAACTGCGATTTTAGTTCCCTCTCCTTTCTCTTTCTCAGATCGCTTTTCAGAAGGAAGTCAGTTTTGTTATTTTTATGAACCGTTCTAAAGTGCCTTTCCACATTTTCCTTCTTTGGAATAGCAATGATAGATTGACAGATCAGACAAACGCACTTCAATTGTGACATTGTGTAAAAAAAAAAAAAAATATCCTCTTCCAATTTCACATCCAGCCCATTACCAACACTTCTTTTTTTAAATCCTTTCTTTAGTCGATATAAATTGGAAGGCTAACTAGATCACTTAGATAGCCGGAGTTTTGCAGTAGCTTGCACGTTTGATCGTGTGTGCGGGATGACCAGTGTGTTAGAAGAAAAGAGATCTCATACTGGCCAGCCTGTATGTTAATCAAGTGGCAAATGCCATAGGGAGGATATATGTTAGACTAACATATAAAAAAAAAAAAAAAAATTTGAATGCAGCGTGATCTACCTGCACTACCTTACCAATCTACCAGTCGATAGCGATCGACTTATTGGGAACCCCTGATCTACAAAGTAGTATTCGCATACAAAACAACCAAGCATTTTGTGAAACTAGACTGCTATTACATATCATATCTGTAAAAACAGTAAGGAAAACTACTGATTGAAAGTCACAGGGTATATTATAGTTGACAGCAAAGACTTTCACCAGCTAATCAATAATGTTGAGCCATTTTACAAATAAGCCACAAAAGCTGAAAAAACAGCTAGCAACAATGAGCAAGACCATTTACTGACAAGTAATAACATACCACTTATATTGATAAAGACAGAGATGAAATCGTCAGTACTACAGGTGGCAGTGCCAGCCTGGGTGTTCCACAATACACAGAATTAGAATCTCTAAGAAGTCCCCTAACCCAGCGGTCCCCAACCACTGGGACATGGATCATTTAGTACCAGGCCACATAAAAAGAAAAAAATAAACTTTGTTTTTATTTCCATTTTATTGGATGTCAGTTTGTAGGGTCTTTATTTTTCAAAATAAAACAAGCTAAACAATCATTTCTGTAGAATAGTGACAAATGTTCTGTTGTTTATTTACCTTGACAGCCAATATAGTTGAAGGAGCTGTATCATGTAAGGTTTGGATGTGCGTACACATTGTTTTGTTTGTGTTGTACAATAAACTGTTGATTACTTTTCATAACTGTGACCATTTGTCATTCAACAATGTCCCCACCTGCTCCATTTGTGCCCCTTTCCCACACTTGTCTCTGTCACAGTTTTGATGCCCAATAATTAAGTCCACAAGTTAACCCTAGCTATAATGAGTAAAAACCAAACATCTCTGGAGAGCTTCTTTCAAAAAGGGTAAAGACCTAAAGATGTACGGCTGAAGATTGACTGCCAACAAAAAGAAAACTGCATTTAAAAGGAGTCATACTTAAATTACAAGTTTATTGCGACAGATGATTCATTCAAGCTCCCCAAGCCCACTCTATATACACTGTGTGCACAATTATTAGGCAAGTTGTATTTTTGAGGATTAATTTTAATATGGAATAAACACAGTGCTATCAGTCAATCCAAAATGTTAATAAACCTGAAACCTGAATGTTTCACAACGGAAATGTGAGTGTGAACATCATCAGGGGAATACATATGTGCGCACAATTATTAGGCAACTATTAGTGTGCAGATTTATTATTCAACTAAAGGAAAAATGAAAATTTTCCCATCTCACTTATTTTCATCTGTTATAGTGAGAATAATAAACACCTCAAAATTTACAAATAAACATCTCTGACATTTCAAAAAAAATAAATCAATCAATCAATGACCAATATAGCCACCCTTCTTTCCAATAACAGTCATAAGCCTTTCCATTCATGGAGTCTGTCAGTTTCTTGATCTGTTGACGATCAGCTTTTTGTGGAGCAGTGACTACAGCCTCCCAGACACTCTTCAGAGAGGTGTATTGTTTTTCTCCCCCGTAAATCTAGCGTTTAAGAAGTGCCCACAAGTTCTCGATAGGGTTTAGGTCAGATGAGGAAGGGGGGCCATGTCATTATTCCTTCATCTTTAAGGCCTTTACTGGCTGGCCACGCAGTGGAGAACTTCGATGCAAGTGATGGAGCATTGGCCTGCATAAAAATCATGGTCTTTTTCCTGTATCACTGTTTGAAGAAAGTGTCTTCGAAAAACTGGCAGTAGGTTTGGGAGTTGATTTTGAGTTCATCTTCAATGCAAAAAGGTCCAACTAGCTCATCTTTAAAAATACCAGCTCATACCAGTACCCCACCTCCACGTTGGAGTGGAGCTCTGTGCCCATTACTGATCCACAGGTCCATCCATCTGGTCCATCAAGAGTCACTCTCATCTCATCGGTCCATAAAACCTTTGAAAAAAAATCTGTCTTCAGATATTTCTTGGCCCAGTTTTGACGTTTCAACTTATGTTTCTTGTTCAGTGGTGGTTGGGTTTCAGCCCTCCTTGCCTTGGCCATGTCTTTGAGCACTGAACACCTTGTACTTCTGGGCACTCCAGGTAGGTTGCAGCTCTGGAATATGAAAGTACTGGAGGATAATGGGTTCCTGGTAGCTTCACGTTTGATTCTTCTCAAATCTTTGGCAGCTAATTTGCGTCTTTTGTTCTCAACACGTTTCTTGCGACCCTGTTGACTATTTGCAACAAAATGTTTGATGGTTCTGTGATCACACACCAATATCTTAGCAATTCCAAAAGTGCTGCATCCCTCTGAAAGACTTTTTACAATTTTTGACTTTTCAGAGTCAGTTAAATCTCTTTTTTGGCCCATATTTGCCAGAGGAAAACTAGCTGCCTAATAATTCTGCACACCTTGATATAGGGTGTTGATCTCATTAGGCCACACCCTCCCTCATTACACAAATACACATCACCTGACGTGCTTAAATCCAATAAGCATTCAAGTTAATACAGCTTGGAGTTGGAATATACACAAAAATGATGATATGGTCAAAATACTCACTTGCCTAATAATTGTGCACACAGTGTATGTGATGAAAGGCCAGGAAGCCTTCAAAACTGCTTCGCCACATAGAGATCAAGCACCCTGCATTAAAAGACAAGCCATTTTATTATGCTTTATTATTATTATTAGCTCAATAGTCTTAGAATGCCTACAGAAGAAGCTAAATAAAGAATCTGGCATAAGTAAATGTAACTGTAGTTTGAAATTGTTTTGCAAACTTGATTAGAACATAGGCAAGGCACACAACTACATATTTTTATTGAACCAAAAAAAGGAAAACTTCACCCCTCCACTTCATTTTGATTTAAATTCTAACGCAAAGAGAATGCAAGAGTTTGGTGCATGAAGCGACAATTGTTAAGTGAAATTTGTGGAGAATGGAAAGTCTACCATTAATGGCATTTATGTAGAAGAGGGACAAAACTAGCAGAAAAACGAATTAAACTTTACATATTAACCAACAAATTGACTGAGGTGAAGATGGACGATGTTGCTGCAAATGAAAATAATATATACCTTGATCTAAATATAGGTCAAATTCCATTACAATGAAGTGCCAGGGACCTTAAAAAATTGTTATATTGAAATTTTGTAGTAATATTCTATTTTTGTCGCTATAGTGCTGATTCAACTTGCGTCCAGGCGTTTGCAATCATTTCAATAGCTTCTTTCACGTTAGTTTTCAACTCCTCCTGTCTACAAGTTATGCTCACAAGAGAGTTTTTCTCAGCATTTCCTTGCAAGAATATACTTTCAGGGCATGAATGATGCCCAAATCCAATGGCTGAAGCACTGCCAGGCAATTGGGTGGGAGGAATTCAACTCGAACATTATCTAAATGTGGAAGCATGCTGTGGGCAGCAGAGTTATTAATCAGAATCTTCCTTTTCTTCTTCACATTGAAAGGTTTCTGAAGAACAGCTGCCGTGTCTGTGGAATATTGTTTGTTAGTTGCTGGGCCAGGGCATCCGCAGGCTCACAGTGCGGCAGCAGAGAGCTGTGGAAGAAAATTCGAAAAGTTCACAGGTTCACTTTATATTCACAGGGAAGGACTGTAACGTGCTTAAAACACTGAGGATTGGTCGACTTGACAATGATGAGGGGAATAACTTTGTGGCTACCAGTTCAGTTACAGAAAAGTAGAGCTGTCAACCTTTGTTTATATGTTTTCCTCCTCAGCATGCATCACCTTTGAGTGCTAAAGTGTGATGCGGTAGCAGCTGGTAAAAGATTCCAGTCTCATCAGCATAGATGTCTTATGCTCATAAGCTGAAATGATTTTCCTGATTTCATCTGCACACTATTTTTTGCTTTTTCAATTGGAACTGCAGATTCTTCTCCACAGATCGCTTTGGCTGCACTCCAAAACAATCCCGAAAGCGAATTAGCGAACCCCATTTGACAATAAAATCTTCTTCTAAAGTCTTGAACCCCAAAACAAGAGGCTGAGTCTTGTTACTTTAACAAAACCAGCTGTATTCAGCTTGAAAGAGGAACAGCATGGTTTTTTATTGTTAACAGGATCTACCACTCTCCTGTACACCGAAACAGCAATCAGGCAGGGTCGGGACCAGGTCAGTGGCCAAGTAATACTGTTCCCTGCACCATCCATCAAAATCTTCTCAGAGCAGCATCAGTGGCAAGCAGCTACAGCGCTGTGAGCCTGCTGTTGCCCTGGCAACAGATAAACAGTCTTCCACATACACCTTCTGGATGTTCTTCAGGGTGTCGTCCAGTTGAGGGAGGTCCCAAAAGTTTAGAAACCTCACAACAGTTTGCTTTTTCTTGAATAAGTGACTCACTAACAGGCATCTGCCATTTCTATAGGAGGATGACAAGGAGTTAAATTACCTTGGATGTTTTTCAAATACTGAAGAGCAATAAGCAAAAGGTTATCACTGAAAACCACAGAAAACAAACAGCAAAAAAACAGTTCAAGGAAAGTTCGAAGAAAGAGAAAATTTCACTATGTTTGTGTTCAGAGATCGTTGTGCACAACTGAGCTGCGACCACAGAACTAACTGCTCTATGGATGTTTCATTCAGGCATTTTAAGGTCTTTTGGGCATTACGTGGTTTTGAAAGTATCTGCTGAATGAATGTATTTCATAGTAACCGAGATTTCTACAGACTGTCTTAGGGGGAAACTGTCGGGACTGTAAAAATACTTTGTTGTAATGAATTTGACCAGTATGACAAATACAAGCCATGCAAGAACTCAGGTAAATAACCTATGAAGGCTTTATAATGTTTGTCACATTTGTGAAAAAAATGTCAAAACAAATGCATACATCCCCAAGAAAAGATTTTTCCCAATAGTGAAAAAAGTTAGATTAATTCTACAATACATGCATGACACTTTCAAGTTAATACAATAGCTTAGCTGAAACTTTAAAACATTAAATTCATGTCCCAAAAGTGCAAAGTATGTTGAATACCGTTTATTATTCACTAGGAAAAACAGTTTTACATTAAATAGCCACAAAATATACGAGGCACAGCATCCCTTCCACCATATTATATAAACAACCAATCAAAAGTTTTAGCCATCCCCCCTTTTTCCAGTCTTTATTGAAATAAGCAGCTCACGTCCAGTGAATGACCAAAAAAGATAAGTAAACCTCCAGAGGGTTTTTTTTTTTTTGCAAAAAAATGAGGTTGCTAAAAAAAATTATTTTTAGAGAACAAATAATGGGTTACAACCGACACAGCCTTTCTGTGGCAACAGAAACTACGCCTTAAAAATTGATGGAAACAGTGTACAGGTGCCCCAAGGTTTGTTGATTACTTACAAACCGTCTCTCTGTATAAAAGCACTGTCGGTTGGGGGAGCTGTGCTGAAAGACTCACTGAAGCACTACCTGGACAAAATTGCACTGTATATGGTGAGAAAAAGGCAAATAAAAAGAAGGCAGACCATTATAACTCTTAATTGTATCTCTTTCCCTTAAATAAATTTCAAAAAATAGCCAAGATGTCAGCAAGTACAGTTTCCTACACCATTAAAATGAATTTGAAAATTGGAGGAAACTGACAAGAACATGTCTGGCAAACTCAAAGCCACAACAGAATCAGAAGACAGGTTTCACAGAGTAAACAGCTTGCATGACAGGCATCTCACAGGACAGAGATCCAGGTAAGAAAGTGTCACGCTCAGCTATGAAGAGAAGGCTTTGAACTGCAGGTTTTACAGGTCGACTGGTAGCAATACTTTTATCCTGAGCAACTGATAAGAATCACTATACATAAAATTTGTTTTGAGTCATTACCAGGTAAGCAAAAAGTTAACACAATACAGAATATAATTTTAAAGAAGTGAATAATCCTCTTAAGTAGTAAAACTAGTTCTTATTGCTAAACAACAAAAAAAAAAACAAGGTTGGACCACCATCAATAGGGTCCTACAGAACCAGACTTAATACATTGTGGGGTTCAGGGCAGGGGTTCAGCACTGTGCAAAGCATCAGACAGTAAAGGAGTATACCTTAAAATGTAAGAATCCATTGGTAGTTTTAGTTAAAATACTCATTGTTAGAGTTTGTATTACTAGGGTGTTGTGCCATGTTAGCCATTATGAATGTAGTGAAAAGTCAAGCAAAATGACACCTTTTATTGGCTAACTAAAAAGATTACAATATGCAAGTTTTCGAGGCAACTCAGGCTCCTTCTTAGGGAGAAAAAAAATGCATATTAAAGCCATTAAAATGAACAAAGCCACTTTCCAGAATTTTTAAATTGAAAAGAAACAGGACATCATCTCGTTAAAGGGATATTACATTTTCAGAATTTTCAGCATATAACAGCTATAAGAAAGCAGAGTTGGATGTTGCTTTCATGACAGATGAACAAAAAAAATTCTTAAAGCTTTTGGCTTGTCCAAAGTATTACAACACTGTCAATTTTGACGTCAGATAAGTAACAGGCAAATAAGGAAATTTTAACTCATAATGCCAATTCTTAGTGTTTATTATGAAGTATGCATAATCTAGATTTATTTATATTTATGGAACATACACTAAAAACTATCAGAAACTGTTCACCTTAAACAATGCCAACAGTCTTTTTTTTTAGTAAAATTAAATTCAGAGATTTCAGGAGGAGAGTAAAGTCAAAGTAAGTAGCCACAAGAGGATGGCTGGTGGTCAATGTCTTGTATTGGGCTTCAGCCTATGTATATTCTAAAATAGTACAAGTGTGAAATGATCAAAATGGACTACAGTTATTAAAAAAACAACACCTAGAAGAGAATGAGGAATAGTACATTCTAAAGAAGGCAGTTTTCCTCTCACTGTCTATGAATAAATTGCAATATCTTTGTCTCAGTGATGTTTTTGTGAACCTCTGGACTTGTTTCTTGTAAACATTTACACAATTTTGAAATTAGTACTTCATTAGCCAGGGTCATTTAAACTAGTGATGTCTGTACAGTACAGAAAGGTATAAAGTATGTTAAAGTAAACAAAATCTCTATTTTGAAAGTAATGGAAACATCTTTGGGGAAAGCACCACATTATTTTGCAATGTGACTGCTGCACATTTACTTACAGCACTTGTGGTCTTACTGACCTTGATATTAGTATTTTTTTTTTTTAAATAAAAGTACCTGACTTAAGAAGGTAAAAGTGTTTACTACAACAGTTCAGAGGGAGTATTACACTGTTTATATGATATCCTCTGCACTCATTCCCAATGCTCTATAAAATTTGTAAAATGACATCTTTTTCATTCAACATTGGCTAACTAGTCATTGATGGGTCGAAACCTCATTCAAAATTTAGAAGGCTCACTTCTGTATCACTGAGAGTTTTAATTATAGTAGAATATATAAAGACACATGGGCATGGAAGCACATGTATTAAGTAAGCATTAATATCAGGCTGCAATTTAGCACACAATGAAATTATATTACTACTCAAATTACTTAAAAGCTCAGGCGACATACACATGCTACCACACAACTTTCATATGTCTTAATAAAGCAAAATTTCAGAATGTAGTTAATGACTTCTATATATGCATAATACTAAGGAAATCCTATATTATTTTATGATGTGTTTCGAAATAGTTTTATCCTCATGCTGGATATCACTATTTGACATGGTCTAGAGAAGTGGGACAGATGCATGATAAGAATCAATTGAACTCAAGATAAATATCAAAGTTCTCTCATGAAAATTGACTGAAGATAAATATATATGGACATGAATGATTAAACAGAAAAGGCTCAGTTTGGCTGCACAAGCTCAAATTCTGGAGTTATTTTTTTAACAGTTTTATTATTACTATTATATTCATATATATCACTCATATTTTCAGAACCTAAAGATCATCATGCTCTTGCCAACAGTAAGCAATGCTTGAATTGAGTTAACCACATCCAGAAAGAAACAAAAAATGACATAAAACTGCAATGCTACCACTGGAATACCCACTCTCATTATTTAGAAGTTCTCTTCTACACAAAACAGCAAGGTATGCTCTTAAATGTAATCTTAAAAAAATAAATACAAAAAGACACCATAAAGGATTTTACTTCACAAGCAGACATTAGTCTTCACAGCACAGCACACTAGATAGAAACGTAAAACATACTCAAGCCATACAGTAAAACCTTAAATTAAACAGAAACAAGATTTCATAGGCATTCAAATTACTTTAAGGATTTCAAAAGCCTACCACAGACTCAATTTAATGAAGTTAAAACTGGCAGCTTCAAGGTAATAGGAGCCAACTAGTAAAGACAGTAGAAGCAAAAGTTACAAACAAATGTACACAAAGTAAATTTGACTGTTTGACTTAAATTTATAAAACTTCAACAAATGAATGTGTTAACATTTCATTACAATTAAAACAACTTTTGCATTTTTCTCCGTAATAAAATTAAAATTCCTATGAAACCTTAATACATGACATTTCCCACCGCTAGTACTTAAACCAGAAATTGCCTGTTATTCACAACAGCACTTTAAGTCCATTAAGCTGTGAAGAAATGCTGATGAGCAACTAAGACAAATCCCTTATTAAATTATCTCTAAAGCATTTACAAATTAAAATTATTGGGCATTAAGGGAATATGTTCGCAAAAAAAACATTATATTGTTATATTTGTTTAACCATGCATATCGTTCATAAAAAATTTTAAATTGCCCAAAAGAAAATAAAGGTGGGTGGCACCATCTTCTGTTTCTAACCCCCTACTTATTGACAGCTGGGAACAAAGATATAGGATGATCAAGTCCAAGAGAAAGGTGCAAGCCTGCTGTTTAATTCAGTGTTTCTATTACCTTCCTCTGCCTTAATGAACCCAATTAAAACAGATGCTCTATGCAGCCATGATCAGATTCATTCTTGGAGCTAGCTTTTCAGTACTTGATCTAAAAATGTTACTACAAAATGTTAAAAATAAAAAGTGGTAAGCTTCCCGTTTTGGGGAAATCAAAATCTGTTTTTAAAGGCAACTTCTCAGCTTGTCACTACTGAGGTTTACAGTTACAGGGGTTGAGGCAGTGACTAATACAGTCACAAAAGCTACCAAAAATGATTTTTTTTTTTTTTTTAAACTTGCTGTTACCAATAGCAACTGGAAGGAATACTTGTTCCCCCAAACCAGCATATCATTATTCTCTGCAGAATTTGTTGAACAGGGTTGCACTAGCTAAGGAGTGATTGGGGGGCAGGGGGTGGGTTAATGGGTGTTAAGTCAATTACAACATGAGAGGGAAAATGTACTGCCATCATAAATACCTCAAATTATCACAGCTAAAGTAGGTAAACTGGTTTAAGTTTGAAATTCAGAAGTAAGCAACCAATGTACTGCACCCTTGTTTAAAAGGTGGATGAAGAAATTACTGGAGAAACTGAAATTTCTCAATTTCCTTCTTAAATAATTCAAACCACTTCTAAATCAAGTCAAAGTGTTCTTAGGAGCTAAATTTCAAGACAATACACATTTTACCTTAAATTCCTTTCTCCTCTATCCACATTTTACACAATGGGAGTTAAAAAAAAAAAAATACAGGTAATTGTAACAATGAAAATGAAGTTCATGTTGACTTATTATTTGAAAAGAACTGTAATTCTGTAAATTTTGATGGCAAATTGTGCTGATTTAGAAAAATGGCTTAAATTTGCAGAAGACATAACAGCATTTCAAAACCTTGTCAGATGCACTGCAGGTGAAACAAAAGGAAACAAAGAACAAAGTTCAGAAAGCCAATTACATATTTGAAACAAACAATAGCACAGAAATAAAGAAAAAAATGTGACCAGTAAGCATGTTTCTGAGTATGTAGCAGTAAATCACCTCATAGTCTTGGCTGAGCTGCATTAAACACAAATAGGAGACAAAGTATGAAGCTTTGCAGGTAAATCCAAACTGTTGGCAAGGCAAAAGAAAGCAAGTATTAACAAGGGTGCAAGTACAACTACAATCCTACAGGGTATGTAACACGTGTACCAAAACTTTATTAAAAATAAATACAAAATGACAAAAACACACGAATGTAAAGAGGAGACTAGTGCTGTTAGAACAAACATCACTATCCAAATATAATGTATTTAAAAAAGGGTTTTTACTCAAAGGAAAAGGCTGATATCCAATTATAAAGAACAGATGTACTGCACTAATTTTAACATTGAATGCCTTCTGAACTAGGCAAAAAGATAGCATGCAGTCAGCAACCAAAATACTTTCAAACTTGGGACAGCCTATTTGCCCACATATTGATAGTATGGTATCTATTCGAGCAGGACAAGAGACTATTTTATAAGCCCACTTAATCCTAAGGACAGTCACAGGGGCGGATTCACATCAGATAGTTTTGTGTGTCTATCTCGCATTTTGTTAGCTCACATTCGGGCCTTTGTTTATCATTTTAAAATCCACATGATGAGCTTCTCCTCAAAATTCATCACTTTAGATTCACAAAACTAGTCTTACTACAGACACACTATGCAAAGCTGTAGCGTTTTACAGATCTGTTTTTGCACTTCACTTCCACAATCGGCTATTTTGTAATTTTCAATGGTTAGCGTTTTATCTTCATTAGTAAACCTTACAGCCACACCCCTTCACAATGTATTTTTCACTCTAAACTGATTCTCCAAGTGTACTCCAAGTAGTTTTTCCTAAACACTTTTCTGGTGCCATAAAATGTTTTTGCATCCGAATCTGTCCCATTCATTCAAGCCCAAGATCCTTGATCAACCTGTAATAAAATATTGCTGCATCTGTAAAGGTGGATGGAATAGGGGAGTAGACAGATTGCATGGACCCTGATTTGATACTGTGGCGATAACACTTTTCCCAACTGGCTTTTAATTCTGAATGGTGCTATACAAGTTTTCATTCTCTTTATTTAATTGATTGAATTGGATGTATTATATGCCCTTTGAGTCTATATTCTTGTTTTCTATGTTTCTGTTGGTATATGTATTTGAATTTCCCCATGGGGCTAATAAAGTTTATCTAATCTAATGAACGGTTCCCTTACTTCCGCCTAATGAACACCTTCAAAGTAATCAAAGAAGTTTGCCTTTAAACTGCCTGCTTCTTGCCTACTCTTTTGTTTAACTCATTATTCTCACCCTGTGGTTAGTAACTGACCTATATTCCTCTTGATCCTTGTCCGGAAAGCAAGCCATAAAAGCTGCCAAGAAAAGGAGCTAAAATCCTTATAAGCCACACATGCTAGCATCACACTCCACAACATTGTCATTTCCACAATAATAAAGTTTAAAAAAAAAATAAATAAAAAAAAAAAAGAGTACAAACAGATATGTAAACACGATTCTGGGCATTACAAGTTCCCCAGATCTGTTAACATAATATATATTGGATTATTTACTTGTTTTTAACTGCCATATTCAAACCTCATTTTTTTTTGCTAATTTGACAGCAGTTCTGGGAACACTTGTATGTATTCAGACTAAATAAGTTGTGCTGAGGGCCACTAGAAGGAAGTACAAGTTAGAAACTTGTAGCCTTGCAACCTTTAACAGTACAAGATTTTAAAAGACAAACACTGCCCTCTAAATAAACACACTACATTTGAAACTAAACCACAAGGAAAAAAAACTGACACGTGAACATCGCTCTGTCAGCAAACACTGGTCTTTGTGTTCCAGATATTTAAAAATTCAGGTTAACTAAGATTATTCATGATCTATCACTTCTCCAAATTATATCTTTTTACAGATTAACACTGACTGATGCACAGTTCAGTCAAGTAACATAAAATCAGAAAAAACTTTCCAAAAAACAAAATGGTATCAATAAAGCTTTGGCGACGCTATGCAGTACCAGGATTATACTATGAATATTTCTGTTTTTGCTGCAAGAAAGAAATTTTGCATATCAAAAACCAACACTCAGAAAAAAACAGCCTAGTAATATTTTTACGCCACTAGCCCTCGGGGAATGCATTTTATGGATTTTTGGGGAACTTCCTGAGCATTTCTGTGATTTCGCTGAATCAGGCTGAAGCACATTTCACAGGGTTCACTCTCCACTAATAAGGAGTAACATCCGTTTACTGCTGCGTGAATGCTTCAAAATTTCCCCCTTTTCAGTTTAGGGAAGACTGATTCTTCAACTCTACAGTACTTAAGAATGGTGCATACAATTTAAAGGTGGGGGGATTTGCTTCATTCAAATTTTTAAACTTACAGTTCAAGTTACCTTCTGTGACAGGTGTTTACAAAAATGTCCCTTTTGAAATAATTATAAAGAGGAGGAGACACCATGGTTTAAAATGACAGTCAAAGTATATGTTTAGAGAGCAATTACTTAAGAGCACAACGGTGGACAGTCCCCTTCTGACAGCATGTTTATGGCCACTTAAATTGCCTTTAGAATCTTCACTACCACACCCCGTCCCCGTCCTCCAAAGTCCTGTATTTACACTAGTTGATACACTGAACATAAACATGCCTGTAAAAATAATATATATATATATATATAAATAACCCTGATAAGGCACACCTGTGAAGTGAAAACCATTTCAGGTGACTATCTGTTGAAGCTCTTCGAGAGAATGCCAAGAGTGTGCACAGCAGTAATCAGAGCAAAGGGTGGCTATTTTGAAGAAACTAGAATATAAAACATATTTTCAGTTATTTCACCTTTTTTTGTTAAGTACATAACTCCACATGTGTTCATTCATAGTTTTGATGCCTTCAGTCATGAAAATAAAGAAAACACATTGAATGAGGAGGTGTGTCCAAACTTTTGGCCTGTACTGTACACATATATACATACATACATACAGTAAATCCGGAAAGTATTCACAGCGCATCACTTTTTCCACATTTTGTTATGTTACAGCCTTATTCCAAAATGGATTAAATTCATTTTTTCCTCAGAATTCTACAACACCCCATAATGACAACGTGAAAAAAGTTTACTTGAGATTTTTGCAAACTTATTAAAATTAAAAAAACTGAGAAATCACATGTACATAAGTATTCACAGCCTTTGCTCAATACTTTGCTGATGCACCTTTGGCAGCAATTACAGCCTCAAGTCTTTTTGAATATGATGCCACAAGCTTGGCACACCTATCCTTGGCCAGTTTCGCCCATTCCTCTTTGCAGCACCTCTCAAGCTCCACCAGGTTGGATGGGAAGCGTCGGTGCACAGCCATTTTAAGATCTCTCCAGAGATGTTCAATCAGATTCAAGTAGGGGCTCTGTCTGGGCCACTCAAGGACATTCACAGAGTTGTCCTGAAGCCACTCCTCTGATATCTTGGCTGAGTGCTTAGGGTCGTTGTCCTGCTGAAAGATGAACCATCGCCCCAGTCTGAGGTCAAGAGCGCTCTGGAGCAGGTTTTCTTCCAGGATGTCTCTGTACATTGCTGCAGTCATCTTTCCCTTTATCCTGACTAGTCTCCCAGTTCCTGCCGCTGAAAAACATCCCCACAGCATAATGCTGCCACCAACATGCTTTACTGTAGGGATGGTATTGGCCAGGTGATGAGCGGTGGCTGGTTTCCTCCAAATGTGACGCCTGGCATTCACACCAAAGAGTTCAATCTTTGTCTCATCAGACCAGAGAATTATGTTTCTCATGGTCTGAGTGTCCTTCAGGTGCCTTTTGGCAAACTCCAGGTGGGCTGACATGTGCCTTTTACTAAGGAGTAGCTTCCGTCTGGCCACTCTGCCATACAGGCCTGATGTGGATTGCTGCAGAGATGGTTGTCCCTCTGGAGGGTTCTCCTTTCTCCAAAGAGGACCTCTGGAGTTCTGACAGAGTGACCATCGGGTTCTTGGTCACCTACCTGACTAAGGCCCTTCTTCCCCGATTGCTCAGTTTAGATGGCCAGCCAGATGGCCGAAGAGTCCTGGTGATTTCGAACTTCTTCCACTTACAGATGATGGAGGCCACTGTACTCATTGGGACCTTCAAAGCAGCAGAAATTTTTCTGTAACCTTCCCCAGATTTGTGCCTGTCTCGGAGGTCTACAGACAATTCCTTGGACTTCATGCTTGGTTTGTGTTCTGACATGAACTGTCAACTGTGGGACCTTATATAGACAGGTGTGTGTCTTTCCAAATCATGTCCAATCAACTGAATTTACCACAGGTGGACTCCAATTAAGCTGCAGAAACATCTCAAGGATGATCAGGGGAAACAGGATGCACCTGAGCTCAATTTTGAGCTTCATGGCAAAGGCTGTGAATACTTATGTACATGTGCTTTCTCAATTTTTTTTTATCTTTAATAAATTTGCAAAAATCTCAAGTAAACTTTTTTCACGATGTCATTATGGGGTGTTGTGTGTAGAATTCTAAGGAAAAAATTAATTTAAACAATTTTGGAATAAGGCTGTAACATAAAATGTGGAAAAAGCGATCCGCTGTGAATACTTTCCGGATGCACTGTATGTGTGTGTGTGTGTATGTATTAAAAAAATGCATAACAGAAAGCAAAGAATAATTTTGCATACAATAGAAATGAGCAAAACAAAACTAACATACAAAAATATACCCACACGTTAAAAGTATTAGACAAATGCAAATAAGTACTACTTTATAGAATAAATTTAAACAAACCATGTGATTGAGTGAGTCTAATTGAAAGTAGCAAAGAATTCTAAACTTTTGAAGCAGTAAAACTAATGTTAGGTCTCTTAGACTTCTGTACCTGCAAGATGGAAATAAAAATGATAGGCAACAGGACAGACAAATTAAATCTGCTAAGTAGGTCAGTGAGCAGCAACATAATTAATACTGACATATAAAGCTCTAACATTATAAACTGCATTCATTGATCAACAGGGAGCCAGTGCAAACTAGACAATATTGGGGTGACACTTCCTTGCTATCTTGTGTGTGTCTCAATAAAGAGCTGTGTACTGAACGATTTGCAGTTTATGCAATCACATAAGATGACTATATAGAGCATAAAAATCCAAACATAAACAAAAAAAATTAAAACATGGATGAAAAGCTCATTAAAAGGGTAATCTAAATACAAGTCCAGTTGTAAGAAGTATGCCAAACTGAAAATAGGCAGATTTGAAGACAGTTCTCATTGGAGTTTGACACACCAGTTTAAAGTCAAAAACAGTGTTTTCATACAGACATTACCATGCTTTGTCATCGGTATTTTTATTGATAAAACCCTTCATCACATAAGCAGCTGTCCGAATACTTGCAGTCATTACTTTAATTGGAGCAATTTTGTAATTTTTTTTTGTTGTATAAAAACAGAATACACAAACTAAAAAGGCCTCTGAGATCAGTCACCACCCAGGGGAATGAGGTGGAAGTGGTGCAGAGCTACAAGTATCACATAAACAGCAAACTGGACTGGCCAGACAGAAGGGCCACAGCCAACTGTACTTCCAGATGAGGTCTACTGAAATATGCAGCAAGCTGCTGAAAATTATATACCAGTCTGTAGTCAGTCAGTCAGTCATTTTCCAACCCGCTACATCCTAACACAGGGTCACGGGGGTCTGCTGGAGCCAATCTCAGCCAGCACAGGATACAAGGCAGGAACAAACCCCGGGCAGGGCGAAAGCCCACCGCAGGGCACCAATCTGTAGTAGCTAGTGTACTGTTCTGCTGTGGTCTCCTGGAGAAGCAAATTCAGCTCAAAACAGACATAAAACCCGAACAAAAAACTTATCAAGAAAGCCTGCTCCATCATACCTTGGGCACACTGGAAGCAGTTGTGGAAAAGAGGATGGCAACAAAACTTATGATAAAGCCCCTCAATCCCCTCCAAGAGAGACTACCTTGAAGCACTTTTATACATGGCCTCATTCATCCACGAGATACTTAACAGCGCATATGTGCATCTTTTTTATGCTTTCTTACGTTTTTAAAGTTATTTTTTCAATTTCTGCACAATATACATTCATTCATTGACTGTATTATATGTTCTGAAAATCTATCCTTTGTTTTTGCTGCTTTATACATCTAAATTTCCCTTTGGGATTAATAAGATTTAATATTGAAATTTATTATCCTTTTGAAATTTATAGGAATACAGTATTGTTTCAAGTATTACATAACTTAGTTTGTTTTGTTTTGTTTTTTTTTTAATCACGAGTTCAAAAAAAATTCCTAAAGATGTTGACTTTCAATTCATTTCAATGTGAAATTTAATAATTATTATAGACATTAGACAGTAATCAACCAGCAGTTACTAAGAAACTATAGTGAACTACAGGCACTAAAAACTTCTAGTCTTTTATTGAACTAACAACAATGAAAAAATATATCTATATTACGACATTTCAAAATTTAAATTACGGTATATAAGGAAATCCATTTTATGCAATATCTCCCAATTCCAACTATTAGATGGGTCAATATACGATCCACTGAAAAATGAAAGTTAGATTGGCTTAACCCTCTGTACCTGTCAAACCAGTTTTTGGGAATATACCCAAAAAGGCAGTATAACAGCCCATCTATCATTCTATATTTCCTGGCCTGAATAACAACCTAGGCATAGATCTCCTGCTATCGTACACTAATCTCTAACTCTTGCATTTCGTCACTATAGAGACATATTCCCTAAAGCCCACTATACCTATCTGTCATCATAACCACGTTAGCCAGCATTCTAGCCTTTACTATATTACTAGACTACGTACATAATACAAGTCAGTTTTGTTTTTGTTTTGTTTTTTTGTTTTTTTTTTTTTAACTCATGGGTTTGCAGAATGAAGCAAACAATTTCAGTATTTCTGTTTCATCGTGTTGATTATCTCATGGCCAAACACAAAGAGAAGTCAAGTGAGGCCAATAAAGAAGTAGGTGGTGGTGAATCAAAGCAACAAGGCACTCTGAACAGTCAAGCGCTCACATTTCTGGTAGTAGTGGAGAGGGTTCTGACGAACAGCAGCTGAAAACACAATGATACAATGCTGCAGTGGTCAGAGAATAGACGTACAGAGTGCATAGATATGAAAAAGCAGGCCAAGTGCTCTAAAATTATGCACAGGTGTTATGGTTCGGTATATGCAGTCGTACGAAGAATATGGGGTAAAGATGCGAAGATTAATGTAATGCAGAACCAAATTTACAAGTGTGAGTTCTACCTGAAAACCTTAAACTGTAAGCCTTTAGCAAGTTTAGACACAAGCTGATTGGCGTCTCATGAAATCGGTCCAACTACTGAGCCCTGCTATTTTAAGAAGCCTATAGATGCGATGGCAGACAGGAAAAAAAAAAAAAAAAGTTACAGAAGCAACTAGCATGATGAGGTGTACCTGTCACCTCCATCGACATTGATAGGGTTTTCTCTATGGCAGGTGACATAGTTACTACCAAATGATTTGCCTTCATTACTGACAATGTGGACAAAGTAATTTTATTTTTTGAAGAAAAGCTTAATATAATGAAGCCTGAGCACCATTCAAAGGTGTATAATGGATTGATACAATAGTCAATCACAAATGTGACTCTAATTAGTTGCGTAATTCAGCTCTGTATTGCTATTTATTTTGTAATATTTTCATAGTATAAGAAATGCTTTTCAGTGTATGTGCATATTTAGTGGTAGTTTGTTTGCTGTTTACACTGCTTAATACACAAAAACATTTAAGTTCCTTATTTTTATAAAGTAGTGAGCAAAGTTGTCAGTTGGCAAAATAATGCCAGACTGTACCTGGTATCTCAATCACTCTCTAATAGATCACGTATCGTAGCCTTGCTTTTGCTTTCCAGGACAGGATGTCTTTTAATAATAGAGAGATTATATAATATCTCTACGACTGGTAAACACTAACATTATTCAAAGTTATTGTCTGTTTTTACCTGCATTTTTATTACTCTTTAATTTAATATTGTTGCTTCTGCTGGATTATGTTAATTTCCCCTTGGGATTAATAAAGTATCCATCTAAAAGTTAGACCTCTTATATCATTGAAAGATGCCGAGAAATTAGTGCACGCTTTTGATTTCAGTTGACTAGATTACTGTAACACACTCCTCTCAGGACTACCCAAAAAAGACAAATCAACTGCAACTAGTGCAGAATGCAGCTGCTAGAATCCTAACTAGAAAAAGAAAAACCAAGCACATTTCTCCAGTTTTGATGTCACTACACTGGTTACCTGTGTCATTCAGAATTGACTTTAATATACTGCTTATGGTTTACAAAGCCTTAAATAATCTCGCTCCATCTTGTATATTGGAGTGTCTGACATCTTATATTCCAAATCGTAACCTTAGATCTTCAAATGAGTGTCTGCTTAGAATTCCAAGAGGTAAACTTAAGTGGTGAGGCGGCCTTCTGCTGTTATGCACCTAAAATCTGGAATAGCCTGCAAATAGGAATTTGCAAGGCTGATACGGTGGAGCACTTAAACTGCTAAAAACACATTACTTTAACATGGCTTTCTCATAACTTCATTTTAATTTAATCCTGATGATCTGCACATTCAATTAATTATCATTGCTATTCATGGTGCGCCACCACCACCTAATCAAAGCACCATGATGTCCCTACATTGATGGATTAAAGGCCAGAAGTCCACATGACCATCATCATTAAGTCCTTCCATGAGAACCCTGAATACAATGAGGACTGATCATTTATGTTAGGTAGAATGCCGAGAGGGGGCTGGGCAGTCTCATGGCCTCAGAACCCCTGCAGATTTTATTTTTTCTCCAGCCGTCTGGAGTTTTTTTTTTTGTTTTTTTTTCTGTCCTCCCTGGTCATCGGACCTTACTTTTATTCTATGTTAATTAGTGTTCTCTGATTTTATTTCTTACTTTGTCTTTTTTCTCTTTCTTCATCATGTAAAGCACTTTAAGCTACATTTGTATGAAAATGAGCTATATAAAATAAATGTTGTTATATAGTATATTTATCTCTCTCTCTCTTTATATTTTAATAGTCGGAGATGGCTTTGGCGACCCGGCCGGGACACCCAGGAGGACCGGAAGAGGGCTTACGCCTTCCTCAGACCACATGGGGGCTACTGCTCTGGTACCTATGGCTGCCAGGGGGCGCCCCAATGCCTTTGGGGCCCTGGACCTCAGCACTTCCACCACACCTGGAAGTACTGGGGGGGGGAAGAGGAGCAGGGACATCCGGAGTGATTCCGGGGAAGCAGCCAGCACTTCCGCCACACTGGGGAGTGCCGGTGGAAGATTGCCGGGAAGCACCTGGAGCACATCCGGGGGATTATAAAAGGGGCCGCCTCCTTTCATTCAGGACTAGAGTCGGGTAGAAAAGGATGAGGTCTCTGGAGGAAGCAAGGAGACGGCCTGAAGAAAGAGAAGGCATCGTTTGATGGCCAGGACTTCTGGGGATTTTGGGGTTGTTGTGCACTTGTAAATATGGCAAATAAATGTTTTTCGGGTGACATTGACGTGTCCGGGCCGGCTACCACTATAATATAAATAAATAAATAAATAAATAAATAAATAAATAAATAAAAAGTGAGCCACTCATCAAGAAATTGAATTGAATAAATGTCTACAATCAGGAGACTATAAGTTACTAAGTAACACAGCATCCTCTACCATTTGGGTTAACATACAATCAGGGGATCTTCACTTCACTTTCATCATGGCTTTTGCCATTTCTTATGTGTCCAAAGGACATGCTGATGTACAATGTGCATGGATGACAACAATGGTACTTTAAATAAATGTAACAATGCATTAATAATGTAATCAGTTTATTTCAGATTTATCATCTCATGTATGCATTAAAATTACATTCCTAATTGCCCACAAGCAGTTCCTGAAGTGGAACCAAATTTCTGGCAGTACTCAATTTGGTCAGTCTTATTCTTCCTTCATTATTACCTTTACACAAAGGGTTAGGGGGCTATACTTCAGAGGACAAAGCACAAGTATGCCTCCACTTTCCTTGTCCAGTGTCTGAATCTCACCGCATAGGTTATGTAAAATATAACAAGATGGGCCCCAGCTGCCACACAAACCTCCACATGATTTGGTAGATCAGAAAGCAAAAATTTAGTACTGATCCAATACTACTCTGTATTTATCACCATAACCATACATTTTGCCTAAGCCGCAACAATGGTTATGATGAGACCTTGACCTGGAGTCAAGCGCCCTCCACTTCCACAAATAGAAACTTAAAAACCTTTAAAGGTGCTCATTCTGAAATATGATTAATACAAGTGTCATGTACCTCATAAAAGATCACACAAGTGGCCCATGAAAAATAAAGCCTATCCAAAGTATTTGGACAAATTCATATTTCTAATGCATATAGGTCCACATAAGTGGCCCCAGGAGTTTAAATTCCTTAAAGCGCCTGTATGTGTGAAAGTATTGGACTTTAAAGAGTTTATGTGTAAGAGAGGGCTGACTGTTTATTCTGCAATAGACTAGTCTGCCACCCACTATTCCCCAAGTGACTCCCCATCATTTTAGGGTTGTTCAAAAAAAGTGTTGTATTTTAGGCTACAAATTACTTACTTGCATACCCATATGTACACAATTATTAGTTATTTTATGAACACCAGTTTCCTCTACCCAAAAAACAATAAATTTACATTATTTGCAATGCAGAAAAGTGCTGCTTGTCCCCATGATGTACTCAAGGCTTTTCACTTTGCATTGACATGTTTAAGATGCAACAACCTGGCCAATGCACTCTTCTGCAGGACGCCCTGCATCTTTTCCTAGTGTGCACTGTTTACAGGTGTGCTATGCATGCACATCTTAAAATGTTATTTTTTTTAATCAAATGTAGATTCAGTCATCCATTATACAGGTTAAGGAATACACTAATGCTATATATATTTCATAGCACTGTCAAACTTTGTTTTTTTTTTAACAAACAAATTTACATTTATAAAAGTCTTGAATATTTCTCTGGAAAAAAAATTACTGAAACAATTTCAGGCAAAACAAAAACAGATTAACAACATCGTGCATAAACAAGTACCCTTTAAATTAGAAAAAACAGTTACCTGAACAACTTATCATCCAGCCAATTATACAAGAAAAAAAATGTGTAAATGTATTAATTTCAAAGTTTATTTTTTTCAGATTTTGTAGTGACAATTTCTATCAATAGGACAGGACAAGGTAGGGTGGTTAACTGCTCTATGGAACCCTGAACTGGACTAGGTTTGAAAATATATGCACACATTATTTTTGAGCAGATTCAAGCAATTTAAAAGTTATTTGCAGTATTCTGATAAAAGGAACACATGTATAATTCTTAGATGTGGAATTTAAGATACAAAACCCTGGCATATGAATTAAACATCCCTTTCTCTGTTGAATATTTGCTAAATTATTACTGAAAGACGATATTCAACCAAACAAGGAAAATGCTATAATGCAGGTACCATAATAGTACATTTACAATGCACAAAGCAAGGTTAAAAATTTCACTAGACGAAGTTAGTCTAAGAGTATCTAACTATAACCTTCTAAAACGTTCATCTAAATCAAAAGAAAACACTTTACAACAAAAAGCACTGTGTATAAAGGATTTAAATATAATGCAAAATGTGACAAAAGATAAAGTCAGGGCTGCACAAATTTTGAACAAACAAGGCATATATCTACCATTGTTATATCATTTTTCACAGCTCTCTTCAAAGCTCAACAACAACTAACAGCAATACAAATATATATTAAATCAAAGCAAACACTGGGAAGAGACATGTCCAGAAAAAGGCAGTTAAAATTATTTTTCCAACTAAATCAATTTATAAGCAGTTCTTCAGCTACCGTAGATCCCTGAATACAAGCCGACTTGGTATATTAGCCAACCCCCTTCTCTACCTACTAAATTACATGTATTTGCCGATGACCGGTATTTAAGCCGACCCCCTTCTCCAAGCAAAATTTTCTAAATTTCCTTAAAAGTGTCTCTTCAGCTATATTTATCATGTTTATCGGTGAGAATTTGAGACTGCCGGCATTTTTGATGGAAATCAGGAAGTGATTGCGGAGAAGTTTGGTAAAATGAAGCCTTTGTGTTGAAACTATATACGCAAATACGGTACATCGGCGGGTGGATCTCCGGAGACTCGTTATAAATTTGACTAACTTAAATACGCAATACAGTGAACCCTTGACTTAAGAACTTAATTCGTTCGCGAAGGCTAACCCATAATTCGTTCCGAACCTCCCACTGCAACACTTAATTAACCTTTTCATAATAAAAAAGGGTTGTATAATGTGCATAATTTACCAAAACACCAATAATTTTTCTAATGTACTAACCAAAAAGTTATAAAAAGTGCCTAGCCTACCAGAAGTAGGCTAGATTAAGCTAGGAGCATGGCGGCGCGCAGCGGCTCAGGGCTCTCCTTTTTAGTGCACTTTTTTGTTGTTTTTGTACTTTTTTTTTTCCTTGTTTGTGCACGATCGGTTCGGCGAACATCCGCTACACCCGTCAGAACCTTATAGACATCGGTGTCCAGAGCCAGACATCTGTTTCGAGTGTTTTTCATCACACGCACAACATCCCAGACAACATAGCAAGACCAGCGGGCTCTCCGTGGATTGTTGTAGGGTCTAGGAGACGACGCAGACGGAGGAGGGAAAGAAAGCAGAAGCAGGGCCACAGATCCGGCGTTATGCTAAGTCTAAAAAAACAACCATACAAGCCCTATACAGAACTTTTTTTCTGCACTGAAGGAGCTGCTTTTAATCTCATTGTAGATGTGTATAGTGACAATAAAAGGCATTCTATTCTATTCTAGAAACAACAATTTCATACTGTACTCGCCATTTAATTTGACATCTTTGGGCTGCAGGAAGGGAGGAGGAGGAGAATGCAAATCTTTTCTTTGTAAAATTGTCGAGATGGTGGATTTCGATATGCTGTACATATTAGCGAGATCGGTCACACGAACAGCACTCTTATATTTCCACACAATTTCCATCTTCGTTTCGATTGTGATTGCTTTCTTTACCTTCTCTTCCTTCCTTAGCAATTATGTGTCTTGCTTGCATGGTCTTAGTGAATTATTTATTTATTTATTTTATATATATATATATATATATCACTGCAATGACCGAAATTACATCCACAAACACATGTATCTGGGCTCCAACTGACGCTACTAACGCTCTCGGTTCTTTGTTTACAATCACGCAAGCGGATACACGTGACCGCATTCAGGTCGTAACGCAAGATGTTGGTCGTAAATCAAAAGAAAAATTTTTATTTTAAACTTCCCGATAATTTATTATAAATTTTATTAATAAAATCAACAACTAAAACAATTTTTTTGAATAAATTCTTTATTTAATTTAAAGTACCGGCATGCAAAGTTACTTCTTCATCTGAAAGATGGCTCTGTGGTTTCGTCATTATTTATTTCCGTATTGATCGGCAAAACCGGCATTGCGCTGGAAATCTTGAATCTGAAACGATGCTCGTTGAATAAACCGACCCCAAAACTCCAAGCCAAAAATCTAGGACGTAATTCCCGGCTTATATTCCGGGATCTACGGTATATGCAAAATATCAACACATTTTTTTTTCCTTAGCCATGCGAGCTACCATTGTAAGGGTTACTTTATTGATGGGGAGAACATAAACTGGCAGCAGAATGTGCAAGAATTTCACCCCCTCTACCCCAAGCCTCTCCCACTTTGTAGCTATACATTCAAAATGTGTGTATTTGTCATTATAAATGCATACATTATTTTCCACTTAAGCATAACTTTGTTTCCAACAACCACATAGTAGCTATGACTTTTACAGTTTTGTCCCTCCCTGAAAACGATTTAATTAATGAGTGTGCCCTTAATTTTAGGTTTTAACATGGAAAAAACAATGTAGGCTTTGATGCATTGATAGTTTCTTATTACAAATGACTTCTGCATTTCTGTCATTAAACTTAATTTACTACTTGCCATTTCACTTTCAATTTTTTGTTCTAAGCAAAGCTGAATGAATCAGGGACCAACTGCGCCAAGACATGGATTTGGATCAAATTCCCGTTGGAAACTGGATCTGAAGAAACTAATTTACTAAAGGAGCTCGTCCTCAAAGCCACCAGGTAAAAGAATTGAGTAAAGCATTATACATATCCTATTTTACTATTTAAAAAAAGCTGGGACCACATTCAGGCCCCATCTGTACAGTTAGTTTGTTATTTTGATTTTGGAAGGAAATTGCATCTTTGACTGGCGACAGTTATTTTCTCTTCCAAACTTTCCTCTAGTTCCTGATGTAAGAAATCTTAGAGATATGAAAGCATGCATTAAAAATAAAACAATTTCTTCTATTTTTCGTTAGGCTTTATGGAGCAGGATTAACCACATACAAGATAATAATAAACCCAACACAATCAATAACACAAACACCCCTCAAATAAACTGTGATTGCAGTTTAAAACAGTTGAAACCACAAAACCTGAATGCATTTTTATTCCCGAAGGAAAATGCCATCAAGATGATCTAAAGCATCACCTCTGCTGATGAAAAAAAGCAAAGAAAACCTGTTCAAACAAGAAGATTTTTTAATGGCTGGAAATTAACCAACACTCAATTTAAAAGAGTAACTTCAGAAAAGACTAAAATGCATAGACAATGCTAAAAGTGAAAACTGTTAGTAACATACTATTCATCAAATCTTAGCAGATGGGGCACAGTTATTGTAAAGCAAACATTCACTGTATTCCACTTAATTTTAGATATACACTGAAAATGAAAAGTTAAAAATCTTAGCAGGTGGTGGCAACTATTCATTTTAATATGAAAACAATTTCCAGAAAAATTGCATGAAGTACAATTTCCATTCACAAACCACAATAACCATGATGTCTTATTTACAGTTATTCTGAAAAAAATCAAATCCATGAACGTATAATCCACAGATGGCCCCTGCAAATTCTTTTAAGTGAACTCTTTAAAGACTGTCATTTTAAGAAAGGGCCGTTAAATTCTTCCGGCACTTGCTGCCCACCTGTTCATGACAAACATCTCTGGACAATTTCAGACCACATGATCACATTTCTCAAAATGTAAAATGCTGATGAAGCATCTTACTTCAAAAGTATTAGTGAAGTCTCTAAAAATACCGCATACAGCATTTAATACTGTAAAATTTTTAAGATGCCTTCTCTTTCAGTGCTCTGCTTGGTAAATGTGCAATTACATGTCATTCACAAATCAAGCAAGGCTTATAAAATGGAGGGAAGAAAAGGTTTTTAAACTGCTTATATAAAAAACAAGAAAGCTTCAGTTTAGTTAAATTTTAAGAAGAGAAAAAAAAAAACACCTCAATATTGTACATTTGTAAGAAGACAGTGAAGTCAGCTGTGATTGTGTCTTAGAAGTAAACCAACAAACAGTAAGCATAGCTCTAAGGTCAGGCTAACCTTGATACCAAAGATAAACAAAGAGTCTTAGTACCATCTAAACTTTTTCATTCATTCACTTTCTACCACTTATCCTTGACCAGATCGTGGGAGCAACAGTATTAGCAAGCTTAGCAAGAAGATCTGCACATCCCTTTCCACAGCCACACTTGCCAACTCGTACTGTGGGATACCAAGGCATTCCCAGGCCATCTGGGAGATACAATTTAGCTTTTAAAACTTGCCTTTTCCCAAAAACCCAGCAGTAACTGATTTCTACAAATGCAGCAAGATTTAAAAAATAAATAAAAAAATAAAAAACAGAAGGAAAAAAAAACAAATGTCTTGCATTTCTGGTCATTCCAATGCACTGTATGGACTTGGTTTGATTGGAAATAAGTGTTTAATCCATGCATGGGTCCAATTAAGATTGTTACTAGAGAACAGAAAAATGCCTAAATCAAGAGGCACATTACACAGCTTCTAGTCAAGGGAGGTGTCAAATGATTTCCAAGGTTGATGATTGCATCCTGTAATCTAAAATCCTTATATCTGCTAGAAATTAAGAGGATGAAGTACATAACTCACATTGCCAAAGTATTATGTGCTTACCCCCTTTACAAGACAGCTAATACTGTGCTGACAGATGTTTTGCTGCATCTAAAACACCTTATTTCTCGTAGCTACATTAAATGCATTGTACTTTCATGTGAATGTTCATTGGTTGTCAGCTAAACACAGGGCAAATCCCTACAACTTAAAAAATTAAACCTAGTTGATTTTGTCAAGGCAAATCACCAATTGGTTGAACCAATTCGCCAGGGGCGTCAAACTACACAAGTGAACACATAAATGAAGTCTTCATCTGCAAGATCATGGAGTGTTGCAAGGCCTTCATACATTGTTTTCGGACTTAAGTAAACCAAATGGGAAGAAGGGTGGTAGTAAAGAGGATAGCCATCTTGTGTTACATCCCTTCCTGCTTCTCTCTTTCCATTTCATTTTATGTTTTTAGGTCTACTGTTTCATAAACATACAGTATACCCACACTGCTTGGCAAGCTGTGCTGCACTGGAATGCAACTTATCTAGCAATGAGTACAACTGCAGCTAATAAGGGATGAAACAAAGTGCCTTGCAGAGATGGGAGCACAACTGTAAAGAATAAATTGCGGGGGGGTTAGGTGGTATAGTTTTACTAATCTGCATTATCCAGGGCATAAGTTGTCACAGAAGATGGGGAGGTGCATTATGATGCAGTGCAAAGTCCATACGGAATCCCGCCATGGGCTATGGAAATAACCACTGTCCTAAACTAGAAGATGGTTGGTTGGGTTGTCTCCACACAGCTTGACAGAAAAAGGATGAAATGTTTCTTGCTGCTCAGATTAAAACCCCAGTGCAGCATCTTAAACAGCAAAAACTATGCTTCTAAAATAATGAAACACAAAGATTTGTCATCTACTGTACACTGTCATGTTATGCCTACCCAGTACAGTATTTTATTTTGAACCACAACAGAAATCTCGCTTTAATTGTACACTATGACCATCATGTTGATCAAAACTGCCAAACAAAAAATGTTCACATGCACAAAGCTAAAAACTGTTCAAGGCGCATTAAGACCTCACCGCAATTAGTAGCACCCATGGTATATCACCTTTTGCTCAATTATCTTAACATGCACTGAAAAAATGAAATTCAACCTTTATTTGAAGGAAAAATCTGAGGAAAAATCTCTAATCAACAAATTATTTTTAACAAAAACCACCTGTGCCATGATTATTGGCACCCCTAGAAATTCTTATGAACAAAGTGCAAATTAAGCATTTTTTCCCCATGTATATCGTACTTTACACTGATCAGAGTATGGAGAAACTTTCAAGTAGTAAGTAATCCACTGGGGAATAAATTGCGTGGAGGTAGCACATAGACCAAAAAATCTTATTCATTCAACAACATGGACCAGATAAGAAAACACAAAAATCAAATGACAGAAAAGTGTGTTGACCTTCATCAGTCAGAGAAAACACCCATATCTACAGTTTGGGCAATAATTGAAAAGTTCAAATCAACTGGAACGGTTACCAACTTTCCTGGAAATGGAACCAAGTTTATTTTTCTCCAGTATACAGTGATCAGAATGGCAAGAGAGGTTTTAAACAAAAAGGAAAAAAAAAAAAAACTTGATTAGAACCATGTTCTATCATCAGACAAAAACAAACATTAAGCTTTTTAGCAAACAATCAAAGCAGGTTTGGAGTAAAAAGATATTATGGCTATACCAAAAAAGAACTTGATCCCCACAGCTAAGAATGGTAGACATTCTGTAGCAATGTTGAGCTATTTTTCCTCCAAAGGCCCCCAGGACCGTTTCAGGGTAAATGACATCATGGACTATGAAATACCATGTGATTTTAAATTTAAACACAACTGACCTCTGCCAAGAAACTAAAACTGGGTGATCATTAGATTTTTCCAACAAGAGAGTGATAAAGCAGCTGAAGAGGAAAGTACACAAGAGAGGACCTTGGGGATCCTTGAGGATCTGGAGATGCTCTATAAAGAGGAATGATCCCAGATTCCCTATTCTATATTCTCCAACCTAGTAAGATAAGAGAAGACTCAATACTGTTTTATTGACAAGGGGCTGTTATACAAAGTATTAATGCAGGGCTGCCAATAATAAAGGGATATGGTTTTTGTAAAAAAAGTAATTCCTCATCAAGAAATAATTATCTGAAGAAAAAAAAATTACTTGAGGTGTAAAAGCACCTACAATGGGCATGCAAGCATCAGAACTGGACCACGGCACAATTGAAGAAGGTGGCCACGTCTGATGAATCCCATTTTCTTTTAAATCATTTGGACGACCAGGTACATGTGCATGTTGTTTACCTAAAGCAAAGACGGCAGAAGCATGCACTATGGGAAGAAGACATGCTGGTGAGGCAGTGTGGTACTCTTGGCAATGTTCTGCTGGGAAACCTTGGGCCCTTGCATTTATGTAGATGTTACTTTGACACATACTGCCTACGTAAAGATTGTTGCAGACTACATACACGACTTAATGGAAACGGGGACAGGTATTTCCTGATGGCAAACAACTCTTTTAGCAGGATAATGCACCCTGCTAGACTGTAAAAAATTTTCAGGAATGGTATGTGGAAAATGAAACAGTTCAAGGTGCTGACTTGGCCTCCAAATCCCCCAGATATCAACCTGATCTTGCATCTAAGGGATGTAAAATAAGTCAAATGCATGGAGAAATCACCTAACAACTTACAGAACCTTCAATGATGTGCTGCGAACGTACTGGCGTCAGACACCACAGGACACCTTCAGAAGACAGAGTCCATGCCTCAATTAGAAAGGGCTGTTTGTGAAGAGGGGGATGTACATAATATTAGGCAGGTGGTTTAATATTCTGGCTGATCAGTATATGTCTGGTATATGACAAAAAAAAACAACAACAACTGAAACATATCTCTGCTAATATTGGATGCAAACCATGGGCAGATTTAAAAAACACTCTTTCATTTGTACTCTCTTGACATTTAACAGTTTTGGGGGTTTAAAACTCATGATAAATAGCCAAAGGCAGGGTTGTCTTAAGGCTCAGCCATTGAAATGCTTCTGTGAACCTCTTTAGAGACACAAAGTAGTATAACTGAGCTCAACTCTACTACAGTAAGGTATGGTGCTAATTAGATTCAGTGCCGTTTTACCTGCAAATCAATAATTAAAATATGCCTCTTTTCAACGATAATCTGGAACTAGGTAAAATCATGCTAAGCTACGTCTCTGGTTCATTTCCAATGACTTACCACCCAATTCCCCATAAACTTCCTGTGAACACCAGCTAATACTCCGACCATTTGGGTTCTTGCTTAGCACGTGAAACCCAGACTAACCTTGGGCACACGTTTAAAGTAGCAATCACAAACCATTTTTGCTCATGTCCCACAGATGACAAATATGCAGATGTGGCACTATTACTGCATACCAATATAAACATTGCTTTTGGTTGCAACACATTTCTTATGCAAAATGAGTCACTAGTGTTGTGAAGTAAATCCAAATTATACAAGTGTTTACTGCAGTAGTAGTTGATCATTGTTCAATGCAATTCTGAAGGTTTGTTCCATAATATGTGGTACACAGGCAATTATCAAAACAGTTAAAAGAAAATGTACTGGGCATAAATATTTATCACTTCCATTTGATCTATAATTAATGCACAAAAAATGCCTCCTTTGGCATTCTTTCTTGTAATGGAAAAACTGGAATAAGATAGTCTGGTCCTGGAACCTAATGTTAGTGGAAAAGCAGTTTGTGTCATCCAAAGCACAAAACAGACCACCTCAAAACAAACAGCACTACGATAAATTAGGCTGTCATTTTACTTGTTTTGAAAGAACACAATTTTTTACTCTTAGATTTTTAGTCTTGCTAAGCTAATTTAAGTCATACGTGTGGGAAATGTCCAGTTCAAAGAAAAAAAAGACAAAGTGAAACAAGAAAATAAAAAAAAAAACCCTTATGGAAACCAGCCTGAACCCACTTAAATGGCTCAGATGTCAAACTACAGTCACAAACCCATTAATATAAAAATCTAAAAACACCAACAAAGTTGTACTCAACTACATCATGATGTCAGAAACATGAAGCGCAACTCTAAAATGCTTAGACAATGGCTAATACTTAGTCAATACCTAAAAGACAAAATAATTTCAAATAATACCATAACACTTACTATATTGGTCCTTGATTAGCCTATTTAAAAGAGGTTAATAATGCTGTTCCCTAAAATTACAACGAAGCTCTTTCACACTGGTCTAAAAGTCACAAAAACTACTATCATTCTGAAGAAAGTTTCTTAATTTTTACAAACAACTCCAGGAGGAACTCCTTCAAAACCTTCACACAATTCTCATTTTTCCAAATTATTCTGTTAGGAATGCATTGCCTAAATTGACAATAAACCTAAGGGAGGTTTTTAGTACCAAAAGACATTTAATTAATAAAAGGATTTGGAACCACTCCAACATTACAATGCCTCCACTTCCACTTTTTAAAGGAATATTACATTATTTCAGTAAAACAATCTTAATTTCACAAAATGTTTACTTTATCGATTCATATTATGATGACATGTTAAAGCTTCAAGTCGAGTCTAACTGAATTCATAAATAAATTTGAAAAAGACTGTTTTTACAAGATTTCTCAAAAAATATATTTTTAAACAGGAGCAATTTCAAGTTTGCTTGTTTAGGCAAAAAGAATCTATGATTATGGAAAAAGACCTCAAAGAACTGGTCAGGGCTACTGTCTCAATGCTCCAGAATTAATGGTCCTACAACAACTACTCTGCACGCAAACACCCCAAACTTTAGCAAGACATCTCTGAGCAAAAATTATTTGTATATTAGGTTAATCAGGCAACTCCACACTCACCAAATACAAGCATTAATGTGCCCGGTTTCCTCCGATAATACAAATGCAAAATATTTAGACTATGGCTTTGCTTTCTACCTAGCACCACTGGGACAGTCCCCAATTTATCCCAAGCTTAAAAATGAAAAACTATATATCTCTCTCTCTCTATATATATATTATATACATATATATATATACACAAATATACATACATACATACATATACATACATACATATACATATATATAAAATCCTAAGCCTAAAAGTGCAACAACTTTTTTAAGCACCCTCTCCACCCCTCCTCCCATCCCGGGTCTCGCCCCCCCCCCGCCCTTTACCGCCTCAATCAATACCCTGCTGTCAGTCTTCCATGCTGTACTCTGCCATCCCTCAATCGGACCTAACAGTCAGTCAAAAAAAAAAAAAAAAAAAAAAAAAGGCTTCAACCTGACTGGGACGCTACAATACGTTTGGTATCATTCTTTTCAGAATTTATTGAACTTTAAAAAAAAAATATCAAGAACTCACGTCCCACGAGACAAGACTTTGTGCCAACAGATTTAACCACGCCTGGAGCCAGAAGAAAAAAAAAAAGAGAGTCAGACAGCTGCTGTACATGCTTTCAAATGTTCGAAGTGCAGCGCAAGATGCAGATCACGCGGCATGCAGCAGCAAGCTAGCAGCTGATCGAGCAAAGAACGCACCCCCCACCCTTCACAACACGAGCGGCAGAAACACGAAGTGGCTGGCACATCACACAGGCCGGGGGTGGCAAGCTAAGCAAGCGGGGGAACCCCCAAGTAAATAAATAAAAAACATGCCTTGCGCTGAAGTATTTTATTAAAATCTTAATTTCCAAAAATTCTGTGGAAGAATGCTTCACAATTTAAAAGCTGAAATTGTCTAGCAAGGCATTACATTTGATTGCAATTTCATGCAGTTAAATAGGAACATGAGGGAGAACTTATGTATAAATACAAAAAGTACTTTTCAGAAGGAATTGTCCATTAAAAAGTGCCGTCTAGTGTTAAAGATGAGAATTCTCGTCCACTCCCTTGAACAGGGCCAGTTGCCGTTCTGGACCCAATGTTACCAGGATCTCCTTCATGAATCGGGAAATGGATTAAGGGGACAGGATTATGGAAATAGATGGACTCTCGTCAGTAATGCCCAACATGAAATTACCGAAATACGCAACTGTTTAAATAACCTACACAAGAATCAACAATTATCTTTCCGTACTGTTAAAAAAACAAGCATACTGTACATTATACGTTAACACATTTGTGCAAAAGGGTGTTCTGTAAAATTTTCCAAATCTCATTATTTCAAATAGAGTTAACTCCATCTCAAACACAAATGTTACATCTTTCTTTCAATGGCAAATTTTTAAGTTTAGTCCCATTCCGTGTGTGTAATTTAGGCTGAATATGCATTCACACCAACAAGACTTTCCAATTGAATTAATTACACAATTAAACTAAATAAATAACGGTGAAGGGTTTAAGGATTTAGACTTTGAACTTCAAACCCTGAGGTTGATGGTTGAAATTCCACTACTGACCCTTAGAAAGACACTTCAACCTGCCTGTGTTCTAATTATCAAAAACAAAATTAATGGAACCAATCAGATTTTAAAATTTCATAACACTGCGTTTAGTCAACTGCTGCCTCACTGCTCCAGGAGACTGGGCTTCAGTCCAGACCTGGTCACTGAGGAGTCTGCATTCTTCTCTTGTCTGCAGGGATTTATCTTCACGTTTTTATCTTAGTATTACAAAGACAGTTTGTGTAGACTCTAAGAAGTGAATGTAAATGATTCTTAAAAAGAACTAGTTGGTTGGTTCCTGCATTCAAGGGTAAAGTTCAGAGTTCAGCGTTTTATTTATGTTTACAAAAAAAAAAAATGTTTGCCATCTTAGATTCATCCAATAACAGACAAAATCAAAAAGAGAAGTTGACCCTTAAAAATTCTAAAATGTTTACATCGTTTTAAAAACACTTTGTTAACAACTAGCAGTTTAATGGTGCTGTTTTATCTAGAAATTTGAAGTAATATGAAAATTCCACTTCTGGAGATTTACCATCATCTCCAATATTCCTTATTAAAAAGATGTACACACCTCATTAAAAAAAGGAATTTCTGGAGTATGAGGATGTTTAAAAGACACTATCCTCCCTGTTTTAGATGATTTCCTGTTTAAAAAAAAAAACAAACATTGCTCTAACCTACACCTAACAAATCATCTACATTATCCCCAATAAAATTAGCTGCATGTTTAGTAATATGCTGGAGCTTTTGTGAAATTTTGGTGTGTCAGACTACTAAACTTGACAATGAGGCTGAAAGTGATGACAGACTGGACCACAATATGATAAAATGACAATATGAGGTCATTGTCTACTTTAAATGGTCCGAGTCTACAGAGACGAAATACTGATAATTACATTTGGAATACGTTTTGTGTATTAATATTGTGTTCCTAAGAATTACTTATTAATGCTTTGAAATCACTTCAAGTTTTATTTTGTCTGAAGCCTCCTAACTTATCAGTATGAAATAACCCCGCATGACATACCATTCGACTCATCTTGATGTCTACTTTTGCAAGAAGTCAGTTTTTTTTTTTTTGGAGTCCCCCCAACAATCACACTGAATTATTCGCCTGTAGACCCAAAAAAAAAAAAAAAAACAAAAACTCCTCATTCTAGGCCATTTTTGGAGAATATTTTGTGGAGGAATTACACCCTGACGATAAAGAGTAAACTAATAGGTGTCCACTGCAAAAATGAACAGAAAAGACTTGGATATTGTGCATGCTATGTCAAATAACCCCAGGGGCTCATCCCCCTAATGGAATACGAGGGGTCAAAGTTACTCCTTTTCACAAAACTTTGAAAAGCGGGGACTGGTATTATAGGCATGTTGAACACCTTTTAAAGTGGTTTCAAAGTTGCTGAACACAAATAATATTTTTGATATCGGATTCTTTAGCAGTGGCCGTAGCTCTCCCAGAAAATGACAAATTTCAAACAGACTATTTCAAGGTCAGCGATTAGGAATGTAATGTTACTTTGATCCTTTACTAGGGATCTAGCCCTATATGGACCTCAAACAGGTATTTTTGATTATTAATAGATTTCTCCTGGGAAAATTTGGCTTTCACAGCTCCACGTTAAATAAACAGGTCTGTGTCTCTGTGTGTGGGTGTATATATTTTTTCCCCTACACACACACAACAGAATAACTAAAATGAAAGAAAAAACAGACTTGGATTCTACCTCATGATGATATTACACCCCGAACTGCTAATTCAGACTTTTCCCAATTAAGATAATCCAAGATAGTTCCAAAGTATTTAAATTCAGTCACTATCCCTACCTGGTCACTGGAACAAAGCTGGGTGAACATGCAAATTTCTGCCACTTAAAAGTCTGCATTGAACACAATGTTGTCAGGATAGACTCCCCAATACCGACTAGAATTAAACTGATTGGAAAACCAAATGGATGGTCCAAAAGTTGTTAGGTATTTGAAAATCTTAATCGATTACTTAAATAAAGAAGACTGGAAAGGCTCCATACACAACAGCCCGTGTGTGTCAATCAAAATTCAAGTTATCTCCGATTTCCACCATAAACTACTTTCATGTCAATGGATTCAAAGACATAAATACTGCCAGGGGGCTGTACAATACTTACAGGTTGCCAAAAATGCAATAAAGCTGCAAGACCATTGTCATTTTTAAAGCTGTAAGTTTAGTCTATTAGGTTTAAATATATGAATCAAACAAAAATTGACCATCAAGTCAAAAAATTCGGCTCGTGATATTTCATTGTCTGACGACGTTGACTGCCCCCACCCCACCCCCGGCTCCAAGAAAATGATGCCAGTCCAAGACAACCACCAAGACCTCAAACTGTGCAGATTTCGTTCATTCCTTAGGCTGGAAAAATAAAAAGTAGAGTCCTTGCAGGCCCGCAACTACAACACCAAAGGGGAGGGGGCGAAATCTACTTCAACAATTATTCAAAACTCAATTTTGCACAACGAAACGAAAATAAATTTTAAAAAATGCATGGGTACTCCATAATGTCAAAAGACCCGACCCTTTATCAGATGGGTTAGCAGCAGTGAAAAAAGCAGCTTGGGAGAAGGCAGTGCATCTTTACACGAGCCATGTTGACCGGGTCTATACGTCTTAGTGGTTTTTGGTTTTTTTTTTTGTTGTTGTTAAAAAACGAAATCGATGCAAAAGTGCTAGAGTTTCAAATCATCGCACGCCGCCGAGCTAAAAAAGACGGGCAGATCACATTCTTTGTGCCATCTTCTTCATTTCCCCTGCCCGAACTCCGGCCTAGTGGGCTTCTTTATTTTATTCCTGCCCGTCGGGCAGACCTCTATTGACCGGCCGCACTATCACCACCTAACCCAACGGCCTCGGACTAACCCGCCAGGGACTCGGCGACGCTACACTTCACATCGAAAATGAGTGAAAAACGAATTAAAACGCCAAAATACAAAACATGTTTTTTTTTTCTTCCATTCCTGTTGAGATTTAAACTGAACCCCGAAGCCAAATTAAAAAAAAAAGACCCCCGAAGTGGAACGTTACCTTCTTTGGTTTTCACAGGTGCCGCGTTATTCTGCTGAGAAGCCGAGCCCGGTGTTGGGGACGTGGAGAGCTGGGACCAAGATGGCGCCCCCTCCAAACTTCCACCACTTGCACTGTTACTTTGGACACTCATCAAGCTACTTTTTTTCAAAAACGAGAAAGAAATAATTCATCCGACAGTCCCATTTAAAAACTCGCGATCTTTGCAGCTGAACGTCTCGTCTGTTTAAAAACATATCACTTGTATAAAAATATATATATATATTTCATGTTCTTCATTTCCAACTGCCACAATGGCTCTTACGGAAAAAAAGGCCCGGCTGAACAATTTCAGACAAACCTGGCGGCACCTCCGCAGTGCGTCCTGTCTCAATAACCTTTGCATGAAGCGTCACGTAGCGTCGGTCCTACTCGGCCAGCGACGAAAAATGGAAGGAAGGAAGAAAGAAAACGAGGAAATTGGAAAAGGCGAAGGACTGCAACTTGCGGTAGTAAAACACATATCCCTGCATTCCAGCAGCGAAGAAATTGTACAAAAAACTCAGCGCGTTTCCCTTCCTTTCCTCACGTAATGCACGCCACCACAACCCCCCACCCTCCAGCCCATTCATTAAAAGAAAGAGAAAAACAGAAGCCGGGCGTGCGCCCTCCTCGCTCCCGGGCTTGTGCCACCACCTACCTGGGAGAGGAGAGCAGAACAGAGGGCTTCAGCAGGCATCCGCGGGGCGACGGGGCTCTTCACTGCATTCCCATCCCGGCCTCCGTGAACTCATGCTCTCTTTGTTGCCGTCGTAAGACTCGGACAAGAACACCTCTTATTTCTCAACTATTCGAAGTTTGCAAAAGTTAACAGCATAACAACGTCCCAATGTCCGATTAATTAAAATTGTACTTTTCTTTCTCCGGTAACAAAAAGATGTAAAATACACCGCTGATAATCCTTCTGCATAGCCACACTAATTACCTGAAACACCCCCTAAAAAATTTAAAAAAAAAAAAAAAAACACACACACACACAACTTTAACGTGACAACACAAAACGCCACTTTCGCTTTCCCACAATCCAGTATGGTGGCACGAACGTGACGTCATTATTAACTCTTAAGGCTCTTTGACAACGCACTCAGCCTGCCTGTCACTCACTCACACGCACTTTACCGTGTAAGGGAAAACAATCGGCCTGCTCGCGAGACTCGAGGCTGCGGGGTCAGGCGCGACTGTAGTATCACTCCGCCGCGGCGAAAAGACCGCGCAGCCCCGGGAGCATCACAAGGTTTTTCACGGATTGAAGCCATCCGGGCAGGTATCAAACAACCGGCTTATCCTATTCAGGGTCGCAGCCCATTCCCGGTAACACCTGACTACAAGTATTATTTATACCCAAATATTCTAAAACCTGCTCCATCACAAAATCAATGTCATACACAAAATCATATCCTATTTTATATAGTGCCTTTCATATCTATTTTCATAGCTATCCTAGGCACATAGTCATATATACTGTATACTGTACAGTGCATATATATGCATGTGTGTTTATAGAACTTTAGGATATATAAATTAATACAACACAGAAAAAAGATTATGGTATATACTGTGTATAAATTATGTATTATATATATATACAAAATAAATACTTTATATCATACTTTTTCATATCTGATTATTTTCCTACCTATCTTTACCACACACACACTCTCATATATACAGTATATATAATATATAAGTTACCAGCAATGTGTGAAAAGCAGCTACTGTATAGGCTACCTAGGCATTCTATAGGATGTGTGACGTTTTTAGGCAAAGTACTAAATGTTTGTGTTACTTATATACTTTCAGTAGGCATTGTGTGTAATACTTAGGCATTATACAGAATCAGTTGCTGGTTTGCCTTTTGGCATTGCATAGAATGCCTAGGAAATGTTTGAAACTGTAATCATTTCACACTTTGATGTCCCAATTTGGCATTCTACATACTGTATATATGTATATATTGTATACAGTATATTTATACAGTATATACATATATACAGTATGTAGAATATACTGTACATATATGTAGAATATATACTGTATATTATATATATATATACTTTTCCACCTTTTATCTACCTATCTGCTGCTTATATATACAGTATATTTTATTTAAACTAATACATCATATAAAAAGGTTGTGTCCAGCGTATACAGAATATATAATATATATATGCAAAATAAACATTTGTATTGTGGCTGATAAGATAACCCTGATAAGAGCTGTTCAGTCCCTGTACAACCGGTGTCAGAGCTTGGTCCGCATTGCCGGCAGTAAGTCGAGCCCGTTTCCAGTGAGAGTTGGACTCCGCCAGGGCTGCCCTTTGTCACCGATTCTGTTCATAACTTTTATGGACAGAATTTCTAGACGCAGCCAGGGTGTTGAAGGGGTCCGGTTTGGTGGACTCAGGATTGGGTCACTGCTTTTTGCAGATGATGTTGTCCTGTTTGCTTCATCAGGCCGTGATCTTCAGCTCTCTCTGGATCGGTTCGCAGCTGAGTGTGAAGCGGCTGGGATGAGAATCAGCACCTCCAAATCCGAGACCATGGTCCTCAGCCGGAAAAGGGTGGAGTGCCCTCTCAGGGTTGGGGGCGAGATCCTGCCCCAAGTGGAGGAGTTTAAGTATCTCGGGGTCTTGTTCACGAGTGAGGGAAGAATGGATCGTGAGATCGACAGGCGGATCGGTGCGGCATCCGCAGTGATGCGGGCTCTGCATCGGTCTGTCGTGGTGAAAAAAGAGCTGAGCCGTAAGGCAAGGCTCTCAATTTACCAGTCGATCTACGTTCCTACCCTCACCTATGGTCATGAGCTATGGGTAGTGACCGAAAGAACGAGATCGCGAATACAAGCGGCTGAAATGAGTTTCCTCCGCAGGGTGTCTGGGCTTTCCCTTAAAGATAGGGTGAGGAGCTCAGTCATCCGGGAGGGGCTCAGAGTAGAGCCGCTGCTCCTCCGCATCGAAAGGAGTCAGATGAGGTGGCTCGGGCATCTGATCAGGATGCCTCCTGGACGCCTCCCTGGTGAGGTGTTCCGGGCACGTCCAACCGGGAGGAGGCCCCGGGGAAGACCCAGGACACGCTGGAGGGACTATGTCTCCCGGCTGGCCTGGGAACGCCTTGGGATTCTCCCGGAAGAGCTGGAAGAAGTGGCCGGGGAGAGGGAAGTCTGGGCTTCTCTCCTTAAGCTGCTACCCCCGCGACCCGACCTCGGATAAGCGGAAGAGGATGGATGGATGGATGGATTGTGGCTTTCATATCTTTATTTTCCTAACTGTTCTAAGTACATGTATACACACACTCACTCATATATACTATATATTGTAAATTTATATATTATATTTTATATTTATATATATACATTTATATATTGTTGTATATATATATATATATAACAAACATGTATAAACATTTGCTACTTATTTTCCTACCTATTCTACACAGTGCATACTTTACATATATATTTACATATATATATATATACTAATAAATATCTATCTCACATGGTACCTTTTTTGTTTATTTTCCTATCTTCTGCACATGTATACACAAACTGATATAAACTGTGTGTTTCATATAAATTAATACATCATAGAAAAAAAGGTTGTTGTATACAGTGTATATAAAAAATCCTGGGATGAAACAGGACTTTTTTCAAAAGATTTTTTCAAGTCCCTCTTTCCTCTCCACCATATTCAACCAACACATGGTACTCTCACCTCTCATTCGTGTGAAAGCTTTTGACAGACACAGTTCCTGCTCTCTCAGCTCTTATAATTTTTAACGTTTTCCTCACCTTAAGTTCTCAATTAAAGAAGACATATTATGTCCAAATCTTATTGAAGAATTTCATCCTGAAGGGTTATCAACAGAAAAAATGAGGACACAGGCAATCCTAGCACCAAGAAACGATGAAGTCAAACGAATTAACGCCAAAAATGTTGATTAGATACACGGCAAATTGGTTAAATGCATGTCAATAGACTGTGCTGAAAGAGTTGGTGGAGATCGTGTGGAAGATGAAAATATCAACTTACAATATCCCGAAGAATATCTACAACCATTAACACTGTCTGGTCTTCCACCAGCCGAATTACTGTAGAAAGAAGGATGTATCCCAGAAAGGTAATGTAGTACATCTTCAGGGGATAACATTACACAACAAAGGAGATCTTGATATGCCATTCGTATTAAAATGTTAAGAGTTTCCTGTTAGAATAGCTTTTGCTGTGACAATTAACAAATCTCAGAGCCAAACATTCGGAAAGTCAGAGAGAAAGAAACAAAATTCAATCACGAACAGTTACTGTATACGCTACGTTGTTACGATGTAAGTCCAAACACGGACTCAAAACTCAATGCGATATTGATGAAAATTTAATTCAAAAAATTGTTTTTACTGAAGTTTTACAGTAAAATTGTTAAAAGTTTAAAAAGTATTTGCATGTTAATTTCAAAGCCAAACAGAACAAAATTATATTACTCAATGAATAACTCTAACGCAACATGAAACATAATTTTCTTTCAATTTACTACGTTTTATTATTTTTTACTATGGTTAATTACTTGCTTTAATGTAAAATAGTTAGGTCTATTATGCATATGTAACAATTCCCATGAAAATAACAATCTGTTTAAATTGTACATCCACATCCCCATACGTTAGTGGCAGAACTGCAAAGTGCCTAGCATGTAGCGACCTGCCTGAAGGTTGGCGAGCAAAGCGAGCAGGGGGAAGGTGTTTTTATATATATATATATATATATATATATATATATATATAGTATGAGAAAGACAAGAGTACAATAAAGAGTTGGGGTACTGACTCTCATCGAGTTTTGAAAGTTACTGTCCACCCCACTATTTGGTCACTTATTCCAGGTGTCTATCATTCTCAGTGTGAAGAAAAACTTCCTAATGTTTGTGTGAAATTTCCCCTTAACAAGTTTCCAACTGTGTCCCCGTTTTCTTGTTGAACTCATTTTAAAGTCACCGTCCCGATCCACTGGACTAATTCCCTTTATAATTTTAAGCTCTTCAATTAGGTCTCCTCTTAATCTTCTTTTGCTTAAACTAAAAGTGTCACTTGCTCACAGATTTCTCTAACAAACGCCTCTTTATCTGCCCTCAGAGCCCTTCCAGCCGTCCTTCTCAGTTCCCGGTACAGACCAGAGTTGCCATTGAGCTGTGCGCTGTGACTCCTCTCGATGATATCCAGGATGCCCTGCGAGATGAAACACCTCCTCCTGGCAACACCAGTTACACCGACACAACCCTCAGCAACCTTCAGGGTCTTGTCACGGAAAGTCTCCCACATCACATTAGGATCGGCAGTCGTACCCAAATCTGAAAGTTCCTCACACAAACTGCGTGCAAACTCATTAGAAGCAGCCTGGTCTTGGAGTCTGGCCAAGTCCAGGCTCATTTTCCTAGTAGGACCTAAGCTGGATCCTAAGAGTAGCAACAACAAGTCCGTGGTCATAATTCACAAACTGGGTACTTCTGTAGACCCTGCAGTTTTGCAAGAGCTTCCAGCATCTGCCCTCAAGGATGTGATCGATCTCCTTCACCACACCACCAGTACTGGAGTACCAAGTCCAACGATGCGGTTCAGGGAGCTGGAACCAGGATCTAGCGATTCACAGCCCTTGACCTTTTGCAAAGTCAAGGAACATGGAGCCACTTTCATCACGGTCACCAGACCCATGGGGACCAAGACAATCCTCATAGCCAGCCCTGTCAGTGCCAGTTGCTGCATTGAAGTCACCCATGACCAGAGGAGTGTCACCTAGTGGGCACCCATCAACCACCGAGTGAGCAAGTGACACACCTTCTGTTGTCTAGCAATTCACGTCATGCTTACAGAGGAATCGAAGCATTACGCACATCTGAATCTGTTCCTCGGAGAGTCACAGTCAGGGCAGCTGATGGAACGGTCCTTACAGATGACACTGCAGTTGTGACCTGCTGGGCTGGCTACTTTGAGCAGTTGTTCAAAGCTGATCCTCCGGCTAGTATGTTGGATATCTCTGGGTCCACGGTCCTTGAAGCTGATCCTCCCAATCTCACGGAGATTGCACAGGTGGTGAACCAGCTGAGGGGGGGAAAGGCTGCAGGGATCTGTGGTATCCGGGGTGAACTTCTCCAGGCTAGTGGTAAGGCTGTCCCCCTGGCATTGCAAGCAATCTTTGCTTCCATTTGGGAGACTGGCATCATCCCAACTGACTGGAAAACGGGACTTATCATCTCTATCTGGAAAGGGAAGGGTGATCGCCTGGATTGCGGCAACTACAGGGGGATAACACTGCTCTCGGTGCCGGGTAAGGTCCTTGCTAGGGTCGTCCTCAATAAGATCTGTGATCACTTGCTCACCTACCAGTGACCGGAACAGTCTGGTTTTACGCCTAAGAAGTCTACCATCGACCGCATCCTGGCACTAAGGGGTCTCATGGAGCACAAACGCGAATATCAGCAGAGTTTCTTTGCAGCCTTTGTCGATTTTTGCAAAGCATTCAACTCAGTTGTGGCCCTGTGGGACATTCTAACAGTTCATGGGATCCCCTCGAGGTTGCTGAATATCGTGGTCGGCCTGTGCACTGGTACTGTGAGTGCTGTGCAGAGTGGAGGCAGGACCTCTGAGTTTTTTCCATTTGATTCTGGAGTTTGTCTGGGGTGTGTTTTTGCTCCTATTCTGTTCAATGCCTGTATGGACTGGGTGTTGGGCAAGGTCCTGGGGTCCAGCGGCTGTGGGGCATCTGTTAGTGAAGAAATATTCATGGATCTTGACTTTGCTGACGATGCTGTGATCTTCATGGAGTCAATGGAGGCTCTGATCATGGCGCTCGAGAGACTGAGTGAGGAGTCTGAGTGTCTGGGCTTGCGAGTGTCGTGATAAAAACCAACATCCAGGCCTTTAATGACCCTCTTGGGCATCGGCCATCAGCAGTGTGTCTGTTTGCGGAGAGAGTGTTGACTTTGTTGAGATGTTTACTTGCCTCAGCAGTGACGTTCATGTCTCTGGTGACTCTTCCTATGAAATCAGTAGACGGATTGGGAGAGCATGTGGGGGTCATGAGGTCGCTGGAAAGGGGTGTGTGGCACTCCTGATATCTATACAAAAGGATGAAGGTCCAAGTCTTTAGAGTCCTGGTGCTTCCTGTCTTGCTATATGGTTGCGAGACATGGACGCTATCCAGTGACCAGAGACGAAGACTGGAATCCTTTGGTACTGTGTATCTCTGGAAAATCCTTGGGTACCGCTGGTTGGACTTTGTGTTGCTCATGGAGTCCCGAATGAGGCACATTACCTGCATTGTGAGGGAGCATCAGTTACAGCACTACAGCCATATGGCGCGTTTCCCTGAGGGTGATCCGGCTCGTAAGATCCTCATTGTTGAGGACCTGAGTGGCTGGACCAGGCCAAGGGGTCGCCCACATAACACCTGGCTGCGGCAGATAGAGGGTCATTTCCGGAGGGTGGGACTGGACTGTGTGTCTGCCTGGGGGGGGTTGCAAACTGGGATCCTGAGTTGTTTTGTCGTGTAGTGGGTGCGGCAACGCACTGTACCGGTGCATGCTCCCCAACTTGACTTGAATTAAACTAATCTTTTAATCTTTTCTCATAATTCATCCCCTATTGCCCTGTCATCAGCCTATTTGCCCTTCTCTGGACTTTTTCTAGCACTGCTTTTTCTGGACTTGCTCAAGCACTGCTCACCAGTGTGTTATAAAGCCTGAGCAGAACCCTCTGTGACTTGTACTCCACACATCAAGGTGCTATATAACCTACATTCTGTTAGCTTTCTTGATGGCGTCTGAACACTGTCTGGTCCACTATGACTGCTAAATCCTTCTCATGAGGTGTACTCTCGATTTTCAGACCTCCTATTGTGTATTCAAACCTCACATTTTTACTTCCTATGTGTAATACTTTATATTTACTGACATTAACTTTCATCTGCCACAAATCTGCCCGAGTCTGTGTGTTGTCCAAGTCCCTCTGTAACAATTCAACAGATTGAAGATTATCTGCCAATCCACCCAGTTTGGCAACATCTGCTAACTTAACCAGAGTGCTATTTGCATTCTTATCCAGATCATTTATTTATAATAAAATTGATTAAATTATGTTGCTGCAGTGATTCAATTCAAAACTCTTGTCTTGGCCTTTGGTTCTCTGAATGGTTCTGCTCCTCAGTATCTCCAGTCTTTTCTTGAAGGGACAAATGGAGAGACCAGTCTCTGTTCCGTTTTTGCCTTTCTACTGACCGTCCCTCCTGTTGTAAGACATACCAAGACTAGGCAGCACTTCTCAGTTCTTACTCCAAAAGCTGTGGAATGATCTCCCTTTGTCTATTCGAACTTCAGCCAATGGAGTCATCTTTAGGTATCTCTCAAAAACACACCTCTTCATTAAATACTTTGCAACTGCTGCTGTTGTACTTACAAAGAGTTTAAGATACTGATGTTCATCTTATCTAGCGCAGGCATAATTATGTAGTAGCAATAGTAAGTAGTAATGTGACTCCTTCTCTTTCATTTTTGCATCTTGTTCTATGTTTGCTTTTGATGCTTGCATCTTCTAATCATTCTTGTATGTATTATAACTTGCTTTGTAAGTCACCTTGGATAAAGGTGTCTGCTAAATAAGTAATAATGATAGATAGATAGATAGATAGATAGATAGATAGATAGATAGATAGAT
>JANRMT010062814.1:19699896-19712364 GCA_026402145.1 Polypterus bichir lapradei | reverse complement strand
GATAGATAGATAGATAGATAGATAGATAGATAGATAGATAGATAGATAGATAGATAGATACTTTATTAATCCCAAGGGGAAATTCACATAATCCAGCAGCAGTATACTGATACAAAGAAACAATATTAAATTAAATAGTAATAAAAATGAAAAAAGTTAGCATTTACTCCCCCGGGTGGAATTGAAGAGTCGCATAGTGTGGGGGAGGAACGATCTCCTCAGTCTGTCAGTGGAGCAGGACGGTGACAGAAGTCTGTCACTGAAGCTACTCCTCTGTCTGGAGATGACACTGTTCAGTGGATGCAGTGGATTCTTCATGACTGACAGGAGTTTGCTTAATGCCCATCGCTCTGCCACGGATGTTAAACTGTCCGACTTTACTCCTACAATAGAGCCTGCCTTCTTAACAAGTTTGTCCAGGCGTGAGACGTCTTTCATCTTTATGCTGCCACCCCAGCACACCACCGTGTAAAAGAGGGCACTCGCCACAACCGTCTGGTAGAACATCTGCAGCATCTTATTGCAGATGTTGAAGGACGCCAGCCTTCTAAGAAAGTATAGTCGGCTGTGTCCTCTCTTGCATAGAGCATCAGTATTGGCAGTCCAGTCCAATTTGTCATCCAGCTGCACTCCCAGATATTTATAGATCTGCACCCTCTGCACAGTCACCTCTGATGATCACAGGGTCCATGAGGGGCCTGGGCCTCCTAAAATCCACCACCAGCTCCTTGGTTTTGCTGGTGTTAAGATGTAAGTGGTTTGAGTCGCACCATTTAACAAAGTCTTTGATTAGCTTCCTATACTCCTCCTCATGCCCACTCCTGATGCAGCCCACAATAGCAGTGTCATCAGCGAACTTTTGCACGTGACAGGACTCCGAGTCATATTGGAAGTCTGATGTATGTTGATTGAACAGGACCGGAAAAAGTACAGTCCCCTGCGGCGCTCCTGTGCTGCTGAACACAATGTCAGACCTGCAGTTCCCAAGACGCACATATTGAGGTCTGTCAGTAAGATAGTCCATGATCCATGCCACCAGGTGTGAGTCTACTCCCATCTCTGTCAGCTTGTCTCTAAGGAGCAGAGGTTGGATGGTGTTGAAGGCGCTAGAGAAGTCCAGAAACATAATTCTTACAGCACCACTGCCTCTGTCCAGGTGGGAGAGGGATCGGTGTAGCATATAGATGATGGCATCCTCCGCTCCCACCTTCTCCTGGTATGCGAACTGCAGAGGGTCGAGGGAGTGGCAGACCTGTGACCTCAGGTGGTGAAGCAGCAGCCGCTCCATGGTCTTCATCAGATGTGACGTCAGAGCGACAGGCCGGAAGTCATTCAGCTCACTAGGACGTGATACCTTTGGGACTGGGGTGATGCAAGATGTTTTCCAAAGCCTTGGGACTCTCCCCTGTTCCAGGCTCAGGTTGAAGATGCGCTGTGGAGGACTCCCCAGTTCCAATGCACAGGCCTTCAGCAGTCGTGGCGATACACCATCTGGATCTGCTGCTTTGCTGGCACGAAGTCTTTTCAGCTCTCTGCTCACATGGGCTGCTGTAATTGTGGGTGGGGATGTCTCACCTATTCTGGTATCAACAGAAGGATGATTGGAGGATGCAGTACTCTTTGCTTCCATTTGGCAGACGGACGTCATCCCAACTGACTGGAAAACGGGACTTGTCGTCCCTATCTGGAAAGGGAAGGGTGATCGCCAGGACTGTAGCAACTACAGGGGGATAACACTGATCTCGGGCCGGGTAAGGTCATTGCTAGATTCATCCTCAATACGATCAGTGATCACTTACTTACCTACAAGCGACCGGAACAGTCTGGTTTTATACGTAAGAGGTCTACCATCGATAGATAGATAGATAGATAGATAGATAGATAGATAGATAGATAGATAGATAGATAGATAGATAGATAGATGATAGGCACTATATGATAGACAGATAGATAGATAGATAGATAGATAGATAGATAGATAGATAGATAGATAGATAGATGAGAGGCACTATATGATAGATAGATAGATAGATAGATAGATAGATAGATAGATAGATAGATAGATAGATAGATAGATAGATAGATAGATAGATAGATGAGAGGCACTATATGATAGACAGATAGATAGATAGATAGAAAGATAGATAGATAGATAGATAGATAGATAGATAGATAGATAGATAGATAGATAGATAGATAGATGAGAGGCACTATATGATAGATAGACAGATAGATAGATAGATAGATAGATAGATAGATAGATAGATAGATAGATAGATAGATAGATAGATAGATAGATAGACGCACCTTCAGGATGGCAGCTTACAATGACAGATTGCGTCTCACTGCGACTGCTGCCATCGCCCACCTTCCAAATAAAGACAGCCAGGCAGCCGGCCCACCGTGCATCCCTGCTGGCCATTGAGCCCACAGTCAGGCGCACGGAGCAGCAGATGTTTTACGTTGATTTATGTGTGAAACCCTCACTTTGTGTGGTTTTCAGAAAATTTAGGGAAAAAATATTCAGCCCTCAAAGAGTTAAGGGGCCTGAGTCTTTTAAAATGAAGGTAAAAAGTTAATTAGCAGCAAGAACAGGTCACTAATGAAGAAAAGGGTTAGAATGAAAACCGGCAGCCAGAGTGGCTCTCTGGGACTGGAGTTGGAGACCCCTGGTGTACGGCTTTTCAATTTTTACTCATGATAAGGATATGGAGATTTTCAAAGTTTAGGAGCAAAAATTCAATTTCAAAATTTTATAAATTCCTCCCGGATAGTCTACAGCGAGTAAAAAATGAGGACATGTCCAGGAACATGAGGACGGTTGGCTAAAAATCTCTAATGGTTAATTCGTCTTATCATAGGCGGTGAAGTCAGTTTTCAGGTAGACTAAGACAGAAGGTGCAGGAAGACAGGAATCAACAGCCACACCACTTGCACTAAGCGTGATCAGGCCTGGCTAATACTTGAATGGGAGAACCAACCAGGAAAAGCTTGGATTGCTGTTAGAAGAGGGGTTGGTGCTGCCAGCAGGGGGCGCTGACCCTGCAGTCTGAGTGTGGATCTCAATGTCTGAGTGCGGTGACAGGGACACCATGTTGTACAAATGGCGCCGTCCTTCAGATGAGATCCTGACTCACTCTCTCCGTGGTGTTTAAAGGACTCTGGGCATCCTTCGTGAAGAGTAGGGCATATCCATGTATTTTTTGTTCTGATGTGTTTTTATGAATGTTTCTTTTTGAATTCTTTCTCCTGTGCTGCCATATTATTTTTGTATGAAAGCCGCCAATGTGGTTGTGCGGTTGGAAGGTGTTTTCCTTAACTTAATGATCAGAGGTACGCATTGTGTGACAACATCGCCATGACAGGATAACAGTTGGCATCGCTCTGAGTATTCAGATTACTTCAAAGAACTTGGCGTGCGACTTATTCCGTTAGTCTGATCTCCTGGTTTTGACTCGTTTTCGTTTCCTGACTTTGATTTTTGCCTCTCGTTTTGGTTAATAAATGTTACTCGACTTCCTAACTCCCGACTCATCAAGCATTTGCTTGTTCACCTGAACTTGAATTTAAAACCTTCCTGTACAGTCAAAAAAAGGCAGCAGCTTCTGCACAGACTGTGACACCCTATAAGGGTAAGTCAGTATTTATAATTGAATAAGACGTTCACAGCAATTTCAACAGTAAAAAGTTTTGTTTCAGGTAGATGAAGGCTGAAGGAACAGGAAGATGGAAGTCAGCAGCCACAGCACCTGAGCTTCAGAACAGGTCATCCACCTGACGCTCAGTATGGTGGGCCTGGCCAGTAGTTAGATGGGAGACCATCTAGGGAAGGCTTGGGTTGCTGCTGGAAGAGCATTGGAGTGCATGCTGGTGCGTAACATGGCACAGAGACAGAAGCCAAGCAGACTCCACAGATTACACCGAGACGTGAGCATCACAGCGTCATTTGGAACTCCCTGAGTAACAGCAGGCTGGTGATTTATAGCAGGAGCATCCGGCTAATAGTTACAGAAAGTGGGTCACGATGATCCTAATGAGACAGGTGACCAGTGGAAGTACCCAAGGCGCATACGGATGTCATGACAACACACTGCATATGGTATGTGAGCTTCAAAATATATAGGACAACGAGCGCCCATTAGTCTGATAATGGCTGAGGCACAATTACAGGAGGGACTGTCACCAGCTCATCGATCGTCACTTTTAAAGCTAATTTTGTGTTCAGTACTGTATCTGATGAACCTTCTTATTAATGCTGTATATACAAATACAGTATATATACTGTATATATATATATATATATATACAGTACATGGTCATGTGCATAGGGGACAGCTTAGGGGCTCTGGTGATTGTAATTCCTTTGCCTCTCCAGGGGTTGGCACTGTGTTCTAATGCAGCCCGGAAAATTGACGGCTGTAACACAAATGACGTCACTTCTGGTGTCCATCTATCAGGACCCACCTCTTCCTGCTGAAAGGACTTAAGACCTGAAGATCTGTCTCCTTGTGGCAATTCTCTGTTCTGAAATTGTAGTTGTGAAGACATCTCTGCAATTACTGATTGTTTAATATGTTGACATCTATGAAATTATATGGGGTTACGAGGGTGGTACCCCAACTCTTTATTGCACTCTTGTCTTTATATATTGCGGCAGACGGCCAGGGACCTTGCCCCACCGGGACATCTGGATCAGGGAAGGACCGGGAAGGACGCAATATCTTCCCTGGATGCAAGAGGGCAGAACCTCTGATTTCCATCAAGGACCACGGATACGGAGCTTGGAAGCGCAACCCTGTGGGGTTCCGTGGCCCAACCAAGGGGCAGCCTGGATGGTTCCTGAGCCCTGGAGGACAGCACTTCCGCCACACCAGGAAGTGCTGCCGCTTCAGGAACTGTGTATGTCCGGACTGCTTCCGGGTGCAAGGGCAGCACTTCCGCCACACCAGGAAGTGCTGCCGGAGTCGGGAGGAGGAAGATGGAGCTTGCGAGGGAGGAGTGGAGGCGGCCGAGGAGAGGAAAAAGGACTGAGTAACTGTGTGAGTTGGCGGAACCACTGTAAATAATAGTATAAATAAACAGCGCGTTTTGGACATTGGTGTCGTGTCTGTTTGTGGCCCGACTGGCTTTTACATGGCATCCCAGATGGGACTCTTGGACTAGCTTTTACAATATATACTAGGGGGCTCTGCCTAATGCATAACAGAAGTATTTTAAATTACAGCTCGTAATTAACCATAGTAAAAAATAGTAAAATGTAACAAATTGAAAGAAAATTATGTTTCATGTTGCGTTAGAGGTATTCATTGCGTTATACGTTTTCGTTCTGTTTGGCTTTGAAATTAACACGCAAATACATTTTTAAACTTACACTTTTTCTGTAAAACTTCAGTAAAAACAATATTTGGAATTAACTTTTCGTGAATATCGCATTGAATTTTGATTCCGTGTTTAGACTTACATCGTGACAACGCAATGTATAACTGTTTGTGATTGAATATCGTTTCTTTCTCTCTAATAAATAAACTGACTTTTTCAAATGTTTGTCCCTGTGATTTGTTAATTGTCAGAGCAAAAGCTATTCTAACGGGAAACTGTAAACATTTTAATACGAATGGCTTATCAAGATCTCCTTTGGTGTCTAGTGATGTACTACATTACCTTTCTTGTTGCCTGTTAAAATTTTACATGTCAGAATTGTTCGACTAATTTTGAATACAACTAATCGTGTCCTATTGCATAGTCCATCACTCAGACATAAATTACGCAATATCATTATGATACGTCCTTTTTTCTACAGTAATTTGTGTGGTGGAAGACCGGATGGTGTTATCGGTTGTAGATATTCTTCGTGATATTGTAAGTTGATGTTTTCATCTTCTGCACCATTACCACCAACTCTTTCAGCACAGTCTATTGATACGCATTTAACCAATTTGCAATGTAACCGATCGACAATTTTCATGTTCATTTGTTTGACTTCATCGTTTCTCAGTGCTAGGATTGCCCGTATCCTCATTTTTCCTGTTGATAACCCTTCGTGATGAAATTCTTCAATAAGATTTGGACATAATACATCTTCTTTTATTGGAAACTTAAAGTGAGGAAAACGTAAAAAAAAATTTTAAGAGCTCAGAGCAGATGAACTGTGTCTTACAAAAGCATTCACACCAATGAGACATGAGAGGACCATGTGTGTGGGCTTTAACTGGAAATGGTTGAGAGGATGGCGAGACTTGAAAAAATCTCTTAGAAATAGCCTCGTCTCGTCTCAAGATTTTCTTTTATAATAGAGAGATATTTAGTCACACGTGTATGCTTGGGTAATATTCCACCGAGACATGAGGTAGTGCTATTCCTCTGCAGAAAGGAAGATTGACACCTTTCCATTTCTGGCGTCACTTCTGGGGTTCAACCACCTAGACCTGCCTCTTACTCCCAGAATCCATAATAACTGGAAGAAACACCATCTTGGGCAGTCTGCCTGACTGAAAAGTTGAAATGACTCATTAGTTATTACCAAATGCTTTATTTAGATTTTTCTGATCATTAAAAATACGGATTGGCCTTCAAGGTGCCCCAAAACAATTTACTCTTCCTTTTTCTTATATATATATATATATATATACATATATATATGTTGTAATAAACAGACAAACTACTCACAAAGGTTTGGGGTAGTAGCCCCATATAATGTCGTCCAGACACACACACATATTATTAGATGTTCGTCTAAGGGATCAAAACATTTGATGAACAAAAAAGGTTACATCGGGGTTATTTATAGGTGAAAAAGATGGCTGGAAATGATTGGACTGGACACGGCATCACAGCAGAGGGATGGAAGTGACGCCATAAGGTCGAGACCGGAAGTGAAGTCATCGAAGGGAAGAGGGGCTGGCATCTTCGTAGTGGGACAGGAAGGGTATCTTCATGGGAGGGATAGCCGTGTTTGGGAGCCTAGATAAGGAGAAGGTAAGCGTGGTGTTTTATTATTTGTGAATTTCCCCTTGGGGATTAACACTAGAATTACCAGAGCCTATGAAAAAACTCATAGATCCGTCCCACCTTAAATCGCTTCTTAAATCCGTTCGCACCTCTCCACCAGCGTCTTGTCTTCTAAATGTGCTGATAAACACAAACTGCAAGCATCCAGCTATTCCATCCCCCCACCGACTTAGAACGTGCACGAACTTCTCCCAGCTCATGCCTCGATTGATTATGTGGGAGTGAAGTGGAGTTTTAGAGTGGAAATAATAGATTGTTATTTGGAACACATGCATTTCATGTGTGCTCCGTTTCTACAGTAATCTGTGTAAACACCTCGTTAAAACAGAAACGTTTTAATATTCTAGTAGTAAATGACAAAATGTAGGCATAAACTATATAATGTATGAAGCCTGAAGTCCGAATATCAAAGAAACATTTTCACAAAAGGTACAAATATAACAGAACAAGTGTGCTTTTATTCAAAAATATAACTGCAGAAAAAAAAGCCATGTTAGCGTGCGACATTGACACACATTTACTATAATGGCCTCGGTGGTGTAACGGTATCAACTCCTGACTGGTAATCAAAAAGTCACGAGTTCAATCCCGCACGACTCTGTTTTGAGAAGTGAACTGCTCTTATTCTCACTATTTTAGAATAAAAACATACATTTGATTTCAGTCTGTAACAGCCAGTGTAATTTATGATACTCGTAAAGGTTAGCTTTGTTTTGTTTTTTGTATTCACTTTTCATTCTCTCAGTCGCGTTCAGGATCCTTCCCTAACCCCCATCTGACACTGCTGTTTTCACATAAAGAGGCGCTACAGCTCTGAAGTGTATCATGATACTTACTACCGCGCCCCCCCACCCAGGGATCTGACACACAAACGCGGGTGAGTCTGACTTCTTCGTATCTCACTGTCACTTAACTTTTTTTTATTCAGTTTTATTGAGTGTTCCTGCTCATGCTGAATTAGTATGCACCTTATGGTCTAGGATGTAAAAAAAAAAAAAAAAAACATAGTTTCCTTTAGAAGCAAAAGCTCCCTTGTTGGAATAAGTTCTTTTAAATTGCGGCATTTTAAGTAACTGAAAATATAGGGATATGATATTAAAAGGCAATATCCCTCCCATAGTGATTACGGTGGTACAAACAAAGAATCACATGAGAGAAGTATACTTAGCTTTCTTTAATGACGATTTTACGCGGTATAACAGATGAAAGGAAGTCATAGCAAGACAATATCAAGGTATGATCTTGATCTATAGAGTCTGCCATTTTTTGTCACTGCGCTGAATGGTTTTTCCCGGACGGATGACATCATCTATTTATAGGCTTCAAAGGGTTTGGCAGCAGTTCAAGCCTTACATACTGGTTTCTCCACGTCCAGGGCCCTCTCTGGTCTCCAAACAAGGACAGTAAATTCAAACTCCACCTCCAACAAGAATAGCACAATGCTCACACTGCAGTTTGTCTCATTCTCCAAACTGCTAGGCTAATGGTTTCTAAATGCAGCCAGACTAGCCCCTGTGCCTGTATGAATGAATCCATAACAGTGTGCACAGAGACAGTAACATTAAACTTAATAATATAACAAACTGATTATAACAGGTATATATATTTGGAATTATTCATTTTATGACCTGTATAGTACATTTCGGAAAACTTTGTGGCACGGATGCAACATTATTCATATTATTCATATTCATTCGCATAACATCTTGCGGTTGTAATCAGTGACGCGTGTTTTTTTTTTCCCCGATCTTGCCAGTCCCCACACATTGCTGTATTGTGCTGTTTCTTTTGTACTCCAGGACATGCAGAGGAAAGAATAGTACAGAGAGGTCAGTTCAGCGCTATATGCAATCATCAGACGCTCCCCATCTGACACTGCTGTTTTCACATAAAGACGCGCTATAGCTCTGCAGTGTACTGGTGACTGCATTCTCGTACCAATGCTTGCAAACTGAAGTGTCTGCTCTTTACTATTCTTTACACGCGGTCACAACAACCTGCACTCTGATTGGCTCCCACCACAAGGCTGCCCACATCCCAATCATTACACAGTTTACAGTATACACCAGTCAGCCACAACATTCAAAGCACTGACAGGTTGAAGTGAATAACGCGGATTATCTTGTAACAGGGTGTCAAAGGGTGGGTTACATTAGGCAGCACGTGAACAGTCTGTTCTTCAAGAGGATGTGTTGGAAGTAGGAAAAATGAGCAAGCGTAAGGTCCTCAGTGACTGTGACAAGGGCCACATTGTGATGTCTAGAGCACCTCCAAAAACGACAGGCCTTGTAGGATCTTCCCAGTATGCAGTAGTTTGTGCCTACCAAAACCGGTCCTAGGAAAGGCAACCAGTGAAGTGGTGGCAGGGTCATGGGCACCCAAAGCTCACTGATGTGCATGAGGAGCAAAGGCTAGTCCATGTGGTCCAATCCCACAGAAGCTGAAAAATGTAACGCTGGCCATGAGAGAAAGGTCTCAGTGCACACAATGCATCACAGCTTGTTGTGTACGGGGCTACTTTGATGTGGACCTGTCCGAGTGCCCATGCTGACCCTTATGCTTCACTGAAAGCGCTTACACTGAACTGGGCCATGGAGCAATGGAAGATGGTGGCCTGGTCTGATAAGTCATGTTTTCGAAAGATGGCCGGGTGTGCGTCATTTACCTGGGGAAGAAATGGCAGCAGGATGCACTATGGGAATAAGGCAAGCTGGTGGAGGCAGTGTGATGCTCTGGGCAATGTTTTGCTGGAAAGCCTTGAGTTCTGGCATTCATGTGGATGTTACTTTGATACCTACCACCTAACTACAATGCACCCCCCCCCCCCCCATGGCAATGGTATTCACTGATGGCAGTGTCCTCCTTTAGCAGTGCCTGCCACACTGCAAACAAATTGTTCAGGAATGATTTGAGGAACACAACAAAGAGTTCAAGGTGTTGACTTGGCTTCCAAATTCCTCAGATCTCAATCTGATTGAGCATCTATGGGATGTGCTGGAAAAACAAGGCCGATCCATGAAGGGCCCCACCTCACCACTTACAGGACTTAAAGGACCTGCAGCTAACATCTTGGTCTTATGGAGTCCACATCTCGACAGGTCAGAGCTGTTTCAAAGGGGGGCACACCCCATATTACGCAGGTGGTTTTAATGTTATACACTCTATACAGGGTGGGCCAAAATGAAGTACCACATTTCTTAAGGTCATTGCACGAGGTAGAGGCAGCCGAGTGGGTTGGGTTGTGGGGGTCCTTTGATAGACGACCCCTTGTAGCCACATGCCTTGGTCTGGTGCACTCTGTGCTTTCACTGTCGAAGTGTTCTTCAAAAATAACGAATCCATCATCACTGCACAACGCGCCTTCTGAACGCACTTCAGCATTCCTCTTAACGGTGACGTCCCAAATCAGAAAACAACTCTTCAGTTTGTGGCTAAATTTAGACAGACGGGTACAACATTGAACAGAAAATCTCCAGGCCATCCTCAGACTGTACGAACGCCTGAAAACATCCAAGCTGCGAGGGCATCAATTTTGCCATCTCCTAGACATTCAGCACACAAACGTTCTTCTGCCGTAGGGATATTCAACACGTCTTTGAGGAGGATTTTATATGAGGACCTTAATTTCCATCCATACAAAATGATGGAGGTGCAGGAAATCACTGTGAGAGACTGGGAGAGCCATAGAGAGTTGTGCACCAACATTCTGAAAACCGTTCATCGAGATGCCATCGTCATGCACAGTGATGAGGCACGTTTCCATTTAAATGTTTGTGTAAATAAGCAAAACCTTCGTTATTGGGCTGAAACCATTCCTCGAGAACTTTGTCAGAGACCCCTGCACAACGAACGTGTTACAGTGTGGTGCGCCGGTGCAAAATTTGGCATTGCAGGCCCTTACTTTTTTGAGGAGAGGGGAGAAATGGCCCCTGTCACTTGAGAATGTTACTTTGAAATGCTAGAGAACTGTTTGTGGCTCCAACTGGAAGAAATGGATGTGGTGGATGCCTGGTTTCAACAGGATGGAGCAACAGCTCATACAGCATTTTGCAGGATATGTTTCCCTGTGAGGTGATGTTGGGTGGTCTTCACGTTCACCTGATCTCGCTCCATGCGATTTCATCTTGTGGGGCTCTCTCAAGTTGAAGTGATACAGACACCGACCTCAAGACCTTGAAGCCTTCAAGGACGCTATTCACCATGAAATCACCACTATCATCCTAGAATTGGCCAAACAAGTCATGCAAGGGTTCAGAAATCGTCTCGAAGAGTGTATCGCTAATGATGGCCACCACCTTGAAGACATCACTTTTGAAACACAGTGAAAAAAATCTATTTTGTATCCCCTTTCTTGTGTTGTAACGAAATTCATTTTATCTTGTGTTTTTGTAGAATAAATGTTTGAAATGTGGTACTACCTTTTGGCTCACCCTGTATATATATATATATATATATAACTAGCCATCCCTCGTGGCTTCGCCCGTGTATTAGTGAAACAGGACAGTGAGGAGGGCCCGGCCCAGCTCCCCACTCCTGACGTCACACTTCCCCTCCCCTCAGCCCGCAGCCTCTGTCTCGGATTAGCATGAATATATCACTCCAGCAAGTGAACTATGCTTCTTAGCACAATGAGAGAAGTCGCAAAATCAACCAGAATGTTCAAGCAAATTATTTAAAAAAAAAAGATCTAAATCCGTTAAGTGGTTCTCTCGTTAGCTAACTAAGTGAAGTTAAGGTTACGTCCCGAGGCAGACGTGTGAGTGAGGAGGGCAGCGCCACCCTCCCCACAGTCTGATGAGTCTCTCTCGGTTTCACGCTAATAAATTGATACTGCAAGTGAACTATAATACTTTACCGTGACATTATTTTCTTCTACAATCAGGCACTGCCATGTTGTTATTCGCAGCTCCCAGTTGCCAGGATGGTTGTGTAGCATGACACCCTACCATGCATCATCAGCGATACCCTTTAAATCCAGCATGAAGAGTCTTCTGGTAGTCATGATTTGGGTAAAAACCATTAACAAGCGAAACGCGTATTCTTTGTCAACTTTCTGGTTCCCGATTCTAGAGTTTCTCTCTCTGATCTTGACTTCTGGTATACGATTCTGGTGGATGAACGTTTCATCTCCTGGTCCTCTTCATGTATTTGGGCAGAAAATAACACACTTTAATAATACAACTTTTATAAGTCAGTGGATAACCGATGTTCTCTACTATTTGAAATTGGAATAAAAAACAAGTTCTCACTTAGAGGATCAGTTGAAAACTTTTTAAAAATATGGTAAGATTTAATTAAAAAAACTTTTAGAACTGAAAGGCACTATATAATAGATAGATAGATAGATAGATAGATAGATAGATAGATAGATAGATAGATAGATAGATAGATAGATAGATAGATAGAACTGAAAGGCACTATATAATAGATAGATAGATAGATAGATAGATAGATAGATAG
>JANRMT010062814.1:19675343-19694066 GCA_026402145.1 Polypterus bichir lapradei | reverse complement strand
GTGATAGAGCAAGAGGGTCAAAACTGAAAGTACAAGTGAGAAAAGAACACAAAGATATATTTCAGAGATTTGGTAAGCGCAGATCAAATAAGGGGTTGCACTGAAAGCCGTCCTTTTATTTGGTCGAGTCGATTATCCACGGGTCCAGGCCTCAGATGCAAGCAATACAGGAAGTGGACCAAATGACGGAAAGGACACTGGTGGCTAAATCATGACAAACTTTTCATGAAATAAACCCTTTTTATTTTTTAAAGTTGCCACATTTGTGCTCATTACTAGCCAGGGTTTGACAGTGATATCCCCCTCCAGTGGGCATTTCCAGAAGCATTTTTGGAAGTACGTTTTGGACTCCTAGTCTATAACGAAGACTGCCAGGGGTCCCACACCCTTCGGCACAAACCAATATATCAGCCACAATTTTCATATTCCACATTTTTGTGTCATTTTTCAATTATAAAACTTGGACTGAAAAACAAATGTTAAATTAAAAATGAAAAACTACATGATAGGTTTCAGGTAAGGTCCCCCAAAAACTGGAGTTGAAATTTATCATTTAGGTCTATTTGTTTTTTCATTTTTTGTTAACTTTATTGATTCTCTTTTTGTATGTGTGAAGTGTTTTGTGGGTGGTCCCCAATGAGGTGGGCCCACTTGCCCATCACAGTCAAAGGACTGCTCTCAGCCCTAGAAAGGCAGAGGTACCCACAGTCCTTTGCGGTTCATTGATTGGCGAGTTTATTTGTGAATTACTGCATTTTGGACCTTTGTGCTCAGTTTTTTGACTATTTTTTGGGTTTGCGTTTTGGGATTTGCTTGCCTTTGTCATTTCAGGCAACACCTTTGGCCCTTTGGAGCTTATTTTTGTTACAGAGCATTTCTGTTTGTAATAAATTGTCACGCATTTGCACTGGAGGACCTCCTTGCAGATTTAGTCGAGGTATGTAATAACCCGCTGTGACAAGAGGGGCCGCTGCCGCTAATGTTGTCATCTCTTTCTTTTCCCACAGTGCAGAGAAGCTGGCCGTTGAAGGCATATAGCTCTGCCCCTTCAGGTCCAGCTGCTATAAGATCCCGCCCATTGAAGGCATGTAGCCCCGCCCCTTCAAGTCCAGCTGCTATAAGATCCCGCCCATTGAAGGCATGTAGCCCCACCCCTTCAAGTCCAGCTGCTATAAGATCCCGCCCATTGTAGACATTTAGCTCCGCTTCTTCAGGTCCAGCTGCTATAAGATCCCAGGAGTCTTGGAAAGAGGCGTCATTACTGGTCAGAGCAACCCGCCAGGTGGAGCTCCGCTGGACTTTAATGGCAGGCTTCGGACTATGTAGGCCTAAAAATGGAGAATAAGTAAAAACACTTTAAATGTTCCAAAATACAACGGCATTTTATGCATTTTCAGTTAACGAGGTTGAGCGCTTGTTTTGGGGTCTTTTTAAGGTCTGGATTCAGACTCTTTATTTAGTTGTTTGTTTTAAGACCTTCTTTTGTTGTTATGAATTATTCTCTACGGTTTCATCGGCCAAGTCTACGGATTACCAAACACCCTGTTTGATGCTCGATTTGGTGGTTGGTTATTCTCTCTGTGTCGTTTCTTTAAGGTTTCCACTCCTGCTTGTGATTTTGTGACTTCAGTTTTGGCTTTGGTAGATCTTATGGTTTAAACCAGGGGTGCCCACACTTTTTTGGCTTGCAAGCTACTTTTAAAATGACCAGGTCGAAATGATCAACCTACATTAAAAATGCTATATACATATACATATATATACTGAGTATACTTTATACATAAAATGTATGTTGTTGTACCTTGCATAACTGAATAACCTTTTCAATACAATTCAATACATTTATGGTCACTACAGATTTAATAATCTTCATGTGGGAAAAGGCTGACTCGCATAAATAAGCACAGCCGAATAATGCAGTCAAGGAGCTTTTGAATTCAGCCGAGTGAAAAATGACGGCTGTCCGATTAACTGCGATTTTAGTTCCCTCTCCTTTCTCTTTCTCAGATCGCTTTTTGGAAGGAATTCAGTTTCGTAGTTTTTTATGAACAGTTCGAAAGTGCCTTTCCACATTTTCCTTCTTTGGAATAGCAATGATAGATTGACAGATCAGACAAACACACTTCAATTGTGACATTGTGATTTTGGGAGACTGGTTCATCTTGCCCGAAGAAGGAGACCTGAGTTGTCCTGAACGCCTGCATATGGTAATCTGTTCAAGTTAGCCAGTAGAAGATGCCATTTTGCTTGAGTTCTCATTTCAGTCCGAGTGAATTTTGATTAGGATGTTCCTCTGGAGTGGTGTACTGTGGATTCACAAAGTATTCACAGACCCCAAATAATTCAGCGCTTTGCAGAAGCCCCTTTGGCAGCAGTTCCAACATCAGCTCTACTTTAGTGAGTCTCTATAAGCTTTGCATACCTCAGTTTGGGCAGTTAATCTCCTCCTTCCTGGCAGATCCTCTCAAGCTCCATTAGATTGGATAGGAAGCCATCTTTAGGTCTCTCCACAGATGTTCTATGCAGTTTGGCTGGGCCACTCAAGGACACTCAGAGACTTGTCCCGAAGCCACTCTAGCGTCGTCTTGGCTGTGTGCTTGGGGGTCATTGCTGTGCTGAATGGTGACCCGTCACCCCAGTCCTGGAGCAGACCTTCTTCAAGGACCTCTCTGTGTTTGGCTGCTCGTCCTTCCCCCACTTCTGACCAGTCACCCTGCCCCTGCACCCCCATAAGCATGATGCTGCTACCACTGCCATGCTTCACTATCGGGATGGTATTTGACAGATGATGAGCCATGCCAGTGCCTGTAGTTCTGCCCAGAGAGCTCAATTTTTGGTTCCTCAGACCAGAGGATCTTTTTCTGCCCGCTCTCAGGGTCTTTTTAATGCCTTTTGACAAACTCCAAGCAGGCTGCCATATGCGTTTTGCTCCAGTGGCGCAGTGGTAAGGAGATTGTGGGTTTGCTTCTTGGGTCCTCGCTGCATGGGGAGCTCTTCTTCTTCTTATCATCATTATTAAGAGTCACTGTCCACTCTGCCCTAAATGCCAGATTGCTGGGGTTCTGCTGAGATGGCCGTCCTCCCAGCCCAGGTCTTGTGAAGCTCTGTTAGAATGACCTTTGTGTCCATGGCCACCCACCCCAGTCAAGGCCCTTCTTGCTCAGTTACTCAGTTTGGCCGGATGGCCATCTCCAAGAAGGGTCCTGGTGGTTCTGAACTTCTTCCTTTCCACAGATGCCCAACTGAGTGCTCCTTTGGGCACATACAGAGCTTTACAGACCATTTGATCCTCTTGTCCTGATCTCTGCCTCACCACAAGTTGATTGTGGGGGTCTACACAGAGTTCCTGGGACCTCAAGGCTTAGTTTCTGTCCTAACAGGCAGTGAGAATCGTAGGACCACCTAAAGTCAGGTACAATCGTGGGCCGATCAACTCAGTTTGTCCCAAGTTGACTCCATTCGGGTTCTCGACACATCTCAGGGAGAATTAAAGCAGACAGGATGACCCGAGCACAACTTGGAGCTTCACAGCCAAGGGTCCAAATGCTTACAAGAGACGAGAGATTTCAGTTTTTGACGTTAAGTAAATTTGAAAAGCTTTGGAGAGACCTGAAGAGGGCAGCTTACAGACACGTCTCAATCAGTTTAACAAACTTTGAGGGGATCTGCCAGGGAAGAACGGGACAGACTGCCCAAATCGAGGTGTGCCAAGCTTGTAGAGACTCAGCCAAGAAGACTCAAAAACTGGAAGAACTGGAAGGGGGCTTCCACAAAGTGCTGAATGAATGAAGGGTCTCAATACTTCAGTTCAGTTTGTGATTTTTATTACATTCACAAACCTTTCTGTAAACTTGTTGTCACTTTGTCATTAAATGAAATTGAGTGCAGATTGATAGGAAAAAAATTGCAAATTTATTCATTGAAAATGAAATCCAATGCTCAGTAAAGTGGGCAGAGAATGAAGGGGTCCGAAGACGTTCTCAGTCCCCTGGAGGTAATATTATATTACATTGCGTTCTCATTTTACCTCAGCGCCATTTCGTGGTCCTGTTGTCACCACGTGTCACTGTGGTTGCTGTGTGATGTCACCCGTCAAGACATCATCTCAGATTGTGGACAAAGCAAACAAAAACTTTGACTGTGATTTTGGCGAGTCCTGTGGTTCATGAATAACCGGAATCCCCTCTTTGGTGTCGAGTCGGGCTTCTCGTTTCGGGTTTCAGCGCTCGATGTGCTCCACTTCACTTCACTTCACTTCGTGTGTCACCTCCTGGTTTCTTGTTTAACCCGAGTGCCTCAGTGCGCCAGGGCCGACGTTCACTTTGTTTTTATCATGTTTGTCTCCCTTCTTGCTGGTTGCTTGCACTTGTCTTTTCGGGGGTGGGTGGTGTCAGCCCCCCCCCCCCCCCCAACCCGACCTGCCCAGATTCTCCTTCCTATTTGATGCATGCATTTCAATTTCAGTTTCATTTTGTCCTGATGAAGCAGACTTCTGCCATTCCAGGCCTCGACTCTGCTCCTTGAAATGCTCCCAGATTGCCTTTTCAGGCCGACAGTGGGCTCGCCTCATCCCCTGGCCCTCATTTTGGATTTCTTATTTCTTCAGTCCCCTCTAGCCGTGGCAGTTGCTAAGCAACACCTAGTGTATTATTCAGCAGTCACAGGACGGGTTGGGGGTGGTGGTGGTGGCGGGGGTGAGGGGGGTTGGGGCAGCCAAATAAAACTGAGATGCTCAGAGGCGCCTTTCTTTGTTGGTGTGCTCGGTGGTCTCAAGTGGTCTTTCAGGGCTTTGCCAGTTTTTGGATCTTTGTTTTCATTTTTTTGGTTTCGCCTGCTCTTCTTGTGTCTTTCTGTGTTTGATCCTCTACACACTTTTTTTGGAGCAATTTTGACTAATCATTAAGTTATTAACATTAGAGTCAGAGGGCAGTTACTGGTGCTGATTGGCAGGAGACCCCACCTCTTGGGGGACCACCCACAGCATGCATGGAACATCACCAAGGCATTGAAATATAGACACAATTAATCTCTCTCAATATATACACTCACCTAAAGGATTATTAGGAACACCATACTAATACGGTGTTTGACCCCCTTTCGCCTTCAGAACTGCCTTAATTCTACGTGGCATTGATTCAACAAGGTGCTGAAAGCATTCTTTAGAAATGTTGGCCCATATTGATAGGATAGCATCTTGCAGTTGATGGAGATTTGTGGGATGCACATCTAGGGCACGAAGCTCCCGTTCCACCACATCCCAAAGATGCTCTATTGGGTTGAGATCTGGTGACTGTGGGGGCCATTTTAGTACAGTGAACTCATTGTCATGTTCAAGAAACCAATTTGAAATGATTCGAGCTTTGTGACATGGTGCATTATCCTGCTGGAAGTAGCCATCAGAGGATGGGTACATGGTGGTCATGAAGGGATGGACATGGTCAGAAACAATGCTCAGGTAGCCCGTGGCATTTAAACGATGCCCAATTGGCACTAAGGGGCCTAAAGTGTGCCAAGAAAACATCCCCCACACCATTACACCACCACCACCAGCCTGCACAGTGGTAACAAGGCATGATGGATCCATGTTCTCATTCTGTTTACGCCAAATTCTGACTCTACCATTTGAATGTCTCAACAGAAATCAAGACTCATCAGACCAGGCAACATTTTTCCAGTCTTCAACTGTCCAATTTTGGTGAGCTCGTGCAAATTGTAGCCTCTTTTTCCTATTTGTAGTGGAGATGAGTAGTACCCGGTGGGGTCTTCTGCTGTTGTAGCCCATCCGCCTCAAGGTTGTGCGTGTTGTGGCTTCACAAATGCTTTGCTGCATACCTCGGTTGTAACGAGTGGTTATTTCAGTCAAAGTTGCTCTTCTATCAGCTTGAATCAGTCGGCCCATTCTCCTCTGACCTCTAGCATCAACAAGGCATTTTCGCCTACAGGACTACCGCATACTGGATGTTTTTCCCTTTTCACACCATTCTTTGTAAACCCTAGAAATGGTTGTGCGTGAAAATCCCAGTAACTGAGCAGATTGTGAAATACTCAGACCGGCCCGTCTGGCACCAACAACCATACCACACTTAGAATTGCTTAAATCACCTTTCTTTCCCATTCTGACAATCAGTTTGGAGTTTAGGAGATTGTCTTGACCAGGACCACACCCCTAAATGCATTGAAGCAACTGCCATGTGATTGGTTGATTAGATAATTGCATTAATGAGAAATTGAACAGGTGTTCCTAATAATCCTTTAGGTGAGTGTATATATATATATATATATATATAAAAAATCCAAAATCTGTCTGTCTGTCTGCTTTTCACGAGAGAACTACTTAACAGATTTAGATCAGGTTTTTTTTCTATAATTTGCTTGAACATTCTAGTTAATTTTGCGACTCACAGTTCACTTGTGGCTGCTAATTTATTTGTACAAATCTGAGAGAGAGGCTGCAGGCTGAGGGGGCCTTAGGAGTAGGGGAGGGGGCGGGGCCTCAGGAGTGAGAAGGGGCGGGGCCCTCCTCACTCATTTACTCACTCATTTACCCACTGTTCGAGTTGCTCTACCTCTCGCCACGTGTTGGAGCGGGATCTGTTTGTTCAGCAGACATTATCATCTACAGATTGTTAAGGAGTAACGTTTGACGTTTTTATGACAGAGATCAGAGCTACGTGTGGTTTAGAGGGTAGCTGCTCATTGCCAGAGATATCAGAGCCACGTGCTCTTCTCCTCACACGAGGAATGCCCTCCCGTCAGAGGTGAACACGGTCAGATACAGTGGTAACGTTTGACATTGGAGCACACCGACCTTCCGCTTGGCCAGAGATATCTTGGCAACTTTTGACCTCTTGGGCACGGCCATCAGCAGTGTGTCTGTCTGCGGAGAGACTGAGGACCACGGCAAGAGGTTTACTTACCTCGGCAGTGACATTCATGTCTCTGGTGACTCTTCCTATGAAGTCAGTAGACGGATTGGGAGAGCTTGGGGGGTCATGAGGTCACTGGAAAGGTTTGTGTAGCACTCCTGATATCTCTGCTAAAGGACGAAGGTCCAAGTCTTTTGAGTCCTGGTGCTTCCTGTCTTGCTATATGGTTGGGAGACATGGACGTTATCCAGTGGCCTGAGATGAAGACTGGGCTCCTTTGGTGCTGTGTCTCTTTGCAGAGTCCTTGGGTACCGTTGGTTTAACTTTGTGTTGCTCATGGAGTCCCGAATGAGGCATATGACCTGCATTGTGAGGGAGCGTCAGTTAAGTCACTTTGGCCATGTGGCGCGATTCCCCAGGGGTGATCAGACTCACAGGGCCCTCATAGCTGAGGAACCGAGCAGAAGGACCAGGTCAAAGGGACGCCATGTAACACCTGGCTGCGGCAGATAGAGAGTCATTTCTGGAGGGTGGGACTGGACCGCATGTCTTCCTGGGGGGTTGCCAACCGGGATCTCAAGTTTTTTCATCGTATGGTGGGTGTGACAACGTGCTGTACCAGTGCATGGTCCTCAGCCTGACCTGACCGGATTCATTTGATCATACAATACTGATACCTTCTTCCAGTTTCTCTACCCACACTGCACTCACTGGGTTGACTCTGCAGCACATTCTCCACCTTGGACCATTTCAGGGTACAAACTGCAGCTATGCTAAGAGTCATTGACCGTGCAGCATGGAGAAGAGAGTTTTTATACAAATGGAGGGCACAGGACAAGCGGTTGGCAGGGGTTGGTTCAACTTTCACAGGAATGTCTTCTGTCAGCACCATGATGGATGGACAGGTGTCCTGAAGGGGATGGTGGTTGATTCCTTACCTGGCCGGAACACCATAATAAAGAAAAATGGACAGATGGGCTTTGGGATGGGATGCCAACATAATGGAAGGACTACAAAGTTTGGATCCTTTAGCCCCCAGTACACTAGATGGCAGCATCTCTGAGTTCAGGATTCCCACATGGACACCTACAGGGCATGCTGGGACCTGTAGTCCTGTAGGGCAGCCCTGTTGGGTTACATCAGGGGGAGCTGCCGGGATTAGTCACTTCTACTTTTAGGGACTTCCGTTTGACCCAGAAGTGTACGCCCTAGCACCTGCACTGCCACCGGGTCACAGATAAAAGAATTTGCTTAACCTCATCAAAGTGAGTCGGAGTTGGGAGGGAGAAGACAACATTTGCTGCAAGAAAAATGAAGAAGGAAGAAAAATATTTATTGTGTGCTGGGCTGTGATATACAGAGGATTCTAGGAGGGCCTTTGAAAGAACTGGAAAGAATAAAATTCACTCTATTTGAACCCACGGCTGTGTCTGTGGTAGTTGTGTCCAGGGTTTTGGGCTTAGTGATGCCCCCCTATCTTTCACACTCCATATTCGAGTTCTAAAGCGAAGTCTCCTATCAGGTCAGCCTGTGCAAAAGAACTGGGCAGGGCTTCGTGCAGACCACATGTGACCCTCAGTGGTTTTCTCAGACTGAGCAAAAGTTAGTTGCGATGTTACACTTAATTCCTTCCCCGTATTTGTCCAACACAAACCTGTAAAACTCTCCCGATGCCCACATGCCTGTCAGTGTTTTAACACCGAATACTGGAAATGTACCAGTGACACTTCTCAAGTCTTTCATGTGCTGTGAAGTAAATAACATCCATCACCTTCTTCTCAAGCAGCCACACCACCTACACATCTGAGCATGTCACCCACCTGAAGCTAAGCCTGGTTGGGTCCAGTCAGACCATCTAGGAAAACCTGGGGCTGCTGCTGGAAGACGTGCAGGTGAGGCCAGCAAGGGGCGCTTATTCTGTAGTCTGAATGGGGACCCCAATTTCCCAGTTCAGTGACAGGGACAGTGTGCTGCTAAAATGGCGCTGCCCTTCAGATGAGACGTAAAACTGAGGTTGTGACTCTCTGTGGTCATTAAAGACCCCTGGGCAATCTTCTTAAAGAGTAAGGTGTATCCCAATGTCCAGGCTAAATTGCCCACCATGGCCTGGTCATTCTGGCCCTCCTAATCATCCCCTGTCTCTAATTGGCTCTCTCAACACTTCACCAACTCATAGCTAATGTGTGGTGAGTGTACTGGCACAAAAATGGCTGCCGTCTCATCATCCAGGTGGGTGCTGCACATTAGTGCTGGTTGAAGTGGCCCCTCACTCACTTAGTAAAGCACTTTGGGTAGTGAGAAAAAAGCTACAGTATATAAACGTAAAGAATTATTATTATTATTATTATTTTTATCCAAACCCCACAGAGACAGGTATGGACATTGGCCGCTCCCTGAGCAGATCTCACCATCTATGGATCAACGCTAAATAAGTGGATCAGTGCTAAACAGACACTTTATTTATGGGCTACTATTGGTGGATTGCAGGCTGCGCACTCTTCCCTGATTGGCTGTGCCACTGAGCCTCGTGAAGGAGCAGCATACCTTCACCAAATTTGCTTCTTGCCTTACACCAAAGTGCTTCTGGGACAATTGCAGGGTTGCTGGGACCCTAAATTGGGCACCTCAGCACAGACAGGATGGAATGTACCGCGTGTGGATACGCCGTCTGCTCAAACCTCGATTACAGGCTGCGAGCGCGTTTGGCCTCTGTGTCACAAGTGGAGTAGGCGTGCAGACAGCAGGCAACATCATTGTGAAATAACGCAACATTTATTGTGAAAGAGTTCAGTTTATTCAAAAAACAATGCAATAACATTTTTTTTTGTGCGGTGGGATTTTTATTTTGTTTTTGACAGTTAAAACTTCATTTCTGGCTCCGACACTACAGTTTTTTTTGCCTGCCCAACTGCCTCTCTGGCTGCTACTAAACACTTCAGTGATGGCCTGCTCACTGCTGGTGTGGAGACTGCGTGTTTCTCTTCCATCCCACCATCGATTCCTTCAACTCCTGTCAAACTCTCATCAAGAGTCTGCAATTTCACTTTACTCCATTGAGGTTTGTACACTCGTGATATTGAGCTCCTCCTAAGCTGCCTCTGATAGGCCTTAGCCGAGATCTCCTCTGTCCATTAGGCGACGGAGGTGGCCATCATCTGAGGGGTGCAACTATGAAAGTTAAGGGGCACATCAAGGGGGACAGCCTCACTCCCGGTCATGAAACTCTGGCAATACTGAGTGGGCACTGTTATCTGCTGGGTGGATACACCGAGGACCACACACTCTTTAAGGGTCACAGTAAATACCCAAAATGGGTGCCATTTGTGCTACTGAAGGGGCATGCTTTGGAGAAAATAAGAAAAATAAGAATAAGGAGAAAAGCTGTCAAAGGCTGATGATGTTGAGTGGGCACTGTTGCCCACTGGGTACCATTTATGAACCTAAAAGTGCAAGTGTTCCTTTTACCAAGGGGCATGTGCCCCTTTTACTGGCATTTTTATCACTCTTTAATTTAATATTGTTCTTTATCAGTATGCTGCTGCTGGAGTATGTGAATTTCCCCTTGGGATTAATAAAGTATCTATTTATCTAAAGTTCACAGTATATAAACAAAGGGGCGCCATTTGAGCTACTGAAAGGATGTGAGCTCCGGACACCGAGGGGGACCCTCCTCCTGACTGTCAGACTCTGATGATACTGAGTGGGTGCCATTTATGAAAGTAAAAGTGTGCCCGATACATATAGACACTTCTTAAAGTTCACATTATATACACAAAGGGGTGCACACTCCGGACACCAAGGGGGACCCAGATCGTCAAACTGATGATACTGAGTGGGCACTGTTTATGAAAGTAAAAGTGTGCCCAATAAATATACCAAGAGCCACATGCTCCTTAAAGTCCACATTATGTACAGAAAAGGGTGCGCACTCTGGACACTGAGGGGGAACCCCCCCAGATCCTCAAACTCTGACGATACTGAGTGGGCACTGTTTCTGAATGTAAAAGTGCGCACTCTACGCTGTATGCTCCTTAAACATCACAGTATATACACAAAGGGGCTCCATTTGTGCTACTGAAGGGGTATGCTTTCCAGACAATAACGGGGAGAAAGGCTGTCAAACTCTGATGATGCTGAGGGCACACTGTTACCCGCTGGGCACCATTTATGAAAGTAAAAGTGCACACTCTACAAACACCAGGAGCCGAGTGCGTCTTAAAGACTACAGTATATACACAAAGGGGTGCCATTTGGGCTACTGAAGGGGTGCACACTCCAGACACTGAGGTGGACCCTCCACCAGGTCGTCAAACTCTGATGAAACTGAGTGGGCACTGTTTATGAAAGTAAAAGTGTGCCCAATACATACACACACTTCCTTAAAGTTCACATTATACACACAAAGGGGTGCGCGCTCCAGACACCGAGGGGGAACCTCCCTCTCCATGATCATCAAATTCTGATGATACTGAGTGGGCACTTCTGACGAAAGTAAAAGTGTGCCCAATACATACACCGAAGACTCCACGCTCCTTAAAGGCCACAGTATATACACAAAGGGGTGCGCACTGCAGAGACTGAGGTGGACCCTCCTCCAGATTGTCAGACTCTGATGATACTAAGGGGCTGCTGTTTCTGACAGTGAATGTGGCCATGCTCCATACAACGACACCCAAGTGCTCCTTAAAGTGCACATTATACTGAGTGGGCACTGTTTATTACAGTAAAAGTGTGCCCAACACATTCACTGAGAGCCACACACTCCTTAAAGTCTACAGTATATACACAAATGGGTGCGCTCTCCGGACACTGAGGGGGAACCCCCCCCTTCCAGTTCCTCAAACTCTGATGATACTGAGTGGGCACTGTTTATGAGAGTAAAAGTGCACACTCTAAATACACTAGGAGCTGAGTGCCCCTTAAAGTCTACGGTATATACACAAAGGGGCACTGTTTGTGCTATTGAAGGGGCACACATTCCGGATTGGAGGAGCAGAAAGGTTGTCAAACTCTGAAGATACTGAGAGGACGCTGTTCCCCACTGGGCACCATTTATGAAAGTAAAAGTGCACACTCTAAATACACTGGGAACCGAGTGCCCCTTAAAGTCTACGGTATATACACAAAGGGGCACTGTTTGTGCTACTGAAGGGGCACGCATTCAGGATACCGAGGTCGTCAAAGTCTAATAGTACAGACCACTCACTATGGACAACAAGGGCCGACATCCGTCTACCCCGCCTAGGGCTCTAAATGGGCTTTGACCGACATTGCATTTGTGCCCCCGGGACGTTCACGCATATCTACGGGTGTTGTCCTCCCATGGCGGCTTTCTGGTGTCTAACCCGCTGCTCACTCTCTTCAGGGCTATCAGGTCCTCCTCCTTCACTGCCACGTATTCTCGAGCTTTTAGATTGTTCAGTGCATCAGAGCAAATTCTTACGTCTGGACAGTGGAGCTGCTAACTTTCTTGCTGCCTCTGGTGTTAAGTCCCCTGATCGAATCCCACTCAAGAACGTCCTGTCCCTCCGTTTTCAAGCTGATTCTTCTGGAGTTGTCTGCATCACAGAGTAACAGAGCATCTGGGAAGTCTGTCCATAACTGATCAGAACTGATCAAATGATGGAGCTGCTGCAGTGGCTGGTTCACCGGTGTGGATTTGTATGCCGGCCATATTCCCATTTTGAGATTCACAGCTCACTCCAGCTTGTGTGTCCGTCCTGCTCCTGCGTTTACGAGGGAAGCACACGAACAGGTTAATCCCTGCAGAGGGTGTCCATAGCAACCAGCCGGAGCCCAAAGTTCTGTTTGTGTGCTCAAGCAAATATTCCTGGAATCACAAATTTATCTGGGATCTATTTTGAGGGTTTGGAGAGAGATTGGCTTTCTCTTTGCTCCCATTATGGTTTAATTTTACGCTTTCATCTTCACACCAACAATTCTTTCGAAAAAAAAAACGGAAAAAACAAGAAGGCCTGAAATTCTGCTGAAAAATAAAATGCACGTTGAGCTGTCTTTTGTACATTTTTTGATACTCAACTTTGCGTATAATTTATACTCGGAGGGTTAATCTTAGAGACCGGGGTACTCAGGTCCAGTCCTGGTGGGCCGCAGTGGCTGCAGGTTTTTGCTTTAAGCAAATTTTTAATTACAAGTCGTTAATTTACCACTAAAGCAATAGGTTTGTTTGGGCTTAGTTTCCATTAACTCACTTGTTACAATTCCAAACCCTTAATTGCCCTTTTTGGTTTTAAAATGCTGCTTTTTGGTTTTAACTGTTGCCCGTTTTCTTAACTTGTCATCAGTTAGTAATGAGGTGCAAATGACAATGGAGCCAGCAGCAGCTCTCCAGCTAACGTGTGACCATTTAAACCTCCGTCTGCACATCGTGGAGCGTCTGTGTGAATAGAACGAGAGAGAAGGGAAGGACTGAGAGGGGCATCCAGAAAACATAAGACAACCAACCTGGATAGCTGCGCGGGGGTCTGCTGGAGCCTACCCACCTAGCACAGGGTGCAAGGCAGGGAACATACCCTGGACAGGATGCCAGTCCATCATCACAGGGCAAACACACACATGTAAACACACACACATGTCCCAACTACACACACACACACATACATGTCTCAACTACACACATACACACGCAAACACACACAAATACAAACAAACACAAACAAACACACACACACATCCCAAATACACACAAACACACACAAGTCCCAACTACACACACATGCATAAAAATCTGCTATAAATCTGCAATAAAAAAAAAAATCATGAAACAACAGGGGGTTCAAAAAAGAATGCTCCTTACTGGTGATTGCAAGTCAAAACAGATTAAAATGCATGTTAAACAATTTTAAAACATGAGATTATAAATCCAGCATTTAAAACAATTAAATAAAGTTGAGCATCTAAAAATCTACAACTATATTTCTGTTAAGACATTTTAAAGAAGGAACTACAAGCGATCAAAGGATTAATATTGGGGCCCTAGGGGTTAGGATTAGCATTTTCTATGAAGATCAAGGATAATTTAACATTAGACGTAAGGTTACAGGTTGGCATGTAGTATACATGGTTATCGTTAACCGGAAATATTAAATTAGCGGTAAGGGTTAGTATGTGCTATACATGGTTAAGATCAGGGATGACTTAACATTAGTGGAAGTTTTGTTCAGGTGAGGGGTTGGTGTGGTTGGCGTGTAGTATATCGTTAACCAGAAGTGTTGTTAAATCAGGGGTTAGGGTTAGCATGTGATATACATGGTTAAGATTGGGGTGACTTCACGTTAGCATAAGTTTTGTTAAATTTTGGGTTAGGGTTAGATTTGGATTAGCCAAAGAGAAAGCAAATCTCTCTCTGAAGCCTACAAATATATCCTGATAAATTTGTGATTCCAGGAATATTTGCTGTAAATGGTTATAAAGGGATAATATAAAGTTAGGAGTTAGTATTGTTAAGGTGGGAAGTTAGTGTGGTTGACATTGTGACTACAGGGGGCGTGCCCCAAATCCCAGGCAGAATAGGACCTGACACAGTTCCAAGTTTAAATAAAAGTTCTTTTATTAATCACAATACCTTCTTTTGACATACAAAATCCAAAGTCTACAATCATAAATTAATAAACAGTATCTGGGATCCTGAGGATCCGTCGTGTGGTGGCTGCAGCAACCTGCTGTATCAGTGCAGTCTCTCTCTCTCTCTCGTTCTTCTCCTTCCGCTGCCCTCTGCCTCCTGACTCTGACTCACTGATGAAGATGAGGTGGCTTCTTTTATGCTGTACTCGGGAGTACTTCCAGTGCCACAACACAATACTCTGAGTCAAGCAGAAGCCCCCCAAAGTAGGCACACTGCACTCTGTAGCTCCACCATGTACCCCAAAAGGGCTGACCATTCGGACTACAACTCCCACCATGCCTTTCAGGTGTACAAATGGGAGTTCCACCTAGGCAATGCTGCCACTCAATGTATCAGGGAGATATATAACTCCGGGAAGCAGACATCCCTTATCCCTCTGCTATGGCGTCCAAACCAGGAAAGGTATCAACAACCAACCTGGCTGGAATGCCTGTCTTTCCATTTTCTTTCATTATGGCATCCTTGTTGGGCAAGGAATCACCCTCCATCCCAGGCAGGACCCAAATCCATCCATTATGGCACTCACAGCGTGTACTATAAACAGTATCAATTACCGTAACTTGACATTAGGCATGCGTGTTTTTAAGGTTAAGGTTTGTGTAGTTAGCATGTATGGTGGAGCTAGGAAGTTGGAAGTCATAATTGCGACCACCGTACATTTGCGCAACCCAAGTAGGAAAGTAAACATAGATGCCCCCAACTAAGTTGGTGCTTCAACAAACGCTAAATAATACTTCAAGAGTTTGGATTGAAGAAGAAACCAATGTGCAAAAAAGGTGCAAAAAGTATGATGTCATGTATAAAAAAGGCTATGTTCTTGGAAACAATAAATTAGTACTATATAAAAAAAACTGCACAAAGCAATCATTGAGCGAAGTGTCCAAACAGTAGGGCGCATCACGCTAACATCGGTTAGTCCATTACTGTTTGTTCCGGTAATGTTAACATTTACCTTTTCAGTATTCAAAATTCAGGTGATTCATTTAAAGTAAAGTCTTCTAATAAACAAATTAAACCTATGAAGTGTTACTGCACTTCCTGTTTGCGGTGTATGGCGCCATTTTGGATTGACGTCATAATCTGAACTCGGGCAAACTCAGACTTCAGAGACAAGGCTTGAGTTTCCGAGTAGGAATTCCGAGTTCAGGTGTGTTTTCTTTCCATTTTTCGAGTTGGAGGTCAGTAATTCTGAGTTCTGATATCTGACGTCAAGCAACATCACTTTTGTCCTGAAACTGTTCCTTATTCCTCATCACTACATTGTATTTATCGTACCTACAGGACACGCACACAAGTTCACTGTATTGACCTTAGACAATATCAAACCTGTTCAAGGGGCGAGGTGCAGGCTGGTTGGACTGAGTTGCTGGGTATGTCAGACCACACGACTGATGGCCCTAACTCGCTAAGATCATGTAAATGAATTTTGTGATTGAAAATCGCCGGAAAAGGTGTGTAATGTCACGTGACCTTTAGGTTTTGTTTCTGGTCAAACATCGTCCGCCGTCACAGAAGCTCCCGATAAACCATTCCTGATAAAGATCAAAATCAACGAACTCTTGTCATCTGGTCATATTTGCCAGATCTACTGCCAAGTGGCCAGTTCTATATTAAGACTTATTTAATTCACTGTCTGAGCCAGCTTCTACAGGATCATGGAGAGCAGGAGCCCATCCAGGAACAACAGAGGAACAAACTCTGAATGGAGTGCCAGTCCATTATTGGGTAAGCTCATTCATCACCAGCTAACTGAATGTGCATCCCTTTGTCATGTGGGAGGAGAACCTCATACTGTAAAATCAAGCAGACATGGAGAGAAGGTGCAAACTACACACAGAAAGGGTTGGGGCTGAAATTAGAAACCTCAGCTCTGGAGTGTTTTTACATTTTATAGTCAACTTAGTGTCATTTATGAGAAAGCTTTTGGTTCTGCAAACAGACATAGACCCCTGAAATAAATGATCAAGTAAAACACTGGACATGAGGACTCTAGAGATCTTCAAAAACTCAATTTGATGTTATTTTGGAGGAAATAGATGGATAGGATTGAAGAGTTTTGTTGGGCCGAACGGCCTGCTGTAGTTACAATCATTCTAATGTGTCTTCACACCTGAATTTCCCGGAACAGAGATGGAGTCTTCTCTGCTCACAACTAAACTGACTTAATTACATAAGAACATTAGAAATTTGACAAATGGGAGGAGACCATTCAGTTCATCAAGCCCATTTGTGTAGCTAACAGCTAAGCTGTCCCTAACATTTCATCCAGATTCTTCTTAAAGGTTGTCAAAGTTTCTGCTTCAACTCCATGACTTGGTAGTTTGTTCAGAAACCCACAACTCCCTGCATAATGAAGTGATTCCTGGCTTCAGTCCTGAATGCCCTACCCCTTAAATTCCACTGAGGTTCTCGAGTATGTGATTCACCGTCAAGATGAAAAGAATTCTCCTGAGTCATCTTTATCGATGCCTTTAAGGAGTTTGAAGACCTGGATTAGGTCCTGATGGAGTCTACTCTGCTTGAGACTAAACAGGTCTAATTACAAAAGAACATAAAAAATTTGTCAAACGAGAACAGACCGTTCAGTCCAACGGGATTGTTTCTTTAGCTGATAGCTAAGCTGTCCTGATATCTCAAAGAGATCCATCTTAAAGGTTGTGAAGGTTTCATGCCTCCACTCCATGACTTGGTAATTTGTCACAGATTCCCATAAATCCCTGCATAAAGTGCTTTCTGGTCCTTATGATTCAAAGTCTACAAGTTCAGAATGATCCTAATGCACGTGTCATCTGACCACAGGCCAATCTGTTAAATCAAACAAGTGACCCTTGTAAGATGGCCATGGACTATAAGTAAAGAACTACCTTCTTGTCTAGGATTATTCTTGAACTGGTTCTAGTAAATAGAGAGATACACTCCAGGATCAGGGTTAAAAATCAAAGGCCAGAAAGGCAGGAATCCTGTTTTGCTATTTGTGTGAAGCCGCCATCTGTTTCACAACACACGCTTCTGGTGTTTCACTACAGAACAAAGGAATGATACAGTAGGTGTGCTGTACGGAAAGGAACAAAAGCGCAGGCAGCTATGAAACATGCAATTAACACTGAACAATAATATCTCCGTAAGTGCCGCTCACAGACCTGAAATCAAAGACAGAGGAGATGATAACTGTGTGTTTGAGCAGGGAGGATGGCTCCATAGCCCCCTGTAATTCACAGCAGCGCAGAGCGACAGTGACGTCACCTTCCCTGACCGAGTGCTGGACACACACTACATCAGCCTCCAGCTCTCCTGGGCGTCCCCGTCACTGTTTCTCTTATGTTTAAGCTGGGGCTCCTTCATTGGATTAGGCTTAAATTCCTTTTTTATGTCCTCTTTGTTCATGCCTTGCTTTTTATAATTTTACTAGACATTAAGCCCGTTACAATAACGGGTGCTAGAACAGTAGTGCATAAACATTAGTAGGAACAGTCTTTATTAAATGGCAAGGGACCTTGTATGTGGCTGTAATATGCGTCACTGTATTGTGTGCCTTTAATTTTCTCTCTCAGTAATACTGGTTTGTATTTCCGTAAAATGCCTGTAATTTTGTCTGACAGTAATACAGTGGAACCTCGGTTCACGACCATAATTCGTTCCAAAACTCTGGTTGTAACCCGATTTGGTCGTGAACCGAAGTAATGTCCCCCATAGGATTGTATGTAAATACAATTAATCCGTTCCAGACCTTATGAACTGTATGTAAATATATATTTTTTTAAGTTTTTAAGCACAAATATAGTTAATTATACCACAGAATGCACAGCGTAATAGTAAACTAAATGTAAAAACATTGAATAACACTAAGAAAACCTTGAACAACAGAGAAAACTAACACTGCAAGAGTTCGCGCTATAGCCTTACGACCTGCTCGCTAAAAACACTTTTTTTAACGAGTTTTAAGCACAGGGAAAAAAATGAATATTTGAAAAATCCGTAATTTAATAAACAACCAAGAAAAGTAACATTGCAACAATGCATGCGCGCGCCTGTGTGTGTGTGTGTCTGTCGCGCGTGCTCCTGCGTGCGTGCGTGTGTGTCTCTCTTAAGCGCGTGCCTCTATGTCTGTGTGTGTGTGTCTGTCTGTCTCTCTCTCACGCATGTGTGTCTCTCTCGCGCCTGTGTCTGTCTGTCTGTCTCGTGTGTGTGTGTGCGTCTGTCGCGCATGCACCT
>JANRMT010062814.1:19656245-19675333 GCA_026402145.1 Polypterus bichir lapradei | reverse complement strand
GTGTGTGCGTCTGTCGCGCATGCACCTGTGTGTGTGTGTGTCTGTCTGTCTGTCTGTGTGTGTGTGTGTCTGTCGCGAGCGTGCCTGTGTGTGTCTGTCTGTCTCGTGTGTGTGTGTCTGTCTGTCTGTGTGTGTGTGTGTCTGTCGCGCGTGCCTGTGTGTGTGCGTCTGTCGCGCATGCACCTGTGTGTGTGTGTGTCTGTCTCGCATGCGCCTGTGTCTGTCTGTCTGTGTGTGTGTGTGTCTGTCGCGAGCGCGCCTGTGTGTGTCTGTCTGTCTGTCTGTGTGCGTGCGTGTGTCTGTCGCGCGCGCGCCTGTGTCTGTCTGTCTGTCTGTCTTGCGCGTGCCTGTGTGTGTGTCTGTCTCTCTCTCCCTCTGCACAGGGAATGCACAGGAAGAGACTGAACACGTGCCGTGTGGCCCCGCGCATGCGCACTTCACCAGAAGACACACACACGGACACCTGGATGCACACAGGGGTTTTATTAAAGAGGATGATTACATATTCTGCTTCAATTTTACTTTATTTATTGTTTAGTTTCTGTGGGTGTAATCTTTTTATCCTATGTCATTTGTATATATGGTCGGACCCTCCAAGAGGTGGGACCACCCCGCCAACCCATAAAAGAAAAAATGGAGTTCTTTGCAAAAGGAGGAATATTTCAGACAAAATAAAATAAATAAATAAATACACACATAATTAAAAGTACTGTGATCTGTGACAATAATGAAAGAAAAAGAGGCATGAAATGCGAGCATAAAAATATAATTGCGTCAGGGAATTGTTTTTTGTTGCTTATTTATTTATTTAATTTTGCTTGTAATATTTTCCTAAATGCAAACGAAATATTGAATTTAAAACTGTCAAAGCTGAAAGGTCTAGCGAGTGCCAGAAATTTAGTCAGAAGTATTCCTCCATGTTTGCGATTCATTTGGTGGAGGACACTCAAGTATTGTGAGTTATGCTCTTTCTTGATTTACTTGGTTTACTGCAAATTTTGCCTGCCTTTAGATTTCAATTACTGAATTTTTGTACTTCGACTTGGTAGGTGTGAACTGCCTATGGGGCAAATCCTTTTCAAAAAGCCAGGGAGAACTTTGAAAGACATACAAGCTGAACTCCAAGGTGATTTCTCCATCAGCTGCTTTTTGAGTGACAGTGGGCTCAATAAAAGACAACCCAGGAAGACTCCACATACCAGACTGGGATTTGCTTGAATGCATATTGACAAGCCACAATGCATCTGGGAGAATGTCCTTTGGAAAAATGAGACAAAACTGGAGCTTTTTGGAAAAAATGAAGTTTTTAAAGAAATGAACAGCACAGCTACTGTGAAACATGGAGGAGGCTCACTTGTTTTGGGGTTGCTTTGCTGCATTTGGCACATGGTGCCTTGAGTCTGTGCAGGGAACAATGAAATCTCATGACCATCAACACATTCTGGAGCAAAACATCGTGCCCAGTGTCAGAAAGCGCTGTCAGAGTTGCAGGTCATGAGGATAAAGAGCCAAAACACACAGCTAAAAGCACTTAAGAATGGCTAAGAACAAAATATTGGACTATTGTGAACTCTTGATTTGAATCCTATTGAATGTCTATGGAAAGAACTGAACTATGCAGTCTGGAGAAGACCCCCTTCAAACCTGACCCAGCTGGAGCAGTTTGCTCATGGACAAGTGGACAGGTGCAGAAGTCTCATGGAGAGCTCCAAGAATCGCTTGTGTGCAGGGATTGTGCGACCAAATATGAGGTTAAGGCTCCCATCATTTTTGTCCATGCCATTTTCATTTGTGTTATCATTTGAAATATTCTGTTGAATCAAAACTCTAAAGCAAAGTCTGATTTTGTTAAATACCAAATAAACAATGATGGGTGCCAATGACTTTTGCCAGTTTCTAGTTATTCCATAGATAATTGCGGGTTTTGTGGAGGGGTACCAACAAATTTATCCATGTCTGTAAGTCATCATTAAATAATAGTTTTACTTAAAAGAACGGATTTATTTTCAACTTTTATTACTATCGCAATGTAGGGGATGTGCTTTGTATGTTGTTGATTATATTTGATGGAATAAGAGAAACAAAGCACAGTGGACTGGATGTGAAGTCAGAAATAATTTATTTATAACAAAGACTTTTTTCTGACACTCACACGTTAGGGCACTGGTGAGGCTGCTCCATTAACAAGTGTTATGTGGAGAATGTCGATGCTGACCGGTTACTTGCCTTGTCTTATTTACGGAGCTGCTCTTGGCCTGTCTGTGGATTATAGGTCTCTGCTCCAAAGTCACAGTCATTCTTCTTACACGGTCAAGTCACTGGTTTCTGATACTTGCTTTGCATCCACACTCGATGCATGATCACCTGTTTCTTACGGTTTACTTGAAGCCGCCGGTCTTCCAAATTCTGGATCTCCTTCAGGCCAGCGTTAGCAAACAAATCATGGACCTCTTCTGCGAATGAGATGAAAAAAACACCATGGCTTCACAAACAGTAATACTCTTTGTTTTAGCATCCATCCAAAAGTGTAGCTTATTGAGTTTGAAAGGTCAATGTTTTACAAAAATATATGTTCTTGATTCTAACAAAATATGAAACATTCAAAACCACATATTGCTGCAGGGTAATGCAAGGCACAAAGGCATGAATTCATTCTGTTTCAGCTTTCTTCTTAGTGGCTGTTTTGGCTATCATTTGTGTTTATTTCATTATTGTGTGATTTTTAAAAATATTTCAAAATGTAAGTCAAGCTGGCTTTTGAGTGGTATTCATAATTCTAATGATATTGTTTCCGTGGGTCTCTTTCTATTTTAACATATGTTTTTGGGTGAATACATTATATGACAGTACAGGCATTGTGGCCACAAGTGTGCTCACACCTGATGTCACAGGTGCCATTTTGCATATCATCTGGTCAGATCATTGCTTAATGTTAAAAAACTAAAGAATAAAATTGCAGAAAAGAAAAAAACAAACGTTTTCTGGTGTTATGGTCAATTGTCCCTGGACTGAGTAGGAGTCTTAGTAAATATGTACTGTAATGGCCTTGGGTGTTGTTTTCATTTGCAGCACACCCTACTTGGTACTATACTGCTCTTCGTTATTCATTTTAGTGTTTTAAGATGCACATACAACATATAAAGTTCAAAAAGTAAACATACATCCCTAATTGTTGTGTGTATGCTACACTGTCTTCTTATATAATATGCTACCGTGGCTGTCCGTTTGTCTGTCCAGGATTTTAAATCACTTCACTTTTTGGGGTGATGATTTTTATTACCCTTTTCATTTTTTATTTTATTGTGGAATCAACTCTCGGCAGTTGGCAGCAGGACTGCCGTGTGGCACATGCGTACGGGCGCCGTTCTCATCCCTACCACCTTGGCCGTCACTTCCCCTAACTCTTCATATCTTAAATCATTCTTGAGGTAGATTGAACACTTACAAAATGTACTAAGTTAATTGTAACACAAATACTGACAATCAGTTTTAACGTGAAAAGATGTTGACGGAAGAAGAGAAGAAGTGGGCCACTAGAGTTGGAAGCAGCAAGAGCATTAACCTCTGAGCAAATGAATGCTAAACATACAGAGAAAGAGTATGAAAACTATAAGTCAAGTGTATTCACTGTACGTTATCGTGCAGTACGTTGGTTGTTACTGGTATATATATATATATATATATATATATATATATAAATATATATCTATGTATAATCTTCATTTGGATCTTGATCTTTGTCTGCGAATTAATTAGAAGAAGAAGCACTAGATGGCAGTAGAGAGACAGCTAAAACATAGGCATTGCATTAAAAATCTCCTCCAGGCTTATACTACTGAAGACTGTAGTACACCAGTCACACCTCAAAACACAGACATTCAAACTAAACAAATTGTTGTGCTTTAAATTAACTAAAGAGATCTTCATTTAGATCTTGATCTTTGTTTGTCCGCGAATTCCACGCATGCGTAGACCACCTTCCAGTTTAGTATGTTGTTGTTACTCACGGATGTCAACAATGTGCCGGAATAACGAAAGGGGTGGTGGACAGTGTTATGCTGGTTAGCTCCTGAGGCCTGGTTAGAGAATGAGATTGCTGAAGATAAAAGGTACGTGCCTACATAACATATGAATGAAAGAAAGACAGTGGGTAAAATGAATGACAACGTAACAGCACGTTCCGGAAATTATTATTGTTACGTTGTAGCCGGCGAGTGCTGTACGTCTCACAGTTGTACCGTGGCTTACTCACATGCCAGTGAAGTGATCCCTATTTATGCTTTAAAGAGCCTGGATACCTACAGTATGTGTCCCCCTTTTATAACCATTGCTCCGTGTATATTGCGTTACTCTTTGGATTGCCACAAAGCAACCTGCGAGATTGGAGAAAGGTTGAGAAGACATCGTGAGAGGAAACGATAGCGTTGTGAAAACGAGATGGACTGTGAAAGGACACAAGCAGAAACGCTCCTACACCAGCACATAATTACTATTCAGACAGTGATTCTGAGTAGGCTGTTCCTATCGAATCAATGTCCAAAGGTTTTCTTTTGTAATTTTGTTTCCCTTATAAAAAATCATAATGCTGTGTGACGAAGGGCCCAGTTCACGACTGGCAGCCATGTTTAAACAGGAAGCCCTTCACAGACAACTTTAACACGCGTAACATAGTTGGGCGCACATGACTAGTATATATATATTGTCACAAATACGCTTCAGAGGGTCACCCTTCAAGTTCTTGCCAGGTATGTGCTAACACTCCAAGCTGAGAGGGGGCGCTGCTGCTGTCTTGTAGTAATATAATACCCACACCATGCATAACATAATGCTTGTTGATTCTAGAGGCAAGTATTGCAGAGACATCAGTTAACTGGAAAGAATCACCCAGGGCTGGGGACGTGGACCCTCCTCTGTGTACATCCACAACAGTCCTCTAATTGTGAAGGTAGTGGCGAGATATTTCCTTAAGCCACCACTGGTTTTTATTTTCAGGATTAAACAAATACTACTTGATAAATCTTGTCTGGAACAGGTGATGCCGTGGGTGAGTCAGATAAGCGATGATCTTCACTGCCCGCGTCCTTACCCTGGACTCATATTGGACTTCAGTGTGAGGTAAGTTAACAGTCTATGATGTTTTCACAGGCTCTGATGACATGCTTCAGATTGGCCTTTGCCTGAGCAGAGGCAGCAGCACACCAGACAGTTATAGATGAACCAGACAGTTATAGATTGTACAGTTGAGGTGTGATTATTACTGACTACTGTTGTGATCTGTGCTCATTGCTAGCAGTGGCAAAGCTGATTTATTGCAAAATAAGGCGTTATCTTCAGTGCGCACTCTTGTGTAACGCACTGGCTCATACAGAGCTCAATCTACATTAGGGCTGGAGGTTGTTCCATAGCTGTAGTGTCAGAAAGGTCCATCCCACTATGGTCAAAGGACAAGGAATATAATAAATATCAAGTCAGTGGGAATTCATACTAAATACATAAAAACTAGTCAAGCCCCTAGTATGCATAAAATGTGCTGATTTTTGAATCACATATATTGTAAACGTGTCTGCTAATTCTAAAAGATTACCCAAGTATTATTATGGAAAAGCTGTTATTTTGGAAAAATGATCAGTTCCTCCAAATCTTGTTGTGGTGTGATTACTACTGACTGACTATCATGAGCTACATTGCCGGTAGCAGCAAAGTTGACTTAATGCAAATGTATCCTTCTGTGCTGGCGTTCACTTCAACATACACACATCTATAATACATTCACTTGTACAGAGCTTGCTCTACATGAATACATACGTTGAGACATGAGGCAATGTGAATAATGCATACCAAGCTGTAGTAAGCTAGCACTTGGATCATATGTAGTATTGGACTGGACCAATATGGAGGCACTGAACAAACATACATTTTTATCTACCCAGTAAATCCCTTATGTTGATTATTACAGAGGGACTAGTCATACTTAGCTTCCTATCCAGCAAAATTCTCGTATACACATATAGATTTGCAATACATTTGTGATGTAACATACTATTTTTAATTGTTTCAACAGAACTGAAGTAAATTTTGTGTATTGTTTACTATGGGTGTTGGCTTGTTTTTTATAGGTAATAACATTCATTGCTAGTCATGTGTGTTGACAACATGCAGCGTGCAACGTCTTCACATTGTTATAAAGGATGATTGTAAATCTGGAAAGTGTGAGTCTACTTCTCGGGCATTTCTGTTTAGCCATTGCCTCACACAACAATTCATGCCGGGTCACATGTCTGTGCTGTGTTAACTGCAGCCACAAACCTGTGATGTGTGGATTACAAAGGCCCTCAGAAGCAGCTCCCTACAGCTTAAGCTAACGGAAGAGTCCCCTCTGCTGTTCATGCAGGGACTGCCTGTAAGCAATGTAAAACAGAGCGCTCTCTCTCTCTCACTCAGCACCCACCTTACTGCGCAGCATCGCTTTTACAACTCTGATAAGCCTAAATGGTATTAGGAAATTCTGTTTGGTTTCTGACACTTTTTATTTTGACTATGATTTTCGGCTTGTGTCTGTTGGTTTTGGTTTTCAGTGATTCTGGATCTCCTGTGTTTACTGATGAACTTTTTGGGTTTTTTTTTTATCTCTTCATCTCAGTGATCTTGTTTTGCCTAGATGAACTTGTCACTGTTCAATAAATATGCAATTTGAATTGTAAAAACTTATTTAAAATATGCAAAGTAGTGTGCTGCAAACCCCAAATTGAAAATTTGAGTAAATCTGAATTAAGCCGATGTCTCATTTTTCAACTTTTAGTTGCTGGGTATGTTAGACTTCTGACCACTGTTGCTGATTTTGTTGCTGGACCAGGTCAGTTCAAATGATTGAAAATCAATGGGCATGTTTAATTTACTGAATGTGTGCTGTCCTGAACAGCACAGTCATACTTTCCTGTTTATGCGACAGCCAATAGAGTGCTGCCTGACAGAGAAGGTGCCGTACAAAGGGTTAACAGCCACCAGAAAGTTCAGCTGCAACCTCTGACCCTTTTTTCTTTTTCTATTCTATCATGGTGAGACAGATGAGCTTCTATTCTACTTGTGAGACCCAAAACATATTTGTTTCTTATTCCTTGTCACTGCATTACATGCACTGTACTTGCAGATGAGCATTTACTGGTTTTTAGCTGTCATGCACACAGAGCTGCCCCTACGACTAAAGGCAAAAATCAGTCCTGCTTGGTTTTTTGTTAAGTGAGTCATGGACTAGTTGGAGTGAATCATTGGGCATGCCACATTATGTAGCCAGCTTCATGGGAGTGCCCACTAATTGCCTCAGACTTGCTAAGATTATGTAAATGTAGGCTATAATGTGAATTTCCCCTTGGGATTAATAAAGTATCTATCTATCTATCTATCTATCTATCTATCTATCTATCTACAGTCGGACCTCGCTAAGTTGACCTTCCCTAAGTCAAAAACCTCCCTATTTCGAATTGCTCGTTAGTCCCCGGCCGAATTCCCATAAGACCAATGTATTTAGATCTCCTCAACTCGAAAACTTTTTGGCTCCCAACCTCCGTTAGTCGAATTTTCTATGGCCTTTGGGTTATTATTCTGAGGCTACATTACAGAACACGTGGTCCAGAAAACCAAGAAAAGGGACGCAAAGTCTTATCTTAATGCATTCCACAAGGGATTAAGCGACTCTCTGAGGGTAGGATGTCTATTTTGAGACCAAAATTGTCCGAAAACTAAAGGAAGTGGCTGGAATAATCCACGTCCCTTCGGTGCTCCATGAGTCATAACCAACCAGGTGGCGTCTGGAATTTCCAAATTGTCTCAAAAAAGACGTTTTTAACCCATTTTCCCTTCACCTTTGTCAGTCTCTTGTTGGGAGGAGCTTTGAATAGTGTTCGTGTCTGTGTGCTTCTCCATAGTCTCCTGTACGGTACGTGCCCCGAAAATGGCAACTGGTAAGTGTAAGCTTAAAACGTTGTCAATCACGGAAAAAGGTACCGTCATCAGAGCCGTCGAAAAGGGCGACAAGAAGAAAGTGGAAATTGCAGAGCAATTCGGCATTCCCACAAGTACGCTCTCCACTTTTCTGAAAGAAAAAGAAAAGATTTTGAAACTGTACAGTGAGAAGTCATGTGGCCATCAGAAAAGGATGTGGGAATGTGAGTATCCCGCCATTGAACAATGCATTTTGAAGTGGTTTGTGCAAGCGAGGGATAGGAACGTTCCTATTGACGGGAAGCTTTTGCAAGCAAAAGCAGAAGAATTTGCCAAAGAGTTGGGCCATTCAGAATTTAAAGCCAGCAATGGTTGGCTGGACAAATTCAAGAAAAGACACGGAATTGTGTTTAATAGGCTATGTGGCGAAAGTGCGCAAGTGCCAGAAGAAGATTGCAGTCATTGGATACAGAAACTGCCAGAAATTGTTCAAGATTACAGTCCTGATGACATCTTCAATGCACCGGATCTTGAGGAAAATGTGTTTCGGTCCAGTGACGAGATTGAGGAGATTGTCGAGCGAGATGCATCGGCACCTCGACGCCAAACAAAGTTAACAGACTTTTTTCTCTAAAGGTAACCTGTTTCATTGCACTGTTCGATAGTACATACTGTAGATGTATGTACTGCAGCGCTTCCTGATTCAGTTTACCCTTGCACCGCCTGTGACCGACGAGGCCGATTTCGCACCCCCTTGGTTTGAGAAGTATGACAAAATATGAGTTCATATGATACTTCATAATACCCACGCTGCACTAAGTGCGCATAAGAGCGGAAGTCATCCGTTTTAACAAGCAGTGTATTGCACTGATACGAAACAGCCTGCCCTTTTAATTATTTAGGAATGGATAGATAAATTAGGATCGATTGATTCTGCGAGCACCCCCAATCGGGAAGCGCTGATGTACCGGTATGTAGCCTACATGTATACGTATAAAACGACAATATAATAAACGGTTATACTGTATAATAATTAAGCCGGAAAAATAATGTCCTTGATTGAACCGCGCCTATTACACCGTTTTCCCTTACTCGTAAACTCCGTAAGTCGAATTTTTTTCGGGTCCCTTTGAGTTCGATTTAGCGAGGTCCAACTGTATCTATCTATCTATCTATCTATCTGTCTATCTATCTATCTATCTATCTATCTATCTATCTATCAATCACTGGAAATTACTGGAAAATCCATCTAATATGTCATGCCCTTCATCTGACTTTAGAAAATGAAATTCACCGTATCTATTAAAAAAAAAATAAATAAATTTCAGATACCTTTTTAAAAAGAGAGATTCAACATACCTTTTGTAAAAAAGTATACACGTGTACCATCGCCACGGACATAGAAGTTTTCAGATAAACAATGGCCTGGAAAAAAAAGATTTTTTCAAAATATCGCCAGTATGTATTTTTTTCTTAAAACAAAAATAAATCTATAATATTTTAAATAGTATAAATAATTTATTTGCCTGTGTGGCCAGTAGGGGGTATTGCAGCACCCCAAACTCCAGACACAACCAAACTGACACAGGTTTTGGTTTAAATATAAGGTTTATTTGTACCAATACCTTACAAAAGGCTCTAAAATTGGCATAAACACAAATATTCTTTTCTCTCTTCTCTCTCTTTCCTCTCCTCCATACCTCCCAGGCGAGCTGTGTCCATCTTCCGTACCCAACCCCTACTCACCAGGATGAGGTTGAGCAGCTTGTTTTATCTTGGACCTGGGAATACTTCTGGTGCGAGGGAAGAGCCCGTTGGAAGAACAAAGCAGAGATAATCAATCCCAGCAGCTCCTCCTGGAACCCAACAGGTTTGCCTCACAGGACAACAGGCCTTACAAAGCCTGTTGAACAACACATCACTTTTGTTGCTCAGAGCCACATTGAGCTCTCTGTTTGTGTTCTTTCACAGGGCTTCAAAGACACTTTTCAAAGGAAAACAGAAGAAGCTAAACTAAATTCTCAGCCTGGGATCACACATTTCTGCAGGTCTTAATGACTGAGTAACTTTTTAATCTTCTCTAATGCAGTTTCTTCTTACCTATTCTGGCCTTCTCTTTTCATCTGCCTCAGCTTTGTTCCCTCCTCCCCATATTATATTTGTTAGCTGTTGTTTCCTTTTCACTTGCACACCTAATGAAAGCTACGCAGCCCAGTATGCTCTGCAGGTATCAAAGTGGGGATCCTGATCTAGGGAAGCCTGTCAGGACTACAGGCTATCTCCCCATGTCTTTCCATTACACTGGCCTCCTGGCTGGTTACTTTTATTTGGTTCAGTCCTGCTGGGACACTAGAGTGCCCACTCCTTCAACGGCATCTTCTGCCACCCTCCTGGCTAATGCAGGGAACACCCTACTATTCTTTCTTGCCCATTTGCCACCTGAGCCTTCTGGCCAGGTATCCCATCCTGGCAGGGATGCCACTTCCTGCATGCCATCCATGTCACCTGTTAGAAGGAAGTGTGACCTAATGGCTAAACAAGTGAGTTTCAAAGAACAAGGTGACATGAATGATTCCTTGCATAATGGGGTGTTCTACTCAAACTCTGTAATGTGCTTCTGAGACCACCTCTGTAGTACTGTGTGAAGTTCTGGTCAGTGCATCACTCGAAAGCCAAAGAAGCTCCAAAATATGTGCAAGACAGGGAGACTAAGTGCATTCTTCCACTGAAGGGAACTAGACTTTGAAAGCCTGAAAAAGAGAAGGCAATATGGGGAAATAATCCAGATCTCCAAAACTCTCTAGGACATCAATAAAAGAGATCCAACACTTCTCTTGGTTATACAGGGTAGTCTCCTGCCAGCCTCAATCCTAAATGTGGCAATGCTGTTTTTAGAGTATCTGTTAGTAGTACGTCAAAGGCAACCATACCTGCTGTGTATTCTTAAATGCCCCCAAATGCACTGGAAAGGTGAAGGGGCTTTCAAGAATACACAGCAGGTATGATTGCTTTTGACGTACTACAGAAGCTGAAAAATACTCTCGCTTATATAGGGACAGCAAAGTGATTTTTTCCTTTCATCTTAACAACCTTTCTGTTTAAATGTTAGCAAAATGAATACACCTGAGATGAATTAACCATGAAAGAAGAGAACAATGAACTAATAAAATGTAGAGATAAGATAACCATCACTTGAGAAAGTCTTGTTGGGTGAAATGACACCTTTTATTGGCTAACTAACTAGATTACAAGTGCAAGCTTTCAAGGCAGCAAAGGCCCCTTCATCAGGCAAGGTGTAACAAAGAAACTGAAAAATACTCTCACTTATATAGGGACAGCAAAGTGATTTTTCTAGTGATGGTTATCTTATCCTGCGGTGGGCTGGTGCCCTGCCCGGGGTTTATTTCCTGCCTTGATCCCTGTGTTAGCTGGGATTGGCTCCAACAGACCCCCGTGACCCTGTAGTTAGCATATAGTGGCTGGATAATGGATGGATGGATGGTTATCTTATCTCTACATTTTATTAGTTCATTGTTCTCTGTCTTTTCAGTTTCTTTGTTACACCTTGCCTGATGAAGGGGCCTTAGCTGCCTCGAAAGCTTGCACTTGTAATCTATTTAGTTAGCCAATAAAAAGTGTCATTTCACCCTACTTTCTCCTGTATCAATCTTTGGCTAACACGGTACAAAACTCTACTGCTTTTGACACACTACTAAGAGATATACTGTACCATGAGCTGGATGACTGAAAATCTTCACAGACCGCTCATGCATAGATATACTGTATATGTATTTAAACATTTATAATAGGGTCTATGCTTTTCAAGCACATTGAGTATCAGAAAAGTTTTCTATAAATAAAATTATTTTATTGTCAGGAAGACAAAAAAAACAGGAAAGTGTCATGGGCTGTGTTTGGGAAACACTGTTCCTAAATTGTCTGAATCCCTTTAGAATGGTTCACAGATTTATAATATACTATCTGTATACAAACCACTTAGCAAATACTAAATGAAGCAACCCGCAGGTAACATCTTCATCCTCAGAGGAACCAGGTTTTAAATGAGAGCCATGCAAGACTTGCAAATAAAAGCCAGAGCTCTCTGTAACAACAAGGTCCTCAGAGAATCTGAACTGCAAGGTTCCACTGAAAGAGGAATTCAGAAAAAGAAAAAAAATCACCAGAAATTCACTAAAAGTATGTTCTAGTATGAGCAAAAACAAACAAACAAAAGAAAAACAGAACAAAAACAAAAATTATAGGGATTAAATATGACATTGTACTGCATATTATTTAAAACACAATAATAAAGTAAAAGTGATTACTACAGGCCATTCCATCCTAACACTTCATGTCTCCCACAAGTCAATAAACAAAATGTCCTCATTTTGCACACTTCCACTGGTGCCTTTTTTCTAATCCTTCCTTGATTTCCTTCCGTTGACCACCTAACCAATGCAAACATCTCGTCCATAGCTCAAACCATATAGAAGAGCCAAATTCCTCACTGGGCACTTCAAGTTGTAACAGGAGCCGCTGTGCCACTTGCAAATATATCATCAACAATACCCTTGTATCTGAAGCCTCTGGTAAATTAAATATAAGCTCCTGTCGCACGTTACGCAACTGTGTTTGATCTTATTCAGGAAAAGATCCCAGTTGCCCCATGGGACAAACACTTTCCAAGACTACGGTCATAAAGCTTATGAAACAATTTCTGGACAAAGGCAGAACTGTAACAACAGTTGCGTGGAGCTTCCACCTGCAGCTAAAGTCACTTCATTACACATATACTTTGTGAGCATGCCCGTGTCAATCAAACAGAGGAAGCTCTGCAGTTCACTTGTGACTTTACGCTGTAGGAAGATAAGTAAATAAATCAAGGTAAATACCTTGAATATACACGGCTCTGTAAGCCATTCTGTTTCGTTGAAGGACAGGTGTGGGGCAGACCGACTGGCTGGATATATATACACACACACACATATATATACATATATACACATATATATATACACACAAACACATATATACATATATACACATATACATATCTACATATATACTGTATATACACATATATATATATATATATACACAAATCTACATATATATCTACATATATATATTAGGGGTGGGACTCGATTAAAAAAATTAATCCAATTAATTAGAGGCTGTGTAATAATTAATCTTGATTAATCGTATGTAATCGCACACGTAAATTTGCCCCAAATCGCAAATGTTTTTTTTTAATTTAAAAGGGTTTTAGTGGGCGACAGAATCAAATAATAGACATGGACATGAATATTGTAAACTCAAGCTCTTTTAATTTCTGAAAAAAAAAATGCTTTTAAACTGCATTTGAATTCAAAACAGAAACAAAAATATCATCCCTGGTTAAAATTGGGCAGACTTAAAAATAAAGTGGTAGTTTAAGTACTTTAAGTACATTTTCAGAATGGTATTGTCTTTAAATAATAATAACCAAAATTTCAACAGAAAGTGCAGTTTTTCTTCTTAAAAAAATAAGTCAGAAACATAAAAGGTAATTTGACCAACTTAATCTTTAAACTCTGAGTAACCTTAGCCAAAATTATTTTGTACATTAGGCTAAAACAGTGTGATCATTGAACATTTTGTAATTAGATGTAATTAGAATTACTAACGGTCACGGAACTCCAATGATCCCCAGTAAGAGCCACAAAGTCCGCTTTCTGTAATGCATCTAATTTTGCTTGGTTGTGCACAAAACCATGCTTTTATCAAGGCTTCGCTCGGGTAGTTTTTTGAAATTAAATTTTCCTCCGATCAGGAACGCGCTTCATTCCGAGTGTAACATTTTTGTAGCTGTGATGTGTGCACCAGTGTAATCGATGTACCAGGAAATCATGCATTGACAAAAGTTCCCCTTTGCTTGGAATTGAAAATGTGATTAAATGCGTTATTTTTTGTTATGGAGTACATGCATCGAAGCTTCTCAGCTGTGCTTGTGCTAAGAATAGGAAAGATTTTAAAAATAACGTAACATGATTCTGCGTTAACCGCATATTTTTTCATACGTCTCAAACCAAGGAAATGCGAGGTTAAAATGAACCGAGAAGCACGCGTACATACTCAGTACATCCCCTCTCGGGAATCGAACCTCGGATGTAGGCGATAGAGGCGAAGCCTCTACAATTACGCCACGGCGTGTGGCTTATTTATTTGAGAGTATGTAGATCGGGGTATATATATATATATATATATATATATTCGCAGCGGAGACTTAGTGTGTTAAAGAAGCTATGAAAAAGAAAAGGGAACATTTTAAAAATAACGTAACATGATTGTCAATATACAGTAATTGCTTTGTGAGTGTTGCTGTGATCAAGGATTCGATTATCATTATTTGTTTCAATCAGGGTCGTATTTGTACGATGTGTTGTGTTCAAGTTACATTCTGTGTTTGTCAGTCGTTGTAAAGATTAAATTCTGTAATTACAGCCACATTAGCTCCACAAATGAGACACACGGGTTTACCGGCAATGTCAGTAAACATATACTCAGCCTCCCATCGGTTTTTAAAGGCTCTATTTTCAGAATCAACTTTTCTCTTCGGCATCGTGTGGGCTAGCTTCGCAATAACTTGCAGCAACACGGTAAGTGTTCGGCAAGGCAGCTGAAGCGCTGCATTATGGGATCTGTAGTTTATTGTGTTACCAGCGCTTCATATACCCGGGCCATTAATAACAATAATACAGTATATAAAATGATCTCGCGGGCCGGATATAATTACACGCCGGGCCGGATGTGGCCCGTGGGCCTTGAGTTTGACTCATATGGACTAAATAGAACTTGAAAAGAAATATTTTTTGGAATGTGATCGCGCAAGTTAGTACATCGAGCCCGCGTGCTATTGTGGTTTTGCTTGTGTGCTTCAGTAAGTTACCGTCCCCTCGCTCTTACTTTTTTACCGTTCATCTAATGAATACACTGAGTATGGCTTTACCAAAACAATCATTGATCGCGAATAAAGTATCCATTATTCATGAAGCTTCAATAGGTGAATAGGTGATCTGTCTTTCTGCGTTAACCGCATGCGTTTTCATACGTCTCAAACTAAGGTGATGCGAGGTTAAAATAAATCGAAAAGCGCGCGTACATACTTAGTGCATCCCCTCTCGGGAATCGAACCTCGGACGTGGGCGCTACAGGCGAATGCTTTACTATCGCACCACTGCGTGTGGTTTATCTATTTGAGCGTAGCAGTGTAATTCGGTTTTTGTTCAGCACTCTTTGGAACTGTTACTTTTTGTCTGCGCACTGCGTCAGTTCACGTGAGCCGCTGAATATGGTTTTATATGTCACTCGCTTGCTTCTAATTGTTTCGCTGCCTTCTTAATTATATAATGCATGTTTTCTAAAGCGCATTTTGTAGCTCTTCCTGGCTTTCTACGTAATGCGTGATTATGTGAGAGGCGTGATGATGTCATACGAAACTCCGCCCCTCCACCTGAACTCCATTACAGTAAATGGAGAAAAACAACTTCCAGTTATGACCATTACGCGTAGAATTTCGAAATGAAACCTGCCCAACTTTTGTAAGGAAGCTGTAAGGAATGAGCCTGCCAAATTTCAGCCTTCTACCTACACGGGAAGTTGGAGAATTAGTGATGAGTCAGTCAGTCAGTCAGTGAGTGAGTCAGTCAGTGAGGGCTTTGCCGTTTATTAGTATAGATAAGATCAGCTCACTACTCAAAATGGAGGCATTCGGGATTGAACCACAAACGTCTTGATTACGAGTTAGCAGTTTTTACCACTACACCACCAAAGCGGCCGCATTAAGGGTGTGTCAATATCGCACCCTAACGCAAGTTCTTTTTCTGCAGTTGTATTCTTGAATAAAAGTGCACTTGTTTTGTTATACTTGTACAATTTGTGAAAGTGTTTATTTGATATTTGCACTTCATGTCTACATTATGTCAATTATTACTAAAACATGAAAAACGTTTCTATTTTAATGATGTGTTTACATAGATTGTTGTAGACACGTAACACACATGAAATGTATGTATTCCAAATAATGATATATTATTTACCCTATACAACTCCCGGCAACTCACAAGCAGGTAAACAGAATTGAGCTGAGAGAACTTTCTGCCCTTTCAAGTTGAGCCGCAGCAGTGTGGTGATGGGATAGCGGGCTGCTTGCTGCTTGTGCTGATCGACACATTTACAAAATAAAAGACGCTAATGGAGAGGTGCAAAGGAATTTCAGGTCGCCAGGGATTAAGAGTTTTTTCGTAGGCTACAGGGATTCTAGTGTTAAGATCAAAGACCTTACAAAGCCTGTTGAAGAATACGTCACCTTCGTTGCTCACAGCCACACTGATCTCTCTGTTTGTGTTCTTTCAGAGGGCTTCAAAGACACTTTTCAAAGAAAAACAGATGGAGCTAAACTAAAATCTCAGCCTGGGATCACACATTTCTGCAGGTCTTAATCACTAAGTAACTTTTTAATCTTCTCTAATGCAGCTTTTTCTCACCTACTCTGACCTTCTCTTTTCATCTGCCCCAGCTTTGTTCCCTTCTTCCCGTATTATATTTGATACCTGCTGTTTCCTTTTCAGCTGCACACCTAATGAAAGCTACACACAGCTGAGACGTTGGGTCTCTTACCTTCTTTCCTTTTCAGCTTGGAAATCACCTTTACCACTGACACAGCCCTACACTATCTAAATTGAAATAAAAATGTTGCATATTTATTATAACAAAATGGGAAGCCATTGGTGCTTACGTTTATTGTTTTCATGTTCTGTGGTCAGTAAATGTATTACAAGTTTTATGTAGGCGGCCTTAAATTCCTGTTGAATATACCAACTGCAGGCATCAATAATAGGATGGTTTGAATATTAGTGTATCTGGCTGATGTCTTTATCTCAAATTGCCTTACAAGAGTAGGACACAGAACAAGATAACAGAACAATCATTTTTATCCATTTTTATAAAGTACAATGCAATGCAAGGCCCTACACCACACTGCGTGCAGAGCCAAACTTAGCTCTATTTTTAATATGCAAATTTTTGTAACACACAAGAACTGCAGGACTCAAGGAATTCATTGAAATTTGACATTTCTGTGTGCCTTCATGCAGAGCAAACTGAGGTCACCTAAGACTTCAGCTTCTTGGTCCTGAATAAGGAGCATTTACCAGAACCATTTTTAAAGAGTAAGGAGGCACAATGTTTAAAATTAGTTAAGTGGATTTCTCTTAAATGACCTGGTGCTACCCTCAAATGGCTACAAAAAAGGGACAGTGATCTCCTAAAGGTCACTACAACCAATGTATTGATTTCTGACCATCACCCTCTTAGGCTTCAGACCCCCTATTTTTTCCATATGATTCTGTTGGCAGGTGTATCCCTTCACCTTAAACCTTAAGGTGACAAATTAACCTTATTTTTGTAATCATCACATTGCACCTTGTCAGGTACATGTACCCAGGGAGCGAACAACAGGTGTTGAGAGTGGAGTGACATCAATGTTAACAACCTTTCTCTCTTTGCTTCTAAACAGGAGGAAAACAAAAACTAAAGGAACAGCATCATTATTTCCCCTTCTATTCCAGAAGTCCTGCCTGTTCCGCTCTGCCCACTATATAAGAACGTACCAGATGTTGGTTTTCAGTTATGAACCTGAATCTGAGAGAGACAGCTCTTCATTCTTGGGTTACACTTGTTTTGGGCTTTGTATTCATTTCTTGATTTTTTTTTTTTTTAAAATGGGGCTCTATCATGGATCCCACTTTTGCCTATGCTACTCTCATAACCTATTCTAAGACAGTACATTCCTGATAACTTAAGTTGTTGTCAATGTAAAGAAAGATGCCATTTACTGCAACCGATCACTTGAACGCTTGGGCAAACCTTGACACTGCTCTCCTGTTTTACTGACCCGTACCTTTTGAGTTCTCCATTGTCAGAAATGAAGAAAGAAAAATATATATTGTCACCACAGGGGTGCACCACTGTCACCCAAAACAGTTTCAGGTTCGAATAAAATTGTTTTAGATGTAACCAACACTTTTCCAAATAAGTACCAGCCAAACACACAAGTATAGTTAATGATTCCCTTCCTTCTTCCATCCTCCTGATGAATATCACCTACAGCTTTACGACTTTGACTCAATGAGGTTAGGCTGAGCGGCTTATTTCATCTCAGACCTGCTTCCGGAGTTAGGATGTAGACTGTTGGACACACTCCCAGGTCAGGCGGCAGCCACGGAACACAACAGGGCTGTACTCCAAGACTCCAGTTCCCAGAATGCGCTGTGGGTATCCGAATAAATACCAAAACCCAGGGATGCTGCCATCTAATGTATTGGAGGAGAAAATTTTTACCAGAGAACATCTTCCTGGTCCTTTCATTACACTAGCCTTCTGGACAAGTATGAGACCCTGCTCAACCCATGTCTGCCAACCTATATATATAGTGGACCACCAGAGCACGTACGTCCACCCTAACCCGACACAGATAGGCAGAGAAACAAACTGCCACACAACAAACATTTTATTTTCACAATCTACACCACAAAGTAAAGCACCAACACAAATACAGAGGTTCTTTCCTTCCTTCCTTTCTCCTTTCTCTGCCGCCTCCATTCCTCTCCCAGCAAGCTTCATTCACCTCCTCCCGACTCTGGTTCTCTGATTGGTGGTGAGAAGGCTCCTTTTAAAGAGTCCTCGGAAGTGCTCCAGGTGTTCCTCGACCTTCTTCCGATGCACTTCCAGGTGTGGCGGAAGTGGTTCCTCCAATGACTCAGCTGCACCTGCAGCACCCCCTGGTAGCACCCATGGAGTCCAACAGGGCTGCTCCAAACTACAACTCCTGACATGCCCTGCGGGGATCCATGGTGCTATACCAACACAGGGTGGCTGCCCTCTAGTGTCTCTCTCTAGATCCTTTCATCCAGCTGGCATTCCGGCTGGGTAATGGTTCTGGCCATCCATCACAATTTATAATTATATATATATATATATATATATATATATATATATATATATATCTATAATAATAAAAGGCAAAGCCCTCACTCACTGACTGACTGACTGACTGACTGACTGACTGACTGACTGACTCATCACTAATTCTCCAACTTCCCATGTAGGTA
>JANRMT010062814.1:19585068-19606322 GCA_026402145.1 Polypterus bichir lapradei | reverse complement strand
ATTTTTCCTTTTCTTTTTCATACCTTCTTTAACACACTACTTCTCCGCTGCGAAGCGCGGGTATTCTGCTAGTATAGATATATAGATATATAGATATATATATATATACACACACACACACACATTTTTTAATCTCTGCACTGTGTCACCTGCCCATATTCTTCTCATTTATTTCATGATATGCAGCATAGATATTTTTTTTTACTCTGTGTGGAAAACTGTAATACAACCAGCTTTACTGGAGCTACAATTGATAGGACCACTGACTGCAGCAAGAAAGCATAGTGATGCCATGGAGCTACATGTATCCTTGTGATGACAATGCAGATCTGTCAGGCTTCATTGTAAATCAACTGCAATTACTTACAGTATTGTCAGTGCCATGGTTATTTTTTGACTGCAAGCTAAAATTTAAATGACAGATTTGACATTAGCAGAGAAGGAGGTGGATGACGCAGTTTGACTTCATCATACTCACTACCCAAAACAGCACATAATAAATAATATCAATTTTTTTTTCTTTGTGGTACTTCATTAAACAAGATGTGTTTTATGTCATGATTTGTGTTTTGCTTAACTTCAAAAAATAATTGAAAGTTAATTATCAGGGTTTAAGAGGTCAAGGAATCCTGTGGACACATTTGTTTCTCAGTCTGATGTGTTTTTAACATTGTTATATTTAAATAACATTCTTCTGTGATGCAATTTTGAAATAGTGGTTTTGACGATTGCTTGCTGTTGTTAGGCTGGACAGTCAGTAGTGTGTGACGAGTGTGGCCAGGATCTTCCATCAGGGTGACTTAGGTGCTCACATTGGTGCTCTGCCCGCAGAGGAACATTTCCATATGAGAGAAAAACAGTCCGAGTTTTCACCAACATTACAGATACTCACAGCAACGTGCTCTCCAGAAGACACTCCATGACTACTTTGACCCTCATGATTATAAATCTAATCCCATCTAAAAAAAAAAGTTTCAAAAGAAGCAAAGCAGGTGTCTTCTTTATTAAGCGTTTCATGAATTCAAGTGTGAAAATATACGCATGTCAGAAAAACTGGAAAATGCAAAAAAAAAAAAAAAATCAGATTCATAAAACCTGGCAATTTTCACTTTATAAATCACAATCACCTTGTAAACTTACATACAGAAATGCACCTTGAATGCCGACCTGAAACATCCATATATGGAGCATGCTCATCAACGACGATGACACAGAATTTAATTGGCTGGTAGCCTTGCTCCTGATGTGTTGAGATGGCAGATCTGCATTCATGAGAATATAGTTGTGCTCCACAACTAAGAGCACAAAGATCATGAGGGACATTATAGCACCTCTGTTCATACGTATTTATTTTTGTTACTTACTCATTCTTATTCTTACCCAATTTGTTTTTCTTTTCTTGCAACTATCTCTTTGGCATCTTGTAAAACACTTTGAGATATTATTCTTTGTATGAAAATGTGTAGAAATAAAAGTTGTTGTTGTTCATTTCCTGCAGATGTGCTGTTAATTTGTTTGTTGCATTCATTGTAATGCACTAATGCACAAAAAATGAAGGTAAATGTTGTCATAAACTTGGGAGTACCGCAGCACAAAGTCTCATAAACAGTAGCAAACAGCCCCACAAGTGTAATGATCCTTCAACCTTCACCTTGAAGGTAACAACGGCAAACAAAGAATCTTTATAAATAAAAATATGCATTTTACAAAAATGCTATGAGCCCAAAAGGCACAAAAGGAATTGCCTGGAACAGACAATCTAGCAGTAAACAAGACCCAATCTGAAAGAATAATCAAAGACAGAGCAAAAAAAGGCCACAAAATCCAGAAATCTACAAAAGCACAGGAAAAAAAATTACACTAGCAGTTACCATAAACACTAATGAATCACAAAAGACTGCTTGTTTCCTTAGCCTTAACAGGGTTGAGGGCAATCCTTTGACAGACACAGACAGGTGGTGCCGTCTCTTGGGGAACCACCCACAAAATAAATGAAACATAATAGAAAATATATAGAAACTAAATGATCAACAATACTGATGAAGAATGCATCATTATACAAATAATAAACAGCAACAACAATACTAATATAAACAAAACAATGAACACAAAATCGGGAGTGTGCTCCCCTTGACTTTCTCGTAAACTGAGATAGAGGAAAAGGTCATCAGAACTACTTCCAGTTGCGTAATATTTCTCAAATATTATATCTCTTTGTTTCTCATTATATCTAATTGATAATATTAATACATAATCATTTATCTCTATTTATAATCATACAAAAGAAAAGGAAACATTTTAAAAATAACATAACATGATTGTCAATGTAATTGTTTTGTGACTGTTATGAGTGTTGCTGTCATCAAGGATTTGATTATCATTATTTCTTTCAATCAGGTTCGTATTTGGAAGATGTGCTGTGTTCAAGTTATATTCCATGTTTGTCAACCGTTGTAAAGATAACATGTTTCATTCATCGAAGTGTTCACTACCCAAATCGGTACTCGTGAATCTAAGATGTTTAACAGGCATTCCAGGTATTAAGTTGTGGATTTGCCTGCGAATATTTAGCGGCAGCGTGTCTATGAACTTAATTTAAACTTAAGCTTTACACCTTGCTTTCCTATTGATATGTTTACAAAGGCTTGTTCAGCTTCAGAGGGTTGTTCCTTTCTTACTGCATCAATAAACAGCTCATCTTCCTCTTTATCTGAGACATCACACACTGCATGCACGGGTTTACCTTTCCCAGTCCTGCAAACTTTAGCGAAGTGGTTCAATTTACCACATTTTTTACACTGTCTTTCTTTAGCTGGACATTAACTTTTTCCACCGTGTGCTTTGTTTCCGCAGCACCTGCACTTATGAATATGCTTGTATGCGTCACACGCTTCATATTCTTTTGCTGCCTTCTCAATTGTGTAATGCATTTTTGTTCAGCGGTATCCCTGACCATCTCATCTTCGTTTGCATAAGCACAGTCCTTTACCCGCGAATATTTAGCGGCAGCGTGTCTATTGGATTGCTGCTGACGGACGGCCTGATATGGGATGGCACTCAATTACGTGGGAGGCGTGATGATGAGGGACACAACTCCACCTCACATGGCGACCAAGCTGCAGGCTATTGCCGTATATATGTACGTAAGTAGGTTCCAGTTATGACCGTTACGCGTAGAATTTCGAAATGAAACCTGCCTAACTTTTGTAAGTAAGCTGTAAGGAATAAGCCTGCCAAATTTCAGCCTTCTACCTACACGGGAAGTTGGAGAATTAGTGATGAGTCAGATGAGTGACTCAGTCAGTGAGGGCTTTGCCTTTTATTAGTATAGATGATATTTTCGCACGTAAGGGGTCGAAAACGGTGGTGGAATTTTTCATGATTACATATGCATTACCAAGATTACATGCAAAGTAAAAACAGTTATAGTCACCTAAAAACATAGAAAAAGTGTTAGTATTACATAATAGTTGTTGCAATAAAATGCTATAGGTAAAACTACACTTAGCTACATTTAATTATGACAATGATGGTGGAAATAAAAAAAAAAATCATAAAATGAAATGTATTACTAGGAACACAATGGGGACGTAGCAGCTTATTGTTCCCATTACATCTTTATATTTACATGTCATGTTCAATGTTTACACATTTTTGTTAAACTGATGATGTATAAATTAAAATAAAATTAATAATAGTTATTGAAAGAATATGTGTTATATTGAATACCGTTTTTAATGTTGTGTACATATTTATATTTCCACAATACAAAAAATTCAATTGGTTGTTTAAATAAAATACTACTTCCGGTTGAGTAATTTTTCTCAAATTTCATATCTGTTTGATTTTTATCACTATAAATATTTAAACAAAATTTGAATCATCTATCTGTAATTATAACCAGTTTATTTACAAAAGTATTCAGTTAAAAGCACCACTTTTGGTTGGCCCTAAAGTTGATAGGATTCCTTATTTTTGATATAAAGTAGGTGTACAAAATCTCATTGACTGAGGTCAAAGTGTTTGAGTTATCGAGTTTACACACAGACAGACATAATTTCAAAAATGGTATTTCCAGATTCAGGAAAGATTAAAACGACTTTGGTCGAATTGTTTCACGATTCCTATACTTTCTCTATACTATGTATACGAAAAAGTAAAAACACATAAAAACGTAATTTAAACCCTAACCTGAGAAAGAACCCTGGCTGAAGTAGAACTAAGCTGACCTGATCTATTATTGACATATACAGGGTGGTGCGGGGAAATGGGAAATTTTCAATTGACATTCAATGACATTCAAATACATTTAATGATGAAATGTATTGTACAGGATATGCAATTAATGATGGTAATCAATATTCATTCAATATTCATTTTATATTTTGAAGAAAACATCATGAAGGTGTTGTCCATTTCTCTGTACACATTTTGACAACCTGTTGTGTAAATTCTGCATTGCTTGACGTAACATGTCAAGATTTCCTCTTCAATCCTCCTTTTTAGTTCAGCAATGGTTGCAGGATGTGTGCGGTACACTTAGCTTTTACAATTTTCCCACAGAAAAAACTCACAAACAGTGAGATCTAGTGATCTCGGAGGCTATGAAATGTCATCATTGCGTGAAATGACATGCCTTCCAAACAATCATTGAATAGCTGCCATCAACTGTCAGGCAGTATGCAAAGTGGCTCCGACTGGGGACTTCTTTTTTAAGGCTGAACATGTTTCTTCGAAATTACGCACCCATGTTGTAATTGCATGAGCAGGACACGATCAAGACGTCCTTACTGGTAATGATGCTGAAATTACCTTTATGCAATAGTCACACTATAAACATTCTTATGAAAGGCTTTCACAGCGAACGCTCGGTGCGCACCACTCCACTTCTCTATCATAACTAATGGTTCTACATGAGGTTGCATTGGTCCCAAACAACTCTCAACGCAATAGGGTCGCCAACACCTAGTTCCAAAATTTCCCGTTTCCCTGTGCCACCCTGTATAATGTTCACAATGTGTAAGTATATGAGTGTGCCTAGTGGAGTCGGGTGGTGAGGTAAGGTGAGGTGAAGAGGTTCTTTTAAGTGTCAGCCCTCAGGAGACTGTAGCGGTGTTTATCTAGCTTTGGTGATGCATGATGTCATTACCGGGCTGACATAAAAGGTCAGCGTCATGCAATTCCTGGTTTGTTCAAGTTTGTGCAGATCTAAATTAAAAAGCCTCTAGTTTATTTTTCTATGCAGCATTTTGATCCATCCATCTTCCTTACCTGCTTATTGAGGCCAGAGATGTGGGGTAGTTGCAGCCTATCCCAGCTACTACAGGCACAAGGCAAGGACGATCCATGGACAAGGTGCCAGTCAGTCGCCGGGCAAACACACACTAGGGTCAATTTAGCAATGCCAGTTCTCCTAGCCTACATGTCTTTAGATATGACATTTTTATCTCTGGGTACAACATTTTTTCTGCAATTTTGTAAATGTCTTCTGCTTATGTTTTGCCTCAGCTTATGTGCATAACCTGGTTTTTGACTTTCCTGCTACGCCTCCTGTCTACGAATTAATCTCCCGGTAGTTGGCCTTGGGTAATTTATATTTTTCCGCTTCTCCTGATTCCATTTCCTTTCAAAACTGCTGCCATTCTGTGCAGTCAAACACACATAAGGCAAGAAATGAGAGGCACAACTGATGTAAAAAAGTGCCACTGGGAACTCTGGTGCTGAAACAACTGTATTTTAAAATACCAGAATCCTGGAACAGTCCTCCTGGGATCACAACCTTAGTATGCTGAAGGGGCTTATATGCTCCAGAGAACCAAACATCAATAATTTTGGGAGGTCTGAGCTCCTGGTAGTCTTACATCTTGCAAATTGGTCTAAGGGGATCAGCAAGGCAAAAATTACACCTATTTTGATTGATGCAATACAAATAATACTAAATCGTTTATAGACTAACTAACTTTTACGTATAGCACTGGATCTGATATTTTGATTGGGGATGGTTTTTCTCGCACTTGATGCTGACCCACAAGAAAGGCCCTGGGAGAGTGTGAGGACACTCACAAACCCTCAACTTGACATTAATGACACTACAATTGGAGCAATGGCAGTCATTGAGGAGGCAGCATAAAATAAGTCAAAAAGACCTGGACCAGCTTCAGACCTGGGCGAACACTTGGAAAATGCAGTTTAACGTAGGAACATTCAAAGTGTTACATGTAGGCAAAAGGAACATCAATTACAAATAAAAGATGGGAGACACTGAGCTACGGGAGGTCATCTCTGAAAAAGATTGATGCAACATTTTCATTGACTAAGCAATGCACAGAAGCAATGAAAAAAGCTAATGTAATGTTAGGTTATAGAATACAAAATAATTAAATTTAAGTCAGGGGATGTTATGCTCAGACTATAAAATGCACTAATGAGACCACATCTGGAGTACTGTGTGCAGTTCTGGTCACAACAGTATAAGAAAGACATAGCAGAACTTGAAGCTGTGCAGAGGAGAGCAACCAAGTACACCCCAGGACTTAAGGACGCATCCTACTGTGATGGATTCAGAGAATTAAAAGTGTTCAGTCTCAAGCAAAGGAGACTGCATGGGGACCTAATCCGGGTATTTAAAATCCTCGAACGCACTGATAAAGTAGATAAAGCAACATTCTTTCAGCTTTATGATGAATCACATACTTGAGGACATCAGTGTAAATAAAAGTGAAGTGCAAAGAGTTGTGGGACTCTGGAACAAACTACAGAGACATGTAGCTGAAGCAGAAACTTTGACAACTTTTAAGAAGAATCTAGATGAAAAATTGGGTTTGTTTCAGGGTCCCACAACTGTTTGCATAAAGAAGTGCCTCCTTGGTTCAGTTTTAAATACACTTCCCCTTGTCTTCAAGCACGTGATTCACCATTAAGCTGTAAGAATGCTGCTGGACCTACTTTTATCCTTCCCTTTAAGGATATTAACTACCTGGATCAGGACCCCACGCAGTCTCCTCTGCTCGAGACTAACACATTTTACTGGATGGTCTACATCACTGCCTCTGGTCATAAACTGCAAACAGTGAAATAAAGGAATGTCACAGCAGGTCAAGCAACTAAACTGAGCTTCCAGATAAGAAGTGTGGGAGTTCACCATCCTTTTTTATTGCTACCTGAGTATCTCTCTATTATATAAAAAAATCCTGGGATGAGATGAGACCATGTCCATGAGGTTTTTTCAAGTCACGCCCCCCTCTCAACCATATCCAACCATGCCCACGGTACTCAACCCTCTCATTAGTGTGAATGCCTTTGTCAGACACAGTTCCTGCTCTTATAAATTTTAACATTTTCCTTACTTTAAGTTCCTAATTAAAGAAGATGTATTATGTCCAAATCTTATTGAAGAATTTCATCATGAAGGGTTAACAACAGAAAAATGAGTACATGGCCAATCCTAGCACCGAGAAACAATGAAGTTAAACGAATTAAAGACAAAAAAATTCTACACTGCAAAATGGTTAAATGCTGTAACAGGACCACTAGTGGGTGTGACAGCCACCCAACCCGACACAGACAGACACGTGAGGCACACTTATAAAAACAAAGACGTTTATTTTTCTTCACCACGTGGGAAACGCCTTCCCTGTTTCCCACAGGCACAACTTAGTGCAAGTAACAGCCCAAACACGCCATACAATAATATTTTCTTTCTTCTCTCTCCGGCAAGCTTTGTCTCTGTCCTCCCGACTCTGGCTCCCAGAGTAGTGGCTGCTGGCTCTTTTTATAATGCACCCGGAAATGCTCCAGGTGTTTGAAGACTTCATTTCCGGCAGCACTTCCGGATGTGGCGGAAGGACTGCCCATATGGGCTCATTGTAACTCCAGCTGCAGCACCCTCAGGCGGCACTTGTGGATCCCAACAGGGCTGCACCAAACTCCAAATCCCATAAAGCCCTGCGGGAGTCTGAGGCACCGCTGCAGCCCAGGGGGGTTGCCATCTAGCGTCCCAGGGGAGGTAACATAATGGCCACGCTTGCTCCCCTGGTCTTCCCAGCGTGGAGGCGTCCCAGCCGGGCAAAGGCCCCGGCCGTACGCTAAAATGCATTTCAAAAGACTATGCTGAAACTGTTGGTGGTGATCGTGCGGAACATGAAACATCAGCTTACAATATCCCGAAGAATAGCTACAACTATTAACACTGTCCGGTCTTCCACCGGCTGAATTACTGTAGAAAGAAGGATGTATACAGTAAAGGTAATGTAGTACATCTTACACGGATAACATTAGAGAACAAAGGAGATCTTGATATGCCATTCATTTTAAAATGTTAACAGTTTCCCGTTAGGATAGCTTTTGCAAAGACAATTAACAAATCTCAAGCCAAACATTTGAAAAAGTCATTTTATTTAATAGAGGGAAAGAAACAAAATTCAGTCATGGGCAGTTATATGTTGCATTGTCACAATGAAAGTCCAAACACAGAATCAAAATTCAATGCGATATTGATGAAAATCTAATTCAAAAAATTGTTTTTACTGAAGATTTACAGTAAAAGTGTAAGTTTAAAAAGTATTTGTGTGTTAATTCCAAAGCCAAACACAACAAATTCATATTACGCAACGAATAACTCTAATGCAACAGGAAACATAATTTACTTTCAGATTATTACATTTTGCGATTTTTTAATATGGTTAATTACTTGCTGTAATGTAAAATAGTTCTATTATGCATATGTAACAATTCCCATGAAAATAACAATCTGTTTAAATTCTACATCCACACGCACGAGCGGCAGAACCGCAAAGTGGCTAGCGTGTAGCACCAGCCCGGGGGTTGGCGAGCGAAGCTTGCAGGGGACAAAGCCCCAAAATTTCTTAAGGTAAAATCTTTATTTTGATACTCTGGCCTAGCTGTCAATGTCCTGTGTTGAGAGAATGCTAACTATCTTCAATAATACAGTTATGTTCAGGTTTTCAAAAATCGGACTCAATAATCTCATGCCATCAAATTACAATGGTAAATACAATTGTTTCTTTATTTCTGAATTAGGGTCAGGCAGTGCATCAAAGATGAGCACTCAACCAGCAACCTTTTGTTTTACAGTACATCACCTTAGCCATTAAGCTACACATTCCACTGAATACAGTTTAAAATGGTATACTACAGACATTTGTGTAGAAAGCCCCTGTCCCTGGCTATACTCCAGAAAAGGCAAATGTGAATAGCTGCACCGCTTAAATTTCTGAGCCCTTGAAGTAACAAAGTTGAATGCCTTCATCTCTTGCCATTAAACTGCAATCATTAATCTTTTTTTTTCATGTTGCACCTTTTATAGTGCATACCAGCCCAAACCACTTCACACATTCTATAAAACAGGGCACATATTTCTGTAATTGATGCACAGACAGGAGTGACTACAGCAGGGGTTCATAAAAAATGCAAATATTTGGATTACGTGAAAGGGAACAGGTTTTAACAATCAGTACAAGAACAATTCACAGTATGAGCTCCTCTGTGTTTCTGTAAAAGGACAAATTCTTCCACCCAAGCTATAGAGGTATCTTCTATGATGACACCATCTTCTATGATGGGCTGTACATATTTAAGCCTATCCCTTAATACTATCTGTTAGGTCAATGCAAATATATTCTTCCTGGTGCTCACATGCTTTGATTTTTTCACATAGCTCTACTGCCCATACTATCGGTCTATTTAACACCATTCTCCCTCACTGACCGGGGAAAAAGTTCCAAAGCTTTGTATCTTGATGCAACCATAATCTCCTGGATCATAGATTAGCTGACCAACAGACAGCGGTTTGTAAGGCTGAGGGACTGTGTGTTAGAAATGGTGGTGTGTAATAATGGAGTGCCTCAGGAAACTGTCCCATCACCCTTCTTGCTTACCCTTTACACAACAGACTTCCAGTACAATTCCAGCACTTGCCACCTACAGAAATTTTCAGATGACTCCATCATAGGCTGCATTAATAATTGAGATTATTCAGAGTACGGGAAGGTTCAGTGGTGCCGAGACATCAACCTGCAACTCAACATCAGCAAGACAAAAGAGCTGGTGGTGGACCTCCGGTGTGCCAAAAAGCCTCTGAGACCAGTCACCATTCAGGTGGACAATGTGGAAGTGCTGCAGAGTTACAAGTACCTGGTGTTTCACATGAACAACAAACTGGACTGGACTGATAACACACTAATGCTATACAAGAAGGACCTGAGCAGTGTTTTTTTTTTTCGTTGTGTGCTGCAAGCTACTGGAAATGTTCTACCAGACCATAGTAGCCAGTGTGGTGTTCTACACTGCAGTCTCTTGGGGAAGCAACCTGAGCTCAAAAGAAGCACGATGCCTGAATAAACTTATCAGGAGAACCTCCTCCATCACAGGGCAAACCCTGGACACACTGGAAGTTGTTATGGAAAAGAGGGTTAGGAGCACGCATTGCATTGCAGTGCCTTGCCGCACCCACCACACGACAAACCAACTCAGGATCCAGATTAGGACCCGAGTGCAGCCATGCAACGGGTGATACCTCAGCACCACACTAGTTCAGATAGAGTGGAACAGTGTGAGGTTTTTTTTTTTATGGTGGCTGGAGTGCCAATTCTGCCACCAACCCCCAAGTTTTTCCCTGCAGGTTAGAGGGCCTACATGCAGGGACGGATGCAGATTACCGTCATACCCAGGATGGAGCAATTGCAGGTTAAGGGCCTTGCTTAAGGGCCCAACAGAGCAGAGACCCTTTTGGCATTTTACGGGATTCGAACCGGCAACCTTCCAATTGCCAGTGCAGATCCCTAGCCTTAGAGCCACCACTCCGCCATGTGGAAAAGAGGATAATGGAAAAATTGGAAGCCATCCTGAAAAATCCCCTCCATCCCCTCCAGAAGGCACTCCCTTGGAGCACCTTTAGCCACAGGCTCATTTCCAACACAGTGTGCTATGAAGTGCCACTGGAGGTCTTTACTGCTCAAAGCTATCAGGCAATTCAATGCTTACACCCAATGTACTTGATAAATTTATTTATAAACATTTATTGATCAATTGATTGATTGGCTATATTATTTATCATGTGAGTCTGTATTCTTGTTTTTTTATAGTTCTGCTGCTGTATGTATCTGAAATTTCCCATGGGATTAATAAATCTAATCTAATCTAATCTAATCTACTTTTTTTAATCCACCTCTCTTTACAAAGTGCATCTAGTCCAGTTGATTCCACTCTGATTCTTACTCCTTCTAGCTGTCAATGTTCATCTCTTGCATGTAAGAGTTTGCCAAGTTACAGTTAAAATGCAGTAACTCTGTCTGGACAAGATCACATTAACTGCTTGAAAAAAAAAAGACAGCAAAACATCTGCATTACAATCGAGTTGACCTTTATCACCATATCCAGCAAGTAGCAGATTGGCAAACCATTTCAGTTTGCTACCTTACACTGCTCACATTTTGCTTCATTTCCAAATTAGGTGCCCACTCCGCATTGAGTCTGGATGTTCTCTTTGTGTTCTTATGAGTTCAACTCTTTTGTACACTGGCATGTGGTTTGGCTGAATGCTGATATCAAATTGAGACTTATCTAATGTCAGTGAGTATGAGGGAAGCACAGCGGGGCAATGATTACTGGTGCTGCCTCATGGATCCAGTGTCTCAGGTTCAAATCCCATTCCCGTTTTGCTCTCTGTGAGGGCTGTGCATACTCTTGTCTTGAATGAGTTGTTTTTTTCTGCAGGTACTCCAATTTTCCCTCTTACATTCCAAAGATGTCCATGACAGGACAATTCTAAATTGTTTCTGCTTGTGTGTTTGTGTGAGAGTGGGCCCTGTGATGGGCTGGTGCCTGCTTTGAACTCATTTCAGGTGAGAAAGGCTCCATCCCTTTGTGATCCTGAACAAGATAAGTTTAGGAATGTTACATTATATAAATAACTATGTATTGTGTTATAACCAGGATTTTTTTTCCCCACGACTTGTATTTATTTTTCGTTTTATTGTTCTTTTCTAGGGTGGCACAGTGGAGCAGTGGTAGTGCTGCTGCCTCGCAGTTAGGAGACCCGGGTTCGCTCCCTGCGTGAAGTTTGCATGTTCTCCCCGTGTCTGCGTGGGTTTCCTCTGGGTACTCCGGTTTCCTCCCACAGTCCAAAGACATGCAGGTTAGGTGGATTGGCGATTCTAAATTGTCCCTAGTGTGTGCTTGGTGTGTGGGTGTGTGTGTCCTGCGGTGGGTTGGCGCCCTGCCTGGGATTGGTTCCTGCCTTGCGCCCTGTGTTGGCTGGGATAGGCTCCTGCAGACCCCTGTGACCCTGTGTTTGGATTCAACGGGTTGAAAAATGGATGGATGTTCTTTTCTAATTACCATTTTTTATGTTATGTCATTTCTGTTGCATTTGTTTATCATTTGTTATTTGTGTTCTAGTTCTTCAACTGCTCAGCCATTCCTTGTGTTGTGGTGGATGGAACCCCAGGAGGTGTGGCAACCTTGACGTTGCTCCTACTGGGTCCTCCCTCTGCCTTTAGATTGAGGTCAGAGAGAAGGATCTGGCAGTAGCTCACTGATTGTGTGAATATTGCTTTTTGTCGTTTTCCCTGGTTACTGGATTCTTTGCTTATATTCTTGTATTTGCCTTGGGCTTACTTCGGATTGCTTTTACGCAAATCCATTTTGTGCATTATTTGCTAATTTTTGCTCTTTCCTGAGTTTTGCTCTTAATTTAAGAACAATCCTGTTTGGATTGTCTTTGCAAGCCAAAGTTTTCTCTCCCTTGTAGGACATGATTGGGACTTTCATTGCATTTAATCTGCAAGTAGTACTTGGGGGCTGCCTGCCAGAGGAAAGGACACATCTGGACTGGCTGGTGAAGTTCCTGGACTTCTTTTTGGGACTTTCAGGAGACCACTCTTTTCGTCGTGCTTCTTGTGTTTTGAGGGTGGAACCCCGAGATGATGTGGCTATCCTGATGTTAAAGCTGCAGGTTCTCTCTCTACCTTTCTATTCAGGTCAGAGAAAAGGAGACAGTAGTGGCTCATTTATTGTTGTAGGAAGTTTGTAAGCATTGCTTTTTGATTATTATTTCTGGTTATGCGATTCTTTGCTTGTATTCTTGGATTGAGCATTAGGACTCATTTATTTCGGATTGACTTTTAAGGAAAATCCTTTTTGCCTTTTTTATCTCTTTCCTGAGTTTTGTTCTCAATTTATAGGTATTCCAGATTGGACTTTATCTGCAAGCCAGAGTTTTACGACTTCTTCCCCCTTGTAACACATTTTTGGGATACTGAATTTAGGCCGAAGCCTGCGAGTAGTAGTTGGGGGGATGGCTGCTTGGGGTAAGGACACATCTGTGCAGGCTGGTGAAGCTCCTGGAATGCTTTTTAAGAGTTTTAGAAGGCCTCATACCCCCGTCTGCCATGTCAAAAGACCCATACCACAACAATATGTTGATGCATGCGCAAATGCTTTTCATTTACTACTGCTGGGATACTCCACCTTTCTATTCACAACCGTCCTAGTCCCAAAAAAGAACACTCGGAAAATGCAGTAGATGGATGATTAACATCAAAAAATGATATGCTGAACAGCTATTTAACATTTTAACTAAGACTAATCAATCAGGCAGTGATCATCATTTATGACTTATTTCCCAACTCATTCGGTATTTACCAAAAATATTATATTCTGACCTTCAAGTATTCTAGCACACAAATCTGAAACACTTCCAAAAAAATGAGTTATACTGAGCACCACACCCACTGGTACACTGAGGTGAGAAAATAATTCCTAAGCCTAATTAAGGGCACATCACGCCTCAGTCTGGGCTGCCCTCCAACTTCTCAAATTCAGCTTGACAGCAAACACGCCTGGCTGCATGACTCATTAATAGACTAGACAATTGGGGATGGATTTTAGGTTATCATTCCTAATTCTATGGTGTAACGCCAGAATCAGAGGAAACAGAACCACATGCGTCATAAGGTCTGAGTGCACTGAAAAAACTGCAGTTACCAGGAGCTGAGGGAGGGCGAAAGTGTGAAGAAATACTTACTGTATCAGTCTAGCTGATCCTGGAGCAAAGCGGAAAAAATATTTTGTTTCCCTTGCTGATATTGCATAAACATGCATTAAAGGTAATGACGAAAGACATAGATTAGTTCTTCTCCTTTACATGCATGTCAACATCAGAAAGAACTACAACAAACAACAGCCATCATTTAATTCTGACCCGGCCTTCAACAGAAGGGATCCTAGACCCTGTGTTCTGACCCCCAATGGTAATGAAAAATCTTTCTTCAGGGAATAATATATAGTATTTAAAATCAAATAGGCAATGAATGGAAAGCTAGCATATTGCAGGACATTCTCAGATACACAAGGAGTAAATTTACATGAGATAATCTAGTGTTATGACTAGGAGTCCCAAAGGCACTAAAGAGTCCCAATAATGCTTATGAGGGGTTGGGGAAGAGGGCAAACATAGGATCTTTATGGGGGGCATTATTGGAAAAGGGCAAACAAGGAATCTTTATGAAATAAACAGTTTAATTCACACAAAATGCTCTGTTACACTGTAAAGCCACAAAGAGCATAAAAGGCATAAAGGTATTGCTGGCAATGCAATCCAAGGTAAAGACAATTACAGGATCTAATAGAGTATTTGAAAAAAAAAAAACAGAGCAAGAGTGGAAAAATTCCGAGTAAATATACAAAAGGTACAAGTACAGTAAAACACAAGTAAACTCACCAAGTCTAGAGCGCATTCACAATGAACTGCCAGGAACTGTGGGAGATCCTCCAGATTTATAGGCGGAGGGCAGATCCTGGCAGAGAATGGCAGGTGATTCCCCCCCTCTTGGGGGACCACATTAACATACATGGAACATCAGCGGTGCATTGAAACATTAACACAATCAATAGTAAATAAACACAAATAAAATGAATACATTTTATATGGGAACGCGGCTGAGAGAATGAAACTGAATTAAAAAAAAAAAACAAGGCTAACCTTTACAAGTATCATAAATTACACGGCTGTTACAGACTGGAATCAAATGTATGTTTTTATTCTAAAATAGTAAGAATACGTGCAGCTTACTTCTCAAAACGGACTTGTCTGGGATCAAACCTGTGAAGTTTAGATTACCAGTCAAGAGCTGATACCGTTGCACCACCGAAGCACTCGTAGCAAATGTGTGTCAATATCGCACCCTAACGCGGGTCGTTTTTCTGGTTGAGATATAACTTCTAGCTAATAGCACATTTTAGAACTGTGGGAAGAAATTCATGTGAATACACAGAGCATACAAATATACAAATCCCATACAGATGGTACCCAAAAACAAATATCTGTTATATTTCCCCAGTTCAGCGGGGTTCTTCAGCACCTGTTCTCCATTTCCCTGAATATGCAGAATGTTCCCCAACTGTGGAAAACTTCCTGTATGGTCCCCTGTATGGCATTAAAGTGATTCCAAGACCAGTTGCTCTTACTTCATACATCATTTAGACCTTTGAGAGGCTGGTCCAAAAACAGCTATGAGTCCTGGTTTCAGAACATCTGGATCCTCTGCAGTTTGCCTATCATACACATAATACGTTTGGAGGACACACTGATGTACATGCTCTATAATGTTCTTTGATTTTACCAGTGCCTTTAACATCATTCTGCGTGAATGACTGGGAAAAATGCTCAGGGCTTTTCATCTTGATGCCCCTGCAGTCTCCTGGATCATAGACTACCTTACCAACAGAGAGCAGTTTGTGAGGATGAGGGACTGTGTGTCAGAAATGGGGGTAATACTGGAGCACCTCAGGGAACATCCTGTTTACTACTACATAACAGACATCCAACACAATACTAGTGCTAGCCACCTACAGATATTGTCACATGACTTGTCCATCATATTCTGCATTAATAATGGAGATGAGTCAGAGTACAGGAAGGTTGTGGAGGACTTTGTCTTGTGGTGCAGCTCAACATCCACAAGACAAAGTCCTCCACAACCTTCCTGTACTCTGAAGGAACTGGTGGTGGACTTCCGGCATACCAAGGTGCCTCTGAGACCAGTCACCATTCAGAGGGAGGAAATGAAAGTGAGTGCAGAGTTACCTTGGGGGTTCATGTAACAACAAACTGGACTAGTCTGACAGCACAGTGGCATTGGAAAAGAAGGGCCATAGCAGACTGGATTTGCTAAGGAGACACAGGTCTTTTGATGCGTCCAGCAAGCTGCTGGAAATATTCTACCAGTCCATAGTAGCCTGTGTGGTGTTCTACGCTGTGGACTCCTGTGGAAGCAACTTGAGCTCAAAAGATGTACAATGCCAGAACAAACTTATCAGGAAAGCCTGCTCCATCCTAGGGCGACCCTTGTGCACTCTGGAAGCTGTTGTGAAAAACAGGATGGTGGCAAAACTGGATGAAAAATCCCCTCCAGGAGGCGCTCTCTTGAAGCACATTTAGAAACCCAGCTCATTTCACCATGGTGTGCTAAGAAGCACCTCTGGTGGTCTTTTCAGCCTACTGCTATCACGAAATTAAATGCCTTAACCAGACATGCTCTTTAAGTTCATTTTGAAATTTCTGCACAATATACTATAATTTATTTACTTATTGATTGATTAATTGCTTGACTGATTGATTGTCTTATCTGTTATGTGAGTCTGTATCTTTGTTTTCCTATGTTTCTGCTGGTGTATGCATTTGAATTTCCCCTTGGGATTAATTTATCCTATCCAGTTTAATCTAATAATGTTCATTTATTTATTTTTTCTTCCTTTCCTTTGCTTACTTTGAGGGTTTTGACACTCAAATTGGGGGGATGGGGAGGTGTTTAAGGTTGTAGATTATGATTCTTTTGTTAGTTTTTTTTTTCCTTTCATATAAGGCTTAATTTTACTTTCGGTAATTTTTTTCTACCGTTATTGCCACTTTATGGTTGGTGCTGTCATGTGCAGTGAATACACTCGACTTGAGCATTCCGAGATTTCATCCTCTTTCTCTGTTTAGCATTCGTTTGCTCAGAGGTTGATGTGCTTGATGCTTCCTGAGCAGCTCTTCTTTTCTCCACCCTAGCGGCCCGCTGCTTTTCTTCTTTCGTCGGCATCTTTTCGCGTTAAAACTGATTAAGTCAGCTTTTGTGTTACAATTACTTAGTACGTTTTCTTTAATTTTTCACTTAAGCTGGCACTTAAGTCTTCAATCTGCCTCAAGAATGATTAAAGATATGAAGAGGTAGGGGAAGTGACTGCGAAGGTGGTAGGGAATGAGAACAGCGCCCGTCCACATGCGCCGCACGGCTGCCCTGCTGCGTGCTGCCAAGAGTTGATTCTACAATAAAACAAAATAAAAATAAAAAGAGGAATAAAAATCATCACCCCGAAAGCAGATAGTAGACGTCATGTAGTATATGTGTACCAAATTTCAAGTCAATAGGTGAAACGGTTTGTGAGCTACAGGTGATTTAAAATCGTGGAGTGACAAATGAACAGCCACGGTAGCGTATTATATAAGAAGATTATGCATTGTTTTGCAGCAGCTTAATCTACTACGGCAGTCATATCACAATTTGTTAGTGCCACTGGCACCATGAACACATTTTTAAACAGACTGACTGCTCAAAGCCAGAATTCCAGTGCTTATGAAAGATTTTCTTTTTTGCTATCATGTGACCCATTAAACTCTTTTATGTCTAAGATATGGACACTATTACATCAGATATATTGGCATATAAATCAGAAGCCAGTTCTTTTATTTCCCCTTGCATATACAGGAATTCATTGACTTATAACAATGTTTGGATCCGATGTAAGATGATCTGGACATAAGATGGACCAGTATTTGTATTCAAACTTGACCATATGTGTAGTACTGTATAACAAGCCCCTTAAGTCATATTGTTTGTTTTATATCTTTTTTATCATCATTCTTAGCACAATGTGTAGATTGTTTATCTTTTATTTCATTTTATTATCTTGTTTTGTTATTACTGTTGCTTGCATGGCTGCCAAATCTTTAAAAGCTTCACAAATGTTTTCTTTGTCTGTGTTATGTTACGTCATCAGTGTGAGCCTCTCCCAGTGTTCATTACATTAACTATGAGAGGAATTATATCTGCAGAGTTTGACCATTCCTATGCTTTCTGTTTTAATATTTCAGCCTGTTAATAATAAACATTAACAGACAAAGGAGTTCAGTGTGGTTCCATTCCCCCTTTATGGTGGTTTGCACGAAGCAGCACATCGTGAGTCACAACGCTGAAGCTTCGGATATTAACTGGATTCAAAGCCAGAGTGCAGCAGTACAGCTGGTGCGGTCAACACCGGTTACAATGGGATAACTTAAAGTTACACGTGATTGCATTCACTTTCTTTTATTCCTCATTACTGCTTGATCTCTTTCATTTTTGTGTTGAGATCAATTGCCTTTTCTGCTAAAATTCAAGACATATGTAACTGTTGACACCGCTGTAGGTAATAAACTGAGATTGAGATGACTGAGTCACCGTATACAGAGCTGGCATGGTGAAAACTGTTACTTGACAGTAGGGTGTGGTAGCAGTCATTAAGTCAAATGGTCGATGCATAAGTTGTAAGTCCATGTCTATCTGTACTGCATATCATTTTGATTTTTGATTTTTTATTTGATGTACTTTATTTCCCTGAGGGTAAATTATCTTTTCGCATCACCTTTGGGGGTCAGAGAGCAGGGTTAGCCATTGTACACCGCCCCTGGAGCAATTCTCAGGTTAAGACCCAGCGGAGTAAGGTCCCTTCTGTCAATAACGGGATTTGAACCAGCAACCTTCCAGATACGAGTGCAGATCCATAGTGTCAGAGCCACCACTTTGCTATCATGCTTAATACTCGTAATATCTACAATATTCATTTTTTGAGATTCAAGTTACTGATCTGATTGAAAAACTAGCAAGAGTTATATGAACAAAGGACCCTGAGAAAAGACCTACCCAAACACTGAAAACAGTAGAAAACTGGAGAATCAAACAGAATCAATGCCAAAATCTGAGGCACAAATCTTAGTCAGAAATACTAACCACAGTCAACACCAGATTATCTTTCAGAAGAAAAGGATGTATACAACACAAAGAAGGGTTTTGGAATCCGTCATCTTGGATAGGAAACTGAACTTTGAGTGACACGTGACCCCACAGGGTAACTGGTCAGGAGTCATGAATTCTAAAGCCATGCCACTAAAAGCACAATAGTGACCCTAAACACAGGGACACAAGATAGTGCCAGAGGCAGTGGTAATGGTGGAAATACATTCGCAAATAGAAATAAACCCTAATAAAATAATTATAATCTATGGCCTTAAAAAAGTCAAAATCCTCAAAATGAGTAAGGGGAAGGAAGAAAAAATATAAATAATATAGCAGAATACAACAAGAGTACAAGTACTATGAGACTATTACCACCCACTCTGACATCACACTGCCCACAAACACTCTCAATAACTACAAAAGTTAATGTAAAGGCTTGGTAAAATATTTTTGTACAAGACAATTAAGATACACCATACAATGTATTAAACATTGCCCTGCTGTAGGGATATTCAAGTTTAACTGAAGCCTAATAAAAACAGTAAATCTGTTTCATCCACTGTTTCTCACAGAAAGCATTCTCACAAAGTGATCTAAAAGAAATAAAAAATAGAACAGAAGATCATTCAAATGCCAAGAGAAATGACAGGAAAATAATGAGGCTCTGAGAAGGGCTAGCAAATGCTTGAGGATCACACCATAATAAAGCAATAAAGAAGGAACTGAATGTACATGGGAGCCTGCCAAAAGCACGATATGATAGACAGCACAGGAGAGTCAGCATCAAAAGTGCAGGTGCAGTGTGGTCATATATAAAGAAATTAAAAACCGGGGTTGGAACTCAAATGCAAGATGTGATTTGACTTTGATGAATGATGCAGCATCATGGAAAAGCTTCCTGGAGGACGGGCTTAAGGCCCTGAATGAAGGGCAATAGCTAAAGGCCATGTCACATTGCACAATTATTACTGCAATTTCAAACATTTCAATCATTCATTTACATAATCTTGGTGAGTTAGAGGCATTAACAACATACTCCAGCGATCTGCAGTCATGTAGTGTGACATATCCAACATTGCAACTAGTTTGCGATTCACCCAAACAAAATCAAACAGGCTTATTTTCTTTTTAAGTCTCACCTGATTCGTCTAGGAAAACAAGACAACAGATTTCTGAGTAAACCAAGAGAAGCGGGGAAAAGGCAAAACAAAAGAAAATAAAAATAAACTGTAGCAACCGTAAAACCAGACAAGAAGTAAAATTGACGAAAGAAAAAAAAAAAGACAATGAGTCAAAAACCAGGAAAAACTAGAAGATTAAATCTATACTAATAAAAGGCAAAGCCCTCACTGACTGACTGACTGACTCACTCACTCACTCATCACTAATTCTCCAACTTCCCGTGTAGGTAGAAGGCTGAAATTTGGCAGGCTCATTCCTTACAGCTTACTTACAAAAGTTAGGCAGGTTTCATTTCAAAATTCTACGCGTAACAGTCATAACTGGAAACTACTTATGTACATATATACCGGCCATAGCCTGCAGATCGATCGCAGTGTGAGGCGGAGGTGCGTCTCTCATCGTCATGCCTCCCACGTAATTGAGTGCCTGCCCATATAAGGCCGCCCGTCAGCGGCAATCCAATAGAAACACTCTACCGCTAAATATTCGTGGGTTTAGGGCTGTGCTTATGGAAACGAAGATGAGATGGTCAGGGTGGTGTTTGGCACAAACCCAGCGAAACTGCGAGAGAAACTTTTAAGTGCCGGGTCTTAGCTAACATTAAGTAAAGCCGTGGACATCGCACGAGATAGCACAAGCACAGCTGAGAACCTTCGATGCATGTAGTCCGAGCGGCTCACGTGAACTGACTGTGAACGCAGTACGCAGACAAAAAGCAAGAGCTCCAAAGAGCGCTGAACAAAAAAAGCATTACACAATTGAGAAGGCAGCAAAAGAATATGAAGCGAGTGACGCATACAAGCATATTCATAAGTGCAGCTACTGCGGGAACAAAACACACGGAGGAAAAAGTCAATGTCCAGCTAAAGGAAGACAGTGTAAAAAAAAACCCTGTGTGGTGTCTCAAATAAAGAGGAAGACAAGCTGTTTATCGATGCAGTAAGAAAGGAATCAATGAATGAAACCTGATATCTTTACAACGGCTGACAAACACAGAATGTAACTTGAACACAACAC
>JANRMT010062814.1:19527844-19555068 GCA_026402145.1 Polypterus bichir lapradei | reverse complement strand
CAGCGATAAGACCCTTGCTGGCCAAGGGCCTCACAAATGGGCACACGGTAGAAAAAGGATGGGCGTGTGTGATTATTGGGGCCCTTCGGGGATCGGCGAGCTGAGTGAACGGATGTACGTGTCAGTATTGTATAATAGCGAATAAGTTTGTGTTTGTAGCACGTTTATATTGCGAGGTGTGCGCTGGAGAAAAAATATATTACTACGATTTCACGAGTTTATATCCTTAAGTGAATAAAACCAAAAGATATCCACTTTTTCTAACGTGTGCCCATTTGTGAGCCCCTTGGCCAGCAAGGGTCTTATCGCTGCGGTGCATTGAGCTCCAAGCAATGAACAGCGGCCCTGGACTGAACACAGGCCCCACTGCTTGTTGGTTGAACAAATACTTACAGCATCCAGATCGGTTTTAACAATGAAAGGATTCGTTAAACAACAAATGTTTATTTATTTATTTATTTATTTATTTATTTATTTATTGTTTTCGTACCTGGGATCTGCCAAGATGTTGTCATACTAATAATGTCGTTAAGACATGCCTGGGTTGCTTTATGGTGCTCTTTTTTCGGCGAGACAGTCTTCAATAGAGATTCAAGCAATTTCTCACATGCTGAAAATCCTGGTAAGAAATATTGTGGCGGTATTTTAAAATTGACTTTGTACATACAAATAGCATTATATCCCCTTCGGGAGCAATCTCCAGACCGGGACAAAGTAGTTTTTTTTTTTTCACTAATTATGCATGAATATATAATATACAAATCTTAATTCTGTGGCAATCGGAAAGGTGATCATCAGTTTCATCGGAATCTAAGAAGCGAGCCATAATGCTCCAGGAATGCAAAATGCATAAAATATTTAATGTGTAATTCCGTCCATGTTATATATAATAGACCAATAACCACCTAACATGACGTAATCAGCTGTTATCGTTTATGGTCACATGGTAAAACATAACTGTAAAACAGATGCTACAATTAAATTGCATCATTTATTTTATGTAATACCTCTGGAATGTTCCACCGTTATCACTTATAGACAGACGATGAAACGTATATTCCAATGAATTTTATCATTTCATTTTATGTAATAGGGTACATCTAGAACGTTCCAACAAGGCCCTCTACACTCGCGTCATCTCAAAGAGCAGCAACAGATTCCAGTGTCCCCCTGCCGAGTGTTACTTTTTGTAAAGAAAAATTATTTATAAGGATTTTGAACCGTTAGAAACGTGGATCGGATTACCCGGGTGAGGATTTAAGATCATCGTGACGCTAATTTACTCACCGTAGCTAAATACAGGTTAGTAACTATGGGTGGCAGAACTTTCAGTGTGATGGCCCCTAAAATTTGGAATGCTCTTCCTATCTGCCTTCGAGAGTAAAAATCTATTATTCATTTCAAACTCCTGCTAGAATTCCATTTGACCACTTAGTTTACTTGGCTATAATAGAATAACATACAGTAATGCATAATCATATACACATTTGAAAAGTCAATGTTTTACTTTTGTTGTCTGCCCGGACGCGAACCCAGATCCCCTAGCTTAAGAAAGTGACAGATCCACGGGTGCGCCACCGGCCAACACACGCATCCGTGGCTCTGGTTGATTTTTTGTTTTTTTCTTCTTATTCTTATTTTAAGGCACAAGTTAATCATGCCAGGGATAAAAAGTCAAATTACACGTGCACACCATCATGACCTATATATACATAAATATTAACGCGTTACCGGGTATTTATTTATTTATTTATTTATTTATTTACAAGACCGTCTGCCCCAGCGTGACTTATCAACTTCTAGGCCTATCATAAATTAAATTGCGCGTATTAAGAATAACAACAAGAGAATTCCATTTTACCTTTTCATTTATGGGTCTATAAAAGAATGACACACCGTAATGCAAGGTCATAATAACATACTCATTTTAAGAGTCAATGTCATATTTTACTGTCCAGGTGCGAATCCCGATCTGCTGATTTAGAAAGCGATAGCTCTATGCATGCGCCACGGGCCAATAGACAGAGTAGCACCGCTGCTTCTTTTTCCTTAACATATCCTAGTTACTTAATAAATGGGTGCTATGCACCAAAATAATGCATTTTCTTCTTTTTAAAGGTACAAGTTAATCATGCCAGGAATAAAAAGACTAATTAAACGTATACACACATTCATGACTTATATATAAATATTAACGCGTTACCGTATTTTTATTTACAGTATTTACAAAACCGTTAGCCCTAGCGTGTCTTACCAACTTCCAGGCGTATTATAAATTAAGTTGTGTTTATTAAGAATGACAAGAAGAGCATTCCATTTTTTTTTTTTTACCATTAGTTTATGGGGCTATGTTAGAATAACACACATTAATATTTTAATCATGATAATATAGATAGATAGATAGATAAATAGATAGATAGATACTTATATACACACTTAAAAAGACCTGTCTTATTTTTGCTCTCGTCCCCAATCGCAAAACCAGATCTCCTGGGTTAGAAAGCGGCTGCCCTATGATTGCATGTACAGTATTATAAAGATTTTGTCTGTTACTGTTAAATTCATATGCTAACACCGTTTTCATTGACAGACCAGTTGACACATTTTTTTTCAGTCGCGCCATATTGCCTTTTAGCCATAGAGACTCTTCACATCCCAGCTGCCTGGTGTGTATCCTGATTGGCTGTTCTGAATTTGGGAAGCGCTGGATGCACTCAGCACACGCCCGAACCAGCATGGTGTAATTCCATTGGCTAGCTTAACATGCGGCATGTGTTTGTTGATTGGTTAAAAATATGTTGGCGGGTTATCTTAAAAAATCTTTTCTTAAAACGTTTTGATTGGCCCCAGCGTTGTAAAAGCCTCGCCCAAAAGCATATTTAAGTACAGATATTTGGACCCAAAGGCCCGAGCTCCTCAATAATAAGAATTGGGTAAGTTGTGCTGTTTTTTTCCTTTCTTTTTCCTTCTCGCCTCTCCTTTTATTTTCTGTCTCTCCTTTGGGTAAAATCAAGCACCGGTAGCCATCTCCTTATGACAGAGACCTAGCAGGTCGGCTGAGTCCACCGCTGTCCAAGTCAGAAAGGAGACACCAACGCTTGTTTTACAGCTAACATTTCTTTTGACCGAGCTGAAGTTGGTTGGCTGAGTCCACCACTTTTGCAAGGTTTTAACTGGCTACGCTAACCATAGTCCCTGTGTCGCTTGGACAGTCGATTGTCCTCGCTGATCCGTCGCGGCATCGGATCTTGCCGATCCCAGCTTACCCGTGTCCCTGTGTTGCTTGGCCAGTCGAGCGTTCTCGCTGGTCCCTCGTGGCATTGGAGCTTGCTGGTCCATCGCCGAGACACACCATTATCTGTTTTCTTTTACTAGAAAGAAGCAAAACATGGATTCTGCAACAACAAAACATACCGCTAAAGCAGAGACCGCTGTCATCATTATAGAAGATAACCAATCGGTAGAACGTGAACCAGAAATCTAAACAGGTAATTTGGATCTATGCCTGTCTAAAAACGTTCTTGGGCTTCTAGACTTAGCTTATTTATGCTCCAAAGGGCTAGAAAGGCTAGACTTGTGTCTTGTGTCTGTGCTATGCTAAAAATGTATAATCTCACCTGTTTTCTTAAATCTGTCAAGAGAAAGGTGGATGATGTTATGTCGGTGTTTGAGCAGGGAGAGATACCCGTTGATGCTTATGCACAACTGCTTCAGCCTGTGAGGACCAGGTTTTAGTGGTCGGCTCTGTTCCAAACAGAGAAAATAGGCTTGCATAATTTGGTGAAATACAAATATATTAAACATGTGCTGACTTAAACACTTTTTTTAGGGGTATTACTGGTTCACTGATGGGTTTGGACCTGGTTTGCAATTCGATTGTGTTCTCATACTTGTATACAATTCTTGTGTTTTTGTTTCTTTTCAAATGGGTTACTGATCTCATTCACACAAGCTTGTTTGTATAATTTTCCTAAGCAGTTTCATACTGTAATTTACCCAAAGTCTCTTTTGACAAATTTATGAACAGAATGCTCAAGAAATCTCTTCAATGAAGTTTGCAACATACAGTACAAAACATTATTGTCTATGAGTGCATTACACCAACATACATTTATGATGCCCACATATACTGTATGTATCAGTGAATATTTTCCTGATGTTTCTCCTGCTTTATTCATACATTTAAAAAAATATAATGTATAGCACACAGTGTGTAACTCTGAAAGCAAAGACTACGTGTTAATTGCTATGTTTTGAATTTTGCTTCAATAAACTTGTTGTTTTTAAGACACCTTGATATCCTTTTTTTTTTTTTTTTTTTTTTCCTCTCCCTTTATGTATCCTGTTATAACAGATGGGTTGGGTTAGATCATGAGGTAAAGGATGCAAACTGTGTGTCCTTGAAATATACAATAAAGTTATTGTTTTTAAGACACCTTGGTGTTTACTTTATGATTTGCTTTATAAAGCGTATGGTTTGGAAGGTGGCTGAGGTAATGGGATGCCCATGGTGTGTTTGGGCTGCACTGCCAGTTTCCTTGGGTGTGTAATAGATTCTCTCTCTAAAACCTTATTGTACATCCTGTCTCTGGGTCTGTCACTTCATACTCTCTAGTTTCCTCATTCATTAGTGTAAATTGTGCTTCCTGGGTGATGGAATTGAACATTTTTGGGTAAGTCAGTTCCACCAGTGCCACTTCCCAGTCTCTGGGCAGTTCTATTGTCTTGGCTACCTGAACGGTTAATGATGCTGTCGTGTTGGGAAAAGTTCTGGCCGATGAATTACTCAGCAGTGTTTTATAAAATCCATTTCTGACTTTAGACATTTTTTCTTGGTTGCTCAACTCCTTGTCTTTCACTTCTGAAGCCTTGACCCAACTGTTAAATTTCTTGTCCCAACCAAGCCATTTTACCAACACATGCTTGTTTCTACCACGCCCGTGAGTGGTTAATTTTCTGGATGCGGTACACCTGGTTAGCATCGGGGTTTATTTTTTGAAACTCTTCTGCATAAAATTGCCCTTGAATTTCATCACCTGCGTAATCTTAGTTTATAGACAGGTTTGATCCATTTTAAGAGTCCACGATAATAAATATCTCATCTGTAAACGACTGCTCATAGCCTTTTCGAATACACTTTTTAATTTTGAAACTCTGACATGATCACCTATTTTCAAAGTGCATGGAGTAGATTTTCTTTGCCCGGCCCTACCAGACTGTTTTCCAAACACTCGGAGCATTTTCAGGAGTCACATCTACAGGTCTTGTTTTAATCGTGGTGTGAAAACTGTGGTTATAACTCTGCAGAAAGTCTGACGGGACATCTATATACCGAAAAGTATTGGCATATGTAAAATTTCCACATCTTGGATTTTAAGGTGCTATTGAATCATTTTACTATGCTGGCCTTTACATCGCTGTTCGTGACAAAAATGTACAATATTGTTCTGTCTTAGAAGTTTTTGTACCAATGTGTTATAAAATTCTTTGCCTTGGTCTGTCTGTAGCTTTTTAGGAACTCGACCCTGTCTAAAGATCAAACTAAAACCCAGAGAAACTTCTTTCCCTGTCTTGGCCTTTTATTTACACAGCTCAAGCATATTTTGAGAGCACATCAATACACGTGAGGATAAATTTTATATCCATTGAATTTTGAGTAATAAGACATCTCTGCTAAATCTACGTGCCACTGGTAATTGATCGTTGAAACAATGGTTCTGTTTCTCTTGAACCTCAGCTGTGGTTTGTGCATACTGTAAGTGTATTGTTCACTCATCCATTCCAACGCGTTTTTTCACTTGACATTTCTTTTCTTTTTTTCCTATAGAGTGACGATGGCCGGTGACGTATTTAAGCACAGTGTGAAAGATTGTTCAGCTTCAAGGCTGAAGTCTCAAGACCTGTGTATTTTCTCAAACACTTGTCGGCCATCGCAGTCAGAGCCGGATTGATTTTAATGAAGCATTATGTAAAGTCTGTTGTAGCTTACGTGGTCTGCACCTGTGTAAGAGATGTATTAACTGGGCCTTGATTAGCATGCCGTTTGGGTTCCAAATCTCAGGATGGGCACACTTGTCTTTTACTAGAATCTGATCCTGGGGAAATGCACCCTTGTGTTTCCAGCATCTGTCGACAGATCAGTATTTAAAGATTATTACACATGGTGTTTTATATGGTTAAAGCCTTGTGTGGATTAAGAATTGTGAAACAGAGTACAATTCATACTCTTAACTGCCTGAAGCAGTTTGTTGCTGAAGTAAACACTTTCGCCTTATACAAAAGACCATGCAACAAAGTCAAAGATTCGGACAGCAGCTTTTGAACTTGTCTCATCACCATTACTGTTATTTTTTTTAAAACCAACATTAATTTACAGAAACCTAAGCAAATTGCATTATCCATGCTAAACAAGATCTGTTTGCGTTATATTTTCTGTCGGCTAACTGTTTGTGTTTTGTTTCTGTTGTCAGAGGAACCAAGACTCAGAAGCTAGAACAAGGAAAACCAGGTCCCTGGCCAGCGTGACACGTAATGCAACCTATAGAAGGTTTTCTCCTTATTATATCTAATAAAAAAGATTCATTATGACCATAATTGGTCGCTCAGTCATCTGGGCTTATGTGTTTAGCTCTGTTCAACATTTAGTGGAAAAAATGTACAGAATGTCAAGAGAAAAAATACATACCAGACGGACACATTTGTAGTATTTGGTTCTCTAAACCATTTATTGCATATAGACGTAACTTATTTATGCTCAAAAGGGCTAGAAGAGAGACTTGTGTCCTGTGTGTGTGCTTTGTTAAAAATGTATAATCTCCCTTGTTTTCGTAAAGCTATCAAGATTGATGTGGATGATATTATAGCTGAATTTGAGCAGGGAGAGAGAGCCATTGATGCATACGCAAAACTGATTCAGCCTGTGAAGACCAGCTTTATGTGGTCAGCTCTGTTCCAAACAGAAAATAGGCTTGCATAATTTAGTGAAATATAAATATATAAAGTATGTGCTGGATTAAACATTTTTATTTTAGGTGTGTTACCGACTCACTGATGGGTTTGGACCTGGTTTTGAATTTTCATTTGTGTACTCATATATATATATATATATACATTTTCTTGTTTCTTTTCAAGTGAATTGCAAATATGTATACAAATAAGCTTGTGTGATTATTTTACTGCTGTTTCTCCAACTTTTATTCATACTTTAAACAATTTTAATGTATAGCAAACAATTTGTAACTCAAAGTGAAGACCAGATCTTATTTCGCTATGTTTGGAATTTTGCTTCAATAAAACTTGTTGTTTTTAAGACACTTTGGCATCTTTTTTGAATCATTGAATAAAACTTGTTGTTTTAAAACACTTTTGGTATCTGAAATATGCCTTGCTTTATAAAGGGCATGGTTTTTACATGGTGGGCAAGGTAACGGTATACCCATGGGTGTGTTTGGGACGCACTGCCAGGTTTTTTCCCTGGATGTGTCATAGATTCTCTCTAAAACCTTTCCTTGTACATCCACTCTGAAAGTTATTGTTTTAAACACTTGGGCATCTACCATATGCCTTGCTTTATAAAGGGCATGGTTTTACAAGGTGGGCAAGGTAACAGGATGCTCAAGGGGTGTTTTGGGCTGTACTGCCAGGTTCCTTGGGTGTGTAATAGATTCTCTCTAAAGTTTTCTTGTACATCCTCTCGCCGGGGTCTGTCAATCACGCTCTCTGTACTCTCTGTACACACCCCGGGCGCTGCACGCAGATAGCAGCAGGATGTCTGCTCCGCCCCTATTGATGACTTACCTTTTTGACACCTTACAGGCTCCCAAAGGTCCGTCTCGGATCACGATGATCAGCCCCAGTTTTAGCATCAAGGCTAAGATCGCCCGACCATTTTCCTTACGCACGACTGACAAAAGGTCCGATGCCGGTCAAACAGCGCACCCGACAACAGGCAGAAATCAAAGCGCGGGGGGAAATGCCCATTAACCAGGTGGCAGCAGGTGGGTACCGGAAATGCCAGGGGGGCGGGACATACACCTGTCAAAATTTGATGTATAATAGTGACGCCCCTATACTACTCTTGTGGTTCAAGGATATCAACCTACAACTCAACATCAGTAAGACAATAGAGCTGGTGGTGGACTTTAGGCATGCCAAGGAGTCACCACTCAGGGGGAGGATGTGGAAGGGATGCAGAACTAAAAGTACCTGGGGGTTCACATAAACAGCAAACTGGACTGGGCCAGCGCAGACTATACTTCCTGAAGAAACTCAGGTCCGTGTGCAGCAAGCTGCTGGAAATGTTCTGTCAGTCCATAGTAGTTAGTGTGATGCTCTACGCTGCAGTCTCCTGGAGAAGCAACTTGAGCTCTAAAGAAGCACAATGTCTTAACAAAGTTATCGTGAAAGCCTGTGCCATCAGAGGGCAAACTCTTTACACACTGGAAGCTGATGTGGAAAAGGGGACAGTGGCAAAATTGGATGCCTTCATGAAAAAGCCCCTCCAGGAGGCGCTTTCTGGGAGCACTTTTAGGCACAGGCTTACTCCACCACGGTGTGCTAAGAACTGCTTCTGGGGGTCTTTTCTGCCCGCTGCTATCAGGCAATTCAATTCTTCCTCTGACATACTCAATAAAATCATTTTGAAATACCTGCACAATATTCATGTATTTATTGTTTGATTGATTGATTGGCTGTATTTGTCCTGTGAATCTGTATCCTTGTTTTTTTTATGTTGCTGCTGCTGTATGCATCTGAATTTCCCTTATGGATTAATAAAACTTATCTAATCAAACCTAATTTAAAACTTAAAACTCTAATTTGTTAGAGAATTTGAGAGAAATGACCAGAGTTTCATTTGCTTGGGCCAGTTTATGATTTTGTTTGTCTGAAACTGCATTTATGCATTCCATTGAAATGGGAGAAAATACTGAAAAGAATAAAACTGGACTTGTGGGGTTGGATTGTGTCTGAGCTGTTTTATCATTGAATGGCCCGGTAAGGTATGTCAGGAGCTGTAGTCCTTCTATAAGAAGAGGCTTGCAAAAGCATACTCTATCAGTCATTCTCCATCTTGAGAAGATATTTTGTTAAGGTCTACACCACCATATTTATATCGTCACATCCAGTGACGTAACTGATGCAATGATGGCAGTCATGTGATGTACTATCACATTGCATAAACAAAGAAATGAAACAAGAAATAAAACTTTGTGAAATCTCACTGAAATGCTGAAAAAAAAGCGGCTACACTGCTTCTTATTTACACACAAAAAAAAGCAAACTAATCTTAAATAATTTCTTCTATAACTTCACCTTTTTCCAGAACTACCAACTGGCAATTCACTAAATGAGTGCTTTTCAGGGCAGCATGGTGGCGCAGTGGTAGTGCTGCTGCCTCACAGCAGTGCTAGTGCTGCTGGGTTCGCTTCCCTGGTTCTCCCTGCATGGAGTTTGCATGTTCTCTCCGTGTCTGTGTGGGTTTCCTCCTACAGTCCAAAGACATGCAGGTTTGATGCATTGGTGATCCTAAATTGTCTCTAGTGTGTGCCTGGTGTGTGGGTGTGTGTGTGTCCTACATTGGGCTGGCACTCTGCCCGGGATTTGTCCCTGCCTTGTGCCCTGTGTTGGCTGGGATTGGCTCCAGCAGACCCCTGTGACCCTGTGTTAGTATAGAGCGGGTTGTAAAATGACTGACTGACTGACTAGTGCTGTGGCATAGTGGTGTGCCATGACAGCTACCCATGTGTGAGATAATATGTAGCACACCTGGGTATGAACATGAGAGAGACAACCTCCGTAGGTAGTTGAGATCTGTCTGAGGAGGACAGGACTACCTGGAGAAGCTGACATAAAAGCAGCTCTTTGATTGCTATGTTGCAGACACAGCACTTAGAGCACGTTGGACGTGTCTCCTGGATGCTAGAGTCCATCTGGCCTGGGTGTGAGGTCGCCAGTGAGTCTAACAGGACCAGTAGATAGTGAGCATACGAGTTTCTTCTGAGGCAGAAAGGGGCAGGAAATTGAGCGAAGCAGCTGGGACATGCCAGCAAAGTGCTCACTAAGTACCAGTTATCTTGGAGCAGCTTTTTTGCTGGCTTTTCCGGTAGTCCCGACCCTTTGGGCAGTTGAGCACATGTATGAGATATAATGTTTTTATGGTTAGTAAGATCGTGCCATGCCTTGGGATGCTTTTGGTTACAAAAAGTGTCCCATTACAGAAAAAAAGTATGGGAAACACTGTACTCAATGACATGGGAAGGTGGGACATTACAAGAGGTAACTCAGGAAATTCTCAAGATTTGTGAATACAGAAAGTCACCAGAGACATTTCAAGCAAAAAAAAAATTACTGGTTCACTTGCAACCATTTATTCTCCTGCTACTACTATTACTACAGTATATACTTTATAACAAAGATGGTTTCATTTTATGTGAAAGGTTGCCACTGCACTACACTTAACTTTTTAACAGAACATATTAAGTCTTACCTTGATAAGCTCAACTGCCCGTGATGAAAAATCACAGCAATACAGGAAAGGTCCAGAATCTCTACAAGAAAAATTTACCATTACTTTACAAATCAGAAATATAAAAAACTTATTTGAGACATCTTAGTCTAAATTCAGACTTTTTCTACATTTGCTCAAAACAACTGAACCTGTGAAGTTCTTGGATGGTATTAATGATAAATTCAACATAAAAAACTGTGTCTTTTACTCAATTACCTTGATCTGTTTTGTAAGAGAACAGCTGTAAATGTAACCTGATTTGCTGCTGGTGCCCACAGACCACGAACTCAGTGTGTGCTGATGGATTTTTATTTGGCAAATCCTGGTTTGCGGGGAAAGACCCAAGGTGTGGGAACACATTCAGCATTTTGTAGCAAAAAAGTTGTCAAGTATCAAGTGTTAAGATAGAACATTGTTAATACAGAATAGCTACACGGTTGTAAGTAAGCACTTTTAAGGATGCAAAGTGCAGTACAATTTAATTCAACAAATCAATATTATAGAAGCGAGAGGTGTATTGTGGATGACATACACATAGCCGGCACCTTACAAAACCAAGAGGGAGATAGGTGAAATGTTTCCAAAGACACCACTGTATGTGCCGCTGAGTTTCCAAGTTAGTCTTTACGAATGATTGATTTCTCAGTATTCTAAATTTATTCCTAGAAGGCACAATAATTAGGAGATGGCTGGATGGTAGTTCTACACATTTGTGTCAATTAAATGTCTTCCTAGTACAGCTGTAAGATCTGGACAGACTGTCTTTTCATTGCAAGAACAAATCAGATGCTAAATCAGACAGATGCACGTCTGCATTTTGCCCAAAATAATATGCTGATTGAAAGTTCAAGTGTTATACCTGAAGTCCTATCTGGACGTGGTTTAGATTTAGATTGTAATCAGACTGTAGACTTTTATAACACTAAGTAAGTGAACTTTATTTCTACTTTTGACTAGCAACACCTTCTTCTGCCCTTTTTTAATATTATGCATGTTCAACAATGTGGGTGGCATGGTGGCACAGTAGTAGTGTTGCTGCCGCCCAACAAAGAGACCACGGTTTGTGTCCCAGGTCCTCCATTCGTGGAGTCTGCATGTTCCTCTGGTTTCCTCCCACTGTCAAAAGACATGCAGGTCAGGTGGATTGGTGACACTAAATTCATTATAGTGCGTGTTTGGTGTGTGTAAGTTTGCCCTGTGATGCACTGGCAAGCCTGTCCAGAGTTTGTTCCTGCCTTGCACCCTATGTTAGCTGGGATAGGCTCCAGCACCCCCCTAAGATCTTGTTCAGGACAAAGTGGGTTAGAAAATGAATGATTGAAAATGTTCAACAATGGAAATGAAAATCTGAACACATAACCTACTGGCAAAAGCCCCAGATAGTATGCCTTGTACAGGATTCTGCCAGGAAATGCTCTGGTACCCTTAATTAGATTGCCTCTAAATTAGACTAATATGGCTTGAAAATGAATCTGCTTTTGACTGTATTATACCAGGTCAATTCAAAACACAACAGCGTAATTTAGTATAATTTTATTTGCATTTAAAACGGAACCTGAAATGGATAAACAAAATTGTTAATGAATTGAGATGCTTATTTCTTTTAGCCTGAAAATGGCACATTCTTATGACAGCTGTGCTCTGCAATGGATCACAGTGCAGGCAAACAATGACGATTCTTTTCCTGCCTCTGCTGGTAAATGTTCAAATATGAGACATGCAAATAATAACAGAACTTTATGATTTATTAGTATTCTGAGAACCTGAAACCTAAACTATAAGACTAGAATAAATGTGGATGAACTTGCAAAGAAATAACTTGTATATAATGCAGACTTTGGATAAAATAGCTCCTCTCAAAAAAAACAGATTAGTATAGTTTAACATTATCACATTAGCTCTTAAATTAGAATGCTGAAAACGAAGCATGAAAGGAGAGCAGCAAAGTTGCAAGTGTACTACTCTGCATGAAGAGAAACAATTAAACTAGAGAAAACTCTACACGTGCACAGGTGTGAGTAGTAACTCAGATTAATATTTAGTAAACTAGGGGGCTTTGCACCCCCCCCCCCCCACCCCGTGCTACATGCCAGCCACTTCGCGGGGGGCTGAATGCACGCTGAGGAGATGAAGGTTGGATCATCTGCTGGCTTGATGCTGCAGAGCTGCGTGTTCTGCTTGTCGCGCTGTGTGTCGATCATTTAAAAGCCTGTACAGCAGCAGTCCTTTTGTCTCACTCCCTTGTCTCGCGGGGTGTTAAAGTCTCTCTGAGAAAATCACATATTGTCTCCTTCCAAGCCTCCCGAGATTTTTCTTAAAATAGAGAGATATTAACAACTGTCACTGATTAGAAAGAACAGTAGCTAAAGTGAAAAGTAGGACATTTATTCTGTGTTGTACAATTGCACCTAATATTAGCATCCTTTACATTTCTTTAATAGCGCAACATGTTATAATTTTACAATTTGGACAGTTTGTATTGATTGCTCAATGCACATTTTATCTTTGTAAATTTTAATTAAAGATAGATGCACTGATGGTTTGTAGATATACACAGAAACAGACATTAAATATACTACCTGAAACTTAGACCCAATCTTCATCTACAGGGAGTCCTCGGGTTACAGTGTTTCGACATACAACGTTTCGAGTTTACAATGTTCACTACCATAAAAACTTTAAAAAAATTGTCGCCATTAGTGTTGTACTTACAGACTACATGGGCGAACTAGTTTGGTTGCGCGCAGCGGAAAAATACGCAGTAATGCAGCGTATGAGTGAGGCAGTTGGCGAACTAATTTCGTTGCGCGTGGAGGAAGTGATCCGTTTGTGTGGCTTTGTTTGGTGACTTTGTGGCCCTTATCATGGCTTCTAAATGAAAGTCAGAGTCTTCAGATGGTAGTTCTTCAAAGAAGAGGAAAGCCATGACGATGGAAGTGAAATTAGACATTGTATAGAGATCAGAAGAAATAAAGGTAAGGAATTTTTTTTCATTTATTTCTGTTACTACAGTACAGTATATTTATGTCCTTTTCCTTTTTCTGTGGCTTAGTTGTGTTTTTATGTTCTAGATTATGATTTTGCAAATGTGTTAGGATAGATAAGTGACTTAGGCTAGTGTGTGTTTCGACTTACACCAAAATTCAGGTTATATCACTGTTGTAGGAACGGAACTGTGTCTTAACCTGAGGACCCCCTTTACTTTCTTGAAGAACTTCTTTGTGGTATTTGTAGGACACACAAGAGAAGCGTTTGGAGATGGCAAGTGGGGCGACCGCCCCAGGCCCTACGCCTAAGGGGGTCCCGCTTTTGAGGTCCACGTGTCCCGTTCGAGCAGATCTGTCAAGTTATATTCTCCAGTTATATTTTCATAAAGTCCATGTGTTATCTTGCAAAAATTTAGCTGAATACTGTAATGAGAAAATCCGGTGTATGTTAACATTATTTTTAGTAAATTTGCGTGCAAGTTTATACAGTCCACACATACCGGTAACAGCGTTTGACGTAACCGGCCCCGCGCTGGTCAGCACTAGGCCCCACACACCCCTAAGGCCGCCTCTGAGAACGCATATAGAGTTATTGAAACTATAATTAACAATGACGTGTTTTTTCAAAGTGACCACTGTTAACCAAATGTCCTTAAGAGTTATGCTGTGATCATACTTTCAAATGTTTAAGTTTATCCAAACTTTTGGAAGCAATGAGAAGTGAAACAAAATGACACCTTTTATTGGCTGACTAAAAAGATTACAATATGCAAGCTTCCGGAGCAACTCAGACTCCTGTGAAGAAGAGGCCTCAGTTGCCTCAAAAACATGCATATTGTTATCTGTTCAGTTAGCCAATAAAAGGTGTCATTTTGCTTCACTTCTCATTGCATCCATAATGGCTAACAAAGTACAATACCCTACTGCTACAAACCTTTGGAAGAAATTGTTAACCTTTTTGAAAAAAAACTCTACCTTAACAAAAGGAAGTCTGCTTGGCTCCCCTGTGCTGAGTCGGGTTGTGACCACATCACATGGTGCCTGCAAATCTTCAGGGTGCCATATAACAAACAGTGACACAAGTGCTCAAGTCACAAATACCTAGGAACTCATAGTAAAATGTTAGGACATTGTACTGTTTCTCAGTGGGAAAGCAGGAAAATCTATTATATAAGGGAAATTGTTGTGCACAAGGTCTATAAGGATTTATGATCAACATTATGTGTGTATGATTTGGCACACTCCATGTATTTAAACCACAAACTAAAAAAAAAAACAACAAATAAGTGGCCTGCTGTGTTTTACGATTCAGTATCGTCAAAGGCTGAGGCTTTTTTTTCTCAGAAATGATGCATGAAGGTTAAGGTCAAGTGCTTCCTAAACATTACAAATATCACACATGTTTTCCTCTAGAAGTTGCCAAGATATAAGGACGTAATGTTCTATGCAGAGGAGCCTGTCTCAGGCAGTGACGTTAGCAGCTGGCAGAACAGCTCTACAGCAAATCCAGATTCTTCTGAAAAGGAAAATGATCAATCTTTGATTCATGAAAAATGGCATGCTTATCTAATCTGTCTGTTTGCTTTCTTGCTGACAGCCTGAGGATAAGAGGAGGATGGAAAAGAAAGGAGGAAAAACATTGTGATAAATTTAAAAAATGGTAGAAAAAACATATATTTGTTGACACCCTTCACTCAATAAGCACATCAGTACCACTGATGACAAGGCAGTAACAACTACTGTATAAATGACAATGAAAAAGACTGCAAGACATTGCAAAATTAAGAAAAAGAGTGGTAGGGAATTACGTACCACTATCTACATATTGTATTGTCTATAGGGCAGCACGGTGAAAAACAAGTAGTGCTCCCTTATATTAAGATGACCAAGATTCTCGTCCCGGGTACATGTGTGGTGTTTGCCTATTCTCCCTGCATCTATATTGGTTTCCACCCACAGTTCATAGACATGCAGGTTAGGTGCACTGGCAATACCATATTGGCTCTGATGTGTGCATGCATTTACTCTCTAGTGGACTGGAGTCCTGTCCATGTACTGTTCTTGCCTTGCTCCTGATAAATCATTGAGTTAGGCTCCAGCAACCAAGCAACCCTGACCTGGATAAGCGGGTATAGAAAATGGATGGATGGATATTGTTATACATTCACTCTGCCCTTCAGACTACATAGAGATCAGCCACAGCATTAAAACTATCTGCCTAATACTACATAAGTTCCTCTGATGCCGCCAAGGCGCAAACTCCACAAGACCTCTTCAGGTGTCCTGTGGTATCTGGCACTAAGACATTAGCAGCAGATCCTTTAAGTTCTGCAACTTACGACATGGGGCCTACATGGCCTGCACTAATTTTTCAAACACATCCCACAGATGCGCAATGAGATTGAGATCTCGGAAATTTGGAGGCCCAGTCAACACCCTGAACACTTTATCATGTTCCTCACGCAAATGCACCCAGTCGTCTACGTGATTTAAAATAAAATATGATTGATCATATATGATCTTCCATTGCTCCATGGTCCATTTCTGACACTGACATGCCCATTGTAGGTGGTGGACTGGCGACAGTATAGGCAGCCCCACACACAGCAAGCCATGATGAACTGTGTGTTCTGACACTTCTCTCTCATGGCCAGTATTAAGTTTTATTTAGCAATTTGTGCCACAGTAGCTCTTCTATGTGATCAGGCCAGACAGGCTAGCCTTTGGCCCACATGAGCATCAATAAAAGCGTCGGTATTCATTCCATGACCCTGTTGCTGGTTTACCAGTTGTCCTTCCTTGGACCATTTTTGGTAGGTACTGACCACTGCATACCAGGAACAACACACAAGACCCGCTGCTTTGTAGATGCTGTGACCCATTCGTTCAGCCATCACAATTTGGTCTTTGTTAAAGTTGGTCATATTCTTATGCTTGCCCATTTTTCTTGTTTCCATTGCATCACCTTAAAGAGCCAACTGTTCACTTGCTGCCTAATATATGCCAGGCCTTGACAGGTGCCACTGTAACAAGACAATTAATGTTATTCATTTCCCTTGATAGTGATTTCAATGTTGTGGCAGATCGGTGTATTTACCGCAATTATGATCCTGTTATCATTTCATTTTCATCTTCAGATTGGCCAAATTACATTTAAAAGCCATGTGACAGGCTCTCAGCTGGAAGAAATATCACAGATATAGACACAGTTAGACCATCTTGTCAAAAATTACCATCACAATATGTGACAAGGTGGAAACTGACTGCCAGAAACACTTGAAACTTTCTGAGTACAGTCAGGAAACAAAGAGTGGTCAGAAAAAGAAGCCAAGCTTGCTATTGAGAGGACTACAAACTTAAAATTAAAATTACAGTACTTGATATCAAGTTCAAAATCCTCACTTCAAGAAAGCAATCCTAACACAAAATTTATAGTGAAAAAACCTTTTTGTTTGACAGCTGAATCCCAAAACCTGGACGGTGAGGGCTGCACGGTGCCATCTATAATAATGTTGCGAATATATGCTGTAACCTGCAGAGACACGCAAATCACATGGCAGCAACTGTAAACCACACAGGTAAACTCACAAAAACAACACCAAATGTTGGAAGAATTTAAAGAGTAAATAATTCATTTTAATGTGAAATAACTGAAAAATTATTTTGAATTCGTGACAGGGAAATGTTTGGTCAGCTTCCAACTACTTACTTGCCAGGAAAGACATAATCAGCCAGCTGGCCTAGGACCACCAGATGCTGTTTTTCATGATGATTACATCTGTCAACAGCTTTTTCACTTTCTTTTTCTCCAGCTTTCATATCACATTAGGGTAGTTGCATTGCTTCTTCTGATTCCCAGTGCTTTCTAGACTGCTGCATATTGTATGGCTGGAGTTTGATCTGCTAGATCAGATTAACAGCGACATTATTACACCAATTCTGAAGAAAGAAGCAAATATTGTAATTTAAATTTATTAGTTTTCAAGACTGCATTCAATGAAACTTTGTTTGAATTATCTTCCAATGTTCACATTTATTGATTTAGCATGTGCTTTTATCCAAAGTGATTTATAAAAAGAGGTCAAGGAATGTTGATTGTGACACAAACCAAAAGTTTTGAGAATGACACAAGTATTGGTTTTTACAGAAGTTTGCTTCTTCAGTGTTTTTAGATCTTTTTGTCTGATGTTTCTATGGTATACTGAAGTAGAATTCCCAGCATTTCATAAGTTTCAAAGGCTTTTACTGAGAATTACATTACGTTTATGCAAAGAGTCAATATTTGAAGTGTTAGCACTTCTTTCTTTTTCAATACATCTGCAATTCGCCCTGGCATGCTTCTGGGCCAAATCCTGACTGACGGCAGCTCATTCTTGCATAATCAAGGCTTGGAGTTTGTCAGAATTTGTGGGTTTTTGTTTGTTCACCCGCCTCTTGAGGATTGACCACAACTTCTCAATGGGATTAAGGTGTCTGGGAAGTTTCCTGGCCATGGACCTAAAATTTTGATGTTTTATTCCCCGAGCCACTTAGTTCTCACTTTTGCCTTATGGCCTAGTGCTCCATCATGCTGGATTGTTTATTGTCGGTCACCAAACTTTTCTTGGATGGCTGGTAGAAGTTGCTCTCAGAGGATGTTTTGGTCCCATTCTTTATTCAGGGCTGTGTTCTTAGGCCAAAATGTGAGTTAGACCACTACCATGGCTGAGAAGCAACCCAACACATGAATGGTCTTAGGATGCTTTACTGTTGGCATGACACAGGACTGATGGTAGCGCCGCTCAGCTTTTCTTTTTTCCGGATGCCCCAATCAATCAAAAAAGGGGATTTATCAGAGAAAATGAGTTGACCCCATCAGTCCTCAGCAGTCCAATCCCTGTATCTTCCGCAGAATATTAGTTTGTCCCTGATGTTTTTCTTGGCTTCTTTGCTCCCCTTCTTGACACCAGGCCATCCTCCAAAAGTCTTTGCCTCACTCACACCTGCCTGCTGCCATTCCTGAGCAAACTCTGCACTGGTGGTGCCCTGATCCCAAGTCATGAATTGTTCTCCACTCATTGATTGTTCTCCACTCAACTTTCCATATATCTGTTCAGATGAAGTAGATACCACTTCTAGATGTCTGATTATAATGAAACTTCATATCTGTATATTTCTTACAAAATTTCAATCACTTATCTTTGTTTATAATGCAAGTTTATATGGAAAAGAACTACTTCCGGTAATCTGATCAAACTGAAATTTCAAATCTGATTGTTTTTTGTGGTCGGTAATACGAGGGATATCCAGAAAAAAAGGTTACAACAGCTGTTAAAAATCGAAAAATGAATATATTTCAACCAAATTTACAGGGTATGTTCCAAAATATGTGTTTATTTCTCAACATAATTGCCATCAACTTCGATGCACTTCTTCAGCCTGGGCACCAGCTTTTTTATACCCTCGTCGAATACACTCCGCTCCACCTCCGAAAGCCACTTCTCCACTGTCTCCTTCACCTCCTCATCGTTGGAAAAACGTTTCCCACCCAAGAATTCTTTCAGTTTGGTGAAAAGGTGAAAATCTGAGGGCGCAAGGTCCGGGTAATAGGGTGGGTGGGTAACAATATCCCATCCAAAGGATCTCGCATCGGCGGTAGGTGGAGCAAACGGCCTCAGCAGAGGTTGACGAACTCGCTTGCTGTGATGACATTTCACAACTGACTGACGCAGTCTCGGGCTTATTTTGACCGTTAGGACCCCCCTACACGCAGGTATGCCAACCTTCGAAAAAAAAAATTCCCTGCACCCTCCAGGGCACTTGTAACCTTTTTTTCTGGATATCCCTCGTATACCATTTCCAGTCACCTGATCAATGTTAAATTTTATATCTAATGATAAGTAATGATCATACAAAATTTAAATTATTTATTTCTATTTATATAATGGTTGTAATGCATATGTAATAGTGCTGATACCAGTTAAGATATTTTCGATTATCCAATTAAGGTGAAATTCTATATCTATGTGTTTCTTACCCTAACTAACGATGATATAAAATCCCAATCATTTTTCTCTTCTTATAATGCAATTTCACGTGAAAATAAAAACTATACAAAATTTCAATCAATTATTTATTTAAACTGTGTACCAGTTTATTTTAAAAAGTTTGAAATGTGTTTAAGTAAAGTACCACTTCCGGTTGACGTAGGTTGCCCAAAAGTTGATAGAAAACTAACATTTTGAAATAACACCCATATGCCAAATTTCATTTATCTAGCTCAAAGCGTTCTCAAGTTATTGTGTTTCTGTACAGACACACAATCATAATTGCAAAAATGGTCAAAAAGTGTTTTAGAGTGCATGACACATGGAGATTCAACAAAATCTTCAGGATGAATTTTTTCACGATTACTATACTTTCTCTATACTACGTACACAAGAAAGTAATAAAGAAATAAAGTAAAGTGTAAAGTAATAGAATAATAAATGGTGATCTGCACCGTTCTGAATCCCAGGGTGGTGGTAACCCTTGGAGAATCACCAATGAGGGTATGGCGCCCTTGGAGAATTGATGCCAATTGTCTTCCAAGGGGTCCCTCTAAGAGAATCAACACAGCATGCTGCAGAGCAATGGCATTTGCTAAAGCTGCCTGCCAAATCATTGCAAGACAATATGTAAACCATACGTTACCCTTTCCCATTGAGTATTATTGTGATTCATGACTCTGCACGACCCAAATTTAGACAACACGTGACCCGTTACATATATTCTAAGTGGCCATTAATGGTATTCTTTACAATGTAAATCGCTTTTCAGAATGACTAAAATTATAAATTGTCTTACAAACAAACTAAATGACATCATAATAAAAAGGAAAATTAAAACATGACAAAGGTAAAATTTAAAAGTACACAAAGTTACACTATACAAAAAATGAGAAAATACTGAGTCAATCTGGATGGAACATCACCAACAATCAGAATAAAAAGGTAAGAAAGAGCAATTTCATTAAAATATTTGCTAGTTCTTCAATTAAAGATTATCATTCTTCCCAACATTCCCACATAACATTTTCTAATTAAAAAAGTATAAACCATGCTGGTTCAACAGTGGTGTGATGGTACAGAGGGCAGCTTTTACAGAATGCTTCACCTCCTGTCTGGGGTTGCAATATGTCTGTCATTTGCATGTTCTCCCCATATTCATCTGTCTTTTTTCCAATGAACTAACTAACTAATAGTCAAAAGACATGCTGTGAAGTTGGTTGATGCCTTAGGGCCGGCCTAGTCATATGGTAGCCGGCAGGCCACATGTGGCCCAGAAGCAATCCCTGAGTGGCCCAGCACGTGGTCCTGCAAGGGCTCCAGACTGTGACTAAAATGGTCACATTTAGGTTTTGGCAATCACCATTTTTAGTTAGTTCACCAGTGGCGAATGAAATCATTGAAACCTTAAACTAATTATATTGTAACAGATGCAAAAGGACATTTTTTTAATTGTTTGGCGGATGTGCCATTAATCTATATGTCGGTACGACCTCCCCTTGGATACCTGTGAGGCTGGTTTGTACACTTCATGCGTACGTGCTGGATACGAGGGACATGCAGCGAAAATTACATCAGACTTGGAGATGTACACGCAACAATATTTCTAAGTATACGGTGCAGCAGACGCAGTGGCCATGTATTCCAAAGGGTGAATTTCAATGAAAGGCTGGTTACGTTTGTGACAGAATAATGAACGAAAGGCTGAGCAGGACACAACCGGTCACCAAAACAAAAGGAAGACATGCAAAACACTTGAAATTCATCTGTCCATTATGTAGGTCCCCTGTTATGAAGAGATCTGCACTGTGGAATTCAGTTGTCCCTGTTGATTTGGCATAGGAACTCTAAGGTGTGATTGTAATGGATCTCCTCGTGTTTACGCATCTATGCATACCGTTTCTCTTTTAATTTAACTCATGCTACTTGCAAAATGCAGGCTGGTCCATCAGTAAACATGCACGTGCCGCTGCCTGCCTGCTGTTTCCTCATGCACTGTGAAGTGATCAAGTCTGTATTTTGAGGCTAAAGGTGTATTACAGGTTATTGTCATTTTACTGGGGTGCCCTGTGATTGAAGGCAGACAGTAAACTTTGTTAAAATGGTATCAATAAATGCCACTTTGTTAGTTGTTATTTCAGTCGTTTTGTCATGTGCACTATATGCTGTTACCAATAAATTCTTCAGTAAGAGCTTGTCAACAAAGAAACATTGAAAATAAGATTTAGTAAAAAATTAATAATAGTAATAATTATAATTAATAATTCATTACTTGATGCCCAAGAACTCTGCTGTACAAAGACATTTTAAACAAAAATAGTTGAAAAAAATGTACTAATCCACTTTCAAGCAATATGTGGTGCCTTGCTCTTAAACGTTTACTCAGGTAGTATTTTTCTGGGGTGAAAAAAGAGAAAAAAAAAGTAATTTCTATAGGAAAGGCTTTGTTGTGGAACTCAAATTTCATTTCTGTCAAATGAGTGATTAAAACAATGTGAATAAAATACTTTTAAGTATCATCATGACCACCCCTTTAATTAAACTGGATGGGGATCTCATTTTCACAGCAGCCATCGTTATCCTATAAAACTCTTTTTCCTGTATATTACATGCATAGTTGATCATGGCAGATTAAAACTGACCAAACCTTGAACACTGTGTAGTTAAAATGCTGCCCAGTGTCTTTAACTTCCATAGTGTTAGTCCCAAGTGTCACTCGGGCATCAATATAGACGCATCTTGCCTAAAACCTGAGAATTACTCGGGCTGTAAAAGTGCCAACAGCGTTAGTGTTGAGCATTACTCGGGCAATGGTATAGGCGTGTCTTGTGTGAGAGTTAGGCAAGAATGTTAGCTGGGCAACGGTGTAGATAGATCTACTCATAGTGAATCTGTCTTTATGCAAAGAAATTTAAATGATCAGTGAAACCAAAAGTGATTTTGGTGAATCCGAAAGTGACGCTCACGTCACTCGCACATGTGCAGTGTGCTGTTAATATTATATTATAATTTCTACAATTCTGACTTTGTACTTTTAGTGTTTTTCACATTTTATAGTAGAAAGATTTAATAACAATGTCATTTTTCAAGCTAAAACATTCAACACTTTTTACATATTTTTTGAGAACAAACGTAATGCTAAGGTGGTTAATAAGGCTATCAGGCAGTCTTCTATTGCACATTCATATCTACTACGCCACTGTATCTCTTCCACTACAGGGGGCACTAATTTTCATAGTTGAGTCTTTGAAAATGAACACTGTATAGCTAAAATTGTTCAAAATGCATTCTAAAAGACTGTAGGTAGTCTTCTATATTAATTTAATGTGCCTCTCCATCCCATCCACTGGAGGGGACACTCATTTTCCACAGCAGAGTCATTGTTGTTGAAATGCTCTTGTGTTTACAAACTTAACATTTGACAGCTAAAACTGAGCTAAATCTATTTAAAAGAATATAGGAAGTCTTTTGTCACTTTTTTCTCTTCTGTGCCCTTTTATCCTATCCACTGCAAGGGACACTTATTACCCCAGCTGGAGCAGGGCTGGATAAATGTGTGCCCCCCTGTCTGCTGCTTACAAAATGAACACTGGACAGCAAAAATTCTTCAAAATGCCTTCTAAAAGGTTGTAGAATGTCTTCATTATCAATTTTATGCCTACTGTGGCTTTTTGTCTCATCCATTGTGGGGGGGGAGTCACTCATTTCCATGGTTGGAGCAGATCTGTTGAAATGCATGCCACATGCCTTTTTTGATTTTGCCTCAAACTGTAGCAGCTATTGAGAGTTGTGTGTTCTCACAATCAAGGGCACATCAGACAGACCATTAAGAAATGGAAGGTTGCTGGAGTTTCTGCAGCATACAGGACTACTAGGATCACTTGCTCAGCATAAAAATGTGGTGCCACAGGATAACACACAGATCTCAGATAGACTGAAAACTAAAAAGCAAGGAAAATGAGTGTGTAGTACCAATACAAGCATTAGCTTTCAGAATATCCAACTCAAAGGCACAAGTCTTATCATCTTTAGAGATAACCTTCAATTGCGTGTTGAGAAAACACTAGAGGTTACAGTCAAGAAACTGGAAAGCCAGTTTGAAAGTATGAGGGGTAATCACAGAAAAGAAGCTGACATGGGTGTGAGATCATGCATTGCTTCTCAGTCTCCTATTATGATTCGTGGCCAGATGATTTAACCACTTTTGGAGAAAATGAGACTGACACTTCAACTGGTATTAAGACGTCTGGTTAAAGAATGCATGTGACGACAAGGCTGTACAAATACAATGGAGACTGCTAAAATTCTTATTAAAGGCTAATTCTCAGACATGTCTCACAACAGTTTGTGGGAAGACAAAAGAACTTTACTGCACAGATTTCCATAATTTTCTGCATCTTGTTGAGATCATTCCTGTTTGGCCTATTTCAGCAGCTCAGAGTTAATGTGGCTTTTCAGTACAGAACAGAATAAAATCAAAAGTGCAAAACTCTCTCCATGTCTCAACCTTGGTGGATTTAGTCACAATCGGCACAGAAGGCCCATCACTTGAGCAGTTTCCTGAGCCCTGTTTTCTCACTTCAAATGAGGTAAAGAAGACCAAATTACGGTGGATGGCCCTCTGACACTGACATTCTGATGGTCAGTGACACAGACTCAGAGCCTGAGTAAAATACACTGTTCTTGAATAACTATACATAATCTGAAAGTTATAATGACATTCAGTTACCACCAAACATCAAGATGGGAACAAAAGCACAAGGATGCATTGCATGGGAGAAAGAAAAGAATTAGACACACAAACATGTAAGTTAGAAAGTTAAGAGACTGAAAGATTAATATTTTACACATGTTATTTGGCACCTAAATCAAAGCAACTGGCTCCTAATTTTTTTCTTTTAGGAGCCACTGGCTCCTTGAGGTGAATTTTTGTCTGGAGTGCTTAAACGCAGAGAAAAACACATTTCGTAAGCATTCAGAAATTCCTACATAAATAACTGCATTAATACAAAGCATGAATGCGACACACCGTGTAGCCTGGCAACTTTCAACCCACAACGTTGCTGTGTGTCTTGAAGTGGTGGTTGTAGTCTATGACAGGGGTCACCAACCCTGGTCCTGGAGGACCACCGTGGGAGCAGGTTTTCATTCTAACCCTTTTCTTAATCAGTGACATGTTTTTGCTGCTAATTAACTTATTTTGAATTAATTTCAATTGACTCGCTCTTGAAGACTCAGACCCCTGAATTGTTTCTTTTTCCGTAATTAACAGCCAAACAATAATGAGATACAAAATGAGCCAAAACAACTGGTGTCCATCATACAAGATTTGAAAATAAAGAAAAATGAAGGTCTCAGGAATGTTGATCTGCTCAGGTCCCCAAAACATTTGACCAGTGCTCCTAGAAAGAGAAAATCAATAATTTCGGAAATGTCTGCAAATGTACCACAAGAGCAGCAACAAGCCACAGAATTAAAGAATGTGTTTAATTAACGACAAGAATCGGCACCTCATTAAGCAACTGGGTGGAGTGAAATTGGTTGGAGTGGGAGGCCCTGACTTAAGTTGGTCTTCTGTTGGCTCCCTCACTTCACATTTCATTTCTGTTTGGGTGCCATTTAAGGAAAGAAATAAAGCAATTCAGAGGAAGGATGAAGAAATTCAGGAGAACAAATCTTAAACAAGCAATTCAATTAAAATGAATTCACAAGAAGTTAATTAGCAGCACAAACAGGGCATTCATAAAAAAAAAGGTCAGAATGAAAACCTGCAGCCATGATGGTCCTCTAGTAGTGGAGCTGGTGACCCCTGGTCTATGATACTGTGACCACCTGTTGAATAAGATACACAGGAGCCGCTTCTTCGGGGGAATCTTCAAAATGCTGACTGGCTTTTTATTTGGTGTAAACGGTGCCCTACCGCTCATTGTCTGGGTCACGGGGACACCTCCAAAACAGAGTCCACCCCCAAAATGTGTGTTAGTTACTGTTATTACTGGGTTTGCACTCATAGTTGTGATAGCATTGATGGTTTTCTTTTTACTCTATTAAATACACTTTGTGATGTGCCTGGGTCATATATGACCAAAATATATTTTTTATTTCAAAAGGGGAACAAATGTTATTGCTAAAACTGTGTACTTTTTGATTTTATGCAGATATGACCAATTTTTTTTTTATTTAAAAAAAGGAAAAAAAAAGTTTTGCTAATCCCTGAGATTCTGTTCAGTTATAGCTTTGTTGTTGTTTTTGATGCATTTTTTGATGTGTTAGATGTGACCAAAAATAAAAGGGAAACAATTTACTTGTTTTTTTTACAATACATTCATCTGTGCTGGTTTAAAATTTGTCATTACCTGCTGCTTACCGGCCCCTGAAAATGTCTGTCACAGCTAAATTTGTTGGTTTGAAAATCTGGCTGAACTAACTGAATATCCCTGCCATTGGGGGGTAGGGAGGGTTTATGGGGGGGTGTGTGAGTGGGATTAGATAGGAATATGAGTAATCCCTTATTGTGACAAACCAGAGTGCAATTTTAGAACAACTGCGGCTTGTCTCCTTCTTTGCCATAACCTTTATTAGAAAAAAATGAAAGAATAAATAAATGAGATCTGTTTCAACTGATCTTGGATGTGAAATGCCATCATGAATTTAGCGGAACTCTAAATACAGTATGTACAAATTTAGCATTTTTGAGTTTTATTCTGCCTGCGTCATTGATAATATCTGTACTTTTTGCATTTGACAATTTGTGTGGTCCTGTGAGTCAACCTACTATAAAAGTGCTGCGTAAAAATTAACAGATTTTAACAGAACAGATGGCCACAACACAAAAATGAAATAAAATGTTTAGAATCTGCAGAATAGATAAGACAATTTCTTTTTGAACGTAAACCACTCTTTTGATCATATCCAGTGTCTTGGGTTTGAACCCCCTGCCTTGTTGCTAATTGTGTGGCACTTGTACTTTCTCCCTGTGACTGTGTGGGTTTTTCTTTTCCCGTTTTTTCCAAAAATATGCCAGTTAGACTGATTGGAGACACCAAATTGGTCTTAACTGAGTGTTAGTGTGGATCTGTGTATAAGTATGCCCTGTGATATACTGGCTTGTCTAGTGCTGCTAGTATAGGTTTTGGGCATGAATAATCCTAAATAGGATTAAGCATGTTTGAGAACATTATGTTACATTATATATGAAACACAAACAGGTACATACTTCCGTTATGGTGCATCCAGCTTGTATCGCCATGTTGCTAGTTCAAAAAATGAGACTATAGCCATCCCACATTAACTGAAAAAATGGACATGCACCTGATCCACTATACTGCCTAATAAAGGATTTAGTATGGCTTTGGTCTCCTTCATATAGCAGAACCTATAATTCATAATAGAAACTGCAGTTATAATACACAAACATAGTTAAAATGCAAAGGATTAATAAGGGTGCTACACGGCCTCACTCTTAGGAATGATCTGTTACTGTAAAGGATGAACATGAGGCTCAAAATATTAATCTAGTATGAAGACCCTCTATTGAAGCCTAAGGTATTTTTACTAAAAAGGTGAATATGACTGTTTGATTGATTGATTGATTGATTGAATGATTACTTTTGTTCTTAGGTTATTCAACTCATTTTTACCTATTAAGTGCACTTTCACGGATTACTCAGTGTGTTATATATAACCCTTAAACATATATATATA
>JANRMT010062814.1:19508623-19522844 GCA_026402145.1 Polypterus bichir lapradei | reverse complement strand
TGTCTGTAAATCTGTGGCTTTACTTCGTCGAGTATTATAAAAGAATAAACTGAATTAAATTACACTGAACTGAAAGTTTACAGGGCACAAGATATGTGGTGCATACTTGTTCCATAGCATAGCACAAATTATTGTTAATGCTACAAAAAAAATTTTATAAGATAAAAAATATTTTGGAGAAAAAAACTAATCTATGGGAGACTCGGTTACTAATTGAAATTTAAAAATCACTCTGATAAGTTTAAATAGATTGAATTATAGTGTACCAACCACCCAACTGGAATAATTACCACTAAACTAACAAGAATGGATGCAATTAATGAGGGGGTTTTATTATCATATTATGAAAGGTTACATAAGTACAGATAAAGACATACAAGATAAACACGCTTCTGTCCCTTGTGGGGCCTCCTTCACCAGAGCACTGATCCGCCTCTAACTGTGTTAGGTCGATTTCTCACAGACATTATCCTTTTCTCTCTCTCTCACCTATCATGTTCCTCCCCCACATCCCTCAGCTATTCTTCCTAATGCCAGCATCCCATTAAGCCACGAGTTCCTGCTAAAACAGAAGCCCTGCTTTCCTTCTTAATAAAAAGAACATTATTGAGAGTAAACTATTTATTGTAAGTCAATTTACAGCTATATTATGTTTATATGAGGCCTTTATTACTGTATATGTTAATCTTTCACTTGCAGACTGGAACATTTCATTTATATTTTAATCAAAACAGAATGGCACATTAGTGCGGAGGTTAGAGCTGCTGCTTCATGGATGACTGTCGCTTTTCCATGTCTACATGGATTTCTTTCCACATCCCGACAGATGTGCCTGGTAGGTTAATTGGGCCTTGTGTCAGTAAGCCCTGTAAATTAACTGATGTCCAGATCAGGATTAGACTTAAATAAATTTTTATATTTGTCCCCATGGGGAAATTTGGCTTTTTACAGAAGCTCTTTAATTAAATAAACACATAAACAAATAAATAAATGAATATATACACACACCAGAATAATAACAAATAAAAAGAAGTAAAGAAAGAAAATGGGCTATTTTTAGCCTTAGGGCTAGTACTACTAGAAAAATCTCTGGCTCCATCAATAACCCCATATCGGATTAAGTGAGAATGAGAGTGTTAGGTTAATAAAAATAATCAACACTTTTATAGTAAATGTTTTTGTCAGCATCAGCATTCCTGCACAGCATATCTATATGACACAGTTTAATTGCTACTGAGTTTCAATGAGACAAATGTACTTTTTTTCTACACTACCAGTCAAAAGTCTGAACACATCCAGAAATATTTGTGTTTTTTAAAGACAATGATACCCTTTTGTTTATCAAGATACCATTTAAATTGATGCAAAATATAACCAAGACATTACTAGTGTTTCTAATGTCTATTATTGCTTGAAATGGCTGATTTTTTATTTGTTATTCACCTATGACTGCAAAGCCCCATTTTCAACAGCCTTTCCTTCCCTTCGTTATGGTCAACTCCCTTAGACTCATCCTTACTTACTCACTCACTCACTCATCAACCAAAACAATATTTCTTGTTTAGCTTAAAAAAACTTGGCAATATTGCACATCTAGGTCAGTAGGTATTGACGAAGAAAGGGAATTTCAATTTATCAATATTTATGGGTAATAACCCCCCCGCACAGACCCTAAAATCTGAAAAAATATTTAACTTATTTGACTCAAATATGATGACGTTATAGAAAAAAGAAAACTGGGAGTGGTCTTCCATCGACTTTCTTGTATACTCAGATATGGGGATGGATATTTGAGGAGTAAACCGCAAGACAATGATTATATTTTTATATCATGTACATTAAACAACCATCAACAACAAATCAAATCTATACTAATAAAAGGCAAAGCCCTCACTGACTGACTGACTGACTCATCACTAATTCTCCAACTTCCCGTGTAGGTAGAAGGCTGAAATTTGGCAGGCTCATTCCTTACAGCTTACTTACAAAAGTTAGGCAGGTTTCATTTCGAAATTCTATGTGTAACGGTCATAACTGGAACCTACTTATGTACATATATACGGCCATAGCCTGCAGCTCGGTCGCCGTGTGAGGCAGAGTTGCGTCCCTCATCATCATGCCTCCCACGTAATTGAGTGCCTGCCCAATCCAATAGACACGCTGCCGCTAAATATTCGCGGGTGAAGGACTGTGTTTATGCAAACGAAGATGAGATAGTCAGGGATAGACTAGTGTTTGGCACAAACTCAGCAAAAGTGCAAGAGAATCTTTTAAGTGCCGGGTCTTAGCTAACATTAAATAAAGCCGTGGACATTTCAAGATCGCATGAGGTAGCACAAGCACAGCTGAGAACCTTCGATGCATGTACTCCGAGCGGCTCACATGAACTGACTGTGAATGCAGTACGCAGAGAACAAGGAAGAGCTCCAAAGAGCGCTGAACAAAAACGGCAGCAATCCAATAGACATGCTGCCGCTAAATATTCGTGGGTGAAGGACTGTGCTTATGCAAACGAATATGAGATAGTCAGGGATAGACTGGTGTTTGGCACAAACTCAGCGAAAGTGCGAGAGAAACTTTCAAGTGCCGGGTCTTAGCTAACATTAAATAAAGCCGTGGACATGGCAAGATTGCACGAGATAGCACAAGTACAGCTGAGAACCTTCGATGCATGTACTCCAAGCGGCTCACGTGAACTGACTGTGAACGCAGTACGCACAGAACAAGGAAGAGCTCCAAAGAGTGCTGAACAAAAAACGCATTACACAATTGAGAAGGCAGCAAAAGAATATGAAGCGAGTGACGCATACAAGCGTATTCATAAGTGTAGCTACTGCGGAAACAAAGCATGGTGTAAACCTTAACTTTAAATTAGGTTCATAGACACGCTGCCGCTGGCGTTTGTCATGCCTAAGACGAATACGATATTCATGAGATACAAGTTTAATGAGAGGACGCAGGGTATAAACGAGACTTTTCATCACTTTGTAACGGGGTTAAAATTGCTGGTGGAGGACTGTGCTTATGCAAACGAAGATGAGATGGTCAGGGATAGAATAGTGTTTGGCACAAACTCAGCAAAAGTGCCAGAGAAACTTTTAAGTTCTGGGTCTGAGCTAACATTAAATAAAGCCGTGGACATCGCAACATTGCACGAGATAGCACAAGCACAGCTGAGAACCTTCGATGCACCTCCGCTGCGAAGCGCGGGTATTTTGCTAGTTAATAATATATTGAACAATTATTATAAAAGTAAAGTTGAATAAATCGGACTCTGCAGCTGCATGAATAAAAAAGTACCACTTCCGGTGAGCGGAAATTGCTCAAAAGTTGATAGAAATCTATGTTTTGTACCCAATACTTGTATGCAAAATTTGGTTGACCTATGTCAAAGTGTACTCAAGTTATTATGTCTACATACACACACAGACAGACACACAGACATAATTCCAAATGTGGTATTTTTGGACTCAGGGAGGTCTAAAATGTTAAATATCAAAATTAAATTTTTGGACAATTACAATACTTTCCTTATGCAAAAAAAGTAAATCAGACTTAGGGAGGTCTAAAACGTCAGGATTCATCAAAATCTCGAGGTCGAATTTTTGGACGATTACAATACTTCCCTGTACTTCGTATACAAGAAAGTAAAAATTACCCAAACCGTGTTTTTTGTTTGTCAATACTTGTTGATAATAATGGTGTTGTGAGTGAGTCATTTTTAGGCATCTTCTCCTTCTTCTTTCAGCTGTTCCCATTTGGGGGTCACCACAGTGGATCATTTGTCTCTATCCTTGTCTTTTACATCATTTTCTGCCACACCGACTGCCTTTGTGTCTTCCCTCACCACAACCATAAACCTCCTCTTTGGCTTTATCGTTTTCCTCTTGCCTGGCGGTTCCGTCCTCGACATTCTTTTCCTGCTGCACCCCTCATCTAACCTTCTGCATGTGCCCAAGCCATCCCAATCTAACCTCTCTCACTTTGCCACCAAACTGTCATACCTGTGTTGTCCCTCTAATATACTCATTCCTAATCCTGTCTACCCTTGTTATTCCAAGCAAAAATCGTAGCATCTTCAATTCTGCCATTTCCAGCTCTGCCTTTTGCCTTTTCGTCAGTGCCACCATCTCCAAACCATACAACATAGCTGGCCTTATGCTGCCAAGTGCTGAAAACAAACCATATACAGAAATGGGGCTGACGCTTTATGCAAATGAAGAGTGAAGTAGAAGGACGAAAGAGTTCCAAAGCTCACAGGAGACGTGCTTAGAAAGTTGTGTCCTCACGATTCTTTGTTACAAATTCAATGGGGATTGGGGGGTTATCGTGGTCTCCCTTGGATTGCCCATCTTGCTTTTATAAACTAAATAACAGATTTGGTGACGGGGTGCTTTGTGGTAAAATACATGCATTATTGCAGAGAACTGGAGTGTCCCTTTGGAGGTTAGATTGCGATGTGTTGCTACACTCCTCTTCACAAAGCAGCAATAGTGACGTTCCAATTCAATGTACCAGCACACTTTAAGCCCTGAGTATAACACAAGCCAACAGTGAGTGCATGCCTTGGTCATTTTAAATGCGTGTACGGCTCAGTAAAGGGGTCCCCCATGGACACATCATAGAGGACTTAGGCACTGTACATAGTTCATCATGTTATTTCTTTTCACTTGTTCTTTTCTGTACATCCATCTATCCATTATTCAACCTGCTATATCCTAACTACTTTTCTGTACAATGCCATGTTTTGCAGAGACTATCAACAAAAGTCAAGGTCAGTCACTAAGAAAAGCACAAATTGATCTACAGCAGGAATATTTTATTTAGGGCCAATTGTATCTAGCATATTCCAGCAAGATATTAAGAAGCTGAACTGAACGTCAGCTACTTGTAAAAAAAAATAAATAAATAAATAACAAATGATGTATACAGAAAATGACTCAGTTCCTTACAAAGCACTTCTTATAAATCTGATTAACCAATAAACTGATGCCCATTGTTTTATGAAATTTCCTGGGGTAAAACCAGGTTACACAGCTAATATTACATAAAAGCACTATGTATGCTTCCTGATCACTGTGGTGAAGAATGTAAGGGGTCCATGGCAGTGTGTTTTTGTTGTTAAATTACATGCAAAAAGCAATCAGTTCAGCCAGTTTCCACACTGACGTTCCATGAGTCATTAATTCAAGCACCCACACTTACAAATATAAATACAGCCTGAGCAAGATAGAAGGGAGATCAATTTGAGAAAGAGCAGAAAAAGAAAAGTAACCGAGGAAGTAAGAATAATGTAAGGAGAGAAAAGAGTCGCTGGGAAGCCAGTGCAGTAAGAAGGCTGAGGGAAGAAGCCAAGGAAGCCCCATGAGAAGAGCTGAGGGAAAGGCGCACCTGGGGTAAACTGGTTTGCTCATCCCATGCTGTGGAGAGAAGGAGTGATCAAGTGACTCCCAGAGATGCCGGGATGCTGAAGCATAGGGAAGACAAAGTTGGGCTCAGCATGTCCCGGTGGTTGCTGAGGGATGGTGACCTGGATTAATGTTGAGCAGGTCTTTAAGGGATCTTGCGGATGCCAAGGCATAGGGAAGACAGAGTTGGGATGTGGATGGTGACTGGGATAAGAGTAGAGGAAACTGCTTTTGCCAAAGTCATGACCCCAATGAGCATGCATGGAAGATAGGTGAGCATGGTGAGACAAGCATGAGAGAGAGAGAGATTGGATTATTTATTGATCTGAACTTCCTAACTTGAGCACTATGTTTTATTTCTCTGTATTATATAAAAAAATCTTGGGACAAGACAAGACTTTTTCAGAGAGACAAGAGATTTTCAGAGAGATAATTTCATGTCCCACGAGACGAGACTTGGTGCCAAGAGATGAATTGAAAACCTAACAGGTTCAAGCGGAAGTGGAAATAAAAGGCAAACAGTAGAAGAAGAAAAGATAAAGAGTAGATGACAAAGTAGAACGTTGTAAAGAGATTCAAAAACATTGGCGTGACACACATGCAGAGCAGGTTAGAGATTATGATAGTACTAAATTCGAAAGTCTCAAAAAAAATAATAGTAAAGATTGCATTAGTGCTAACAAACGGAAATAATTACTCTGTGAAATAACGGAACAGCGAAAAGAGATTGAATATATGGAGATAGAGAGATTGTTCGGCTTTAAAGTTTAAGCGGGAGACTTGTAGATTGTTTAATTCGTGTTGCCATCAAGGAAAAGTAGTGTTTCTTCCCAATGAAGAGGCGTACCCGCGAGAAAAAAAAGATTTGTTATTTGGTGAAAGTGAAATCCATAAACACTACAGGCAAAATATCCGAATCTATACTAATAAAAGCCCTCACTGACTCACTCATCACTAATTCTCCAACTTCCCGTGTAGGTAGAAGGCCGAAATTTGGCAGGCTCATTTCTTACAGCTTACTTACAAAACTTAAGCAGGTTTCATTTCGAAATTCTACGCGTAACGGTCATAATGGTCGACAATGTCTGCCATGTTAAACTTTCTTATTTATGGCCCCATCTTCACGAAATTTGGTAGGCGGCTTCCCTGCTCTAACCGAAACCGATGTACGTACTTATTTCAGTGGTATGACGCCACTGTCGGCCACCATATTGAACTTTCCAAAGTCAATAATTCTCCAACTTCCCGTGTAGGTAGAAGGCTGAAATTTGGCAGGCTCATTCCTTACAGCTTACTTACAAAAGTTAAGCAGGTTTCATTTCGAAATTCTACACGTAACAGTCATAACGGTCGACAACGTCAGCCATGTTAAACTTTCTTATTTATGGCCCCATCTTCACGAAATTTGGTAGGTGGCTTCCCTGCGCTAACCGAAATTGATGTACATACTTATTTCGGTGGTATGACGCCACTGTCGGCTGCCAATTTGAACTTTCCAACGGTCTTTGTTACTTATGGGCCCATCTTCAAGAAATTTGATACGCGGGTTCCCAACGCTAACTGAATCCTACTTACGTACATATATACGTCCATAGCCTGCTGATCGGTCGCTGTGTGAGGTGGCGTTGGGTCCCTCATCCCAACGCCTCCCACGTTGTTGGCTGCCTGCCTATATAAGGCCATCCGTTGCTCCGGTCTCTTCATTCCCTTCCTTGCTTTGCCACGGTATTCATGTCTCCCTGCTGATAATTGCAGCCTTTTTATTTAATCCACGGCTTCTCCGCTGTTTTATTGTTCGTCTATTACGATTATAGTTATTGTGTAGGTATTTTAGACTTACTTTACATTATTCAGGTACCCATTTCCTTTATCGTTCCAACCGTACCCCGATTAACATGTCTATCGAGGTGATCACCATCGATCAAAGAACTTTCACTTACCGAGTGGTTTCCATGCCCGGAGATAGCGCCTGCCTTTTCCATTCTCTGTGTTACATATTGCACGGCCATATCAGGCTCACTCTTGATATCCGGAGGAACATTGTGTCTTATGTATTGAATGACTGGGACAGGTTCAAGGTGTGGACTAATGACAGTACAGGAGATAATTATACTACACAGGAGCACTATAAGAATGAAATGCTTAAGCCCTTCACCTATTGTTCTGCATGTGAGTTGATGGCTGCCATTGAATTGTTCGGTTGTCGCTTTCAAGTGTACCGAAATGGCCAAATATTGGACAACCGCCAATGCCTCTTAAACATCTTAGATTCACAGGTGACGATTTGATTAAGAACACTTTGATGTTTATGAATGTTTAAACTCTCAAAAGCTGGATGCGATGTTATCGATGAAACTGGTTGTATGCTTACAACGCTTGACAGATGCCGAATGTCACTTCAACCCAAGTCCTACAAATACTGTCGTAATTGAAACAAACCATGAAACTCAAACCGATTATGACAGCAGCAATCCAAGCTGTGAGCTTTGAGGCAAGATTGCTTTTCACATGACCAACTGTACGTTGCATGCTCAAGAGTAAGCTCAGTGCACAGCTTGGTCATATTACAACCGGAGGGCCGAACTGACAACATGGTATACAAAGAGATCCTTAACAAATATTTATTGATATATTTTCCCTCAGTTTAAAAAGGTTTACTTTTCTTCTTAATAAAAATTTTAAGGCAGTACTTCGCCGCTGCGAAGCACGGGTATTTTGCTAGTCTACAATACTCTGTTCGCGTTCGCATCATTCAATGCTCAAAATGTAGATTTACACAATTCAGGACCATACACTTTGAGAAACTGTGGTCCTGCAACAATTAAAGCTACTATAAGTTTAATTTCAAAGAAACCACAATTTAGTCAGGTTTATATTTATGATCATGAAGAAGCGATGCAACATAGAATCGAAACAGCTAAACGATCAGACGTATTAAAAATTCTACAGCCAAAAATAGATACACATCCTCATGTCCAAATGCGGATAACATTAGACAACAAAGGAATATTTGTATTAAAACGTTTACAGTTTCCTGTTAGAATAGCTTTTGCAAAGACAATTAACAAATCTCAGAGCCAAACAATCATAAAAGTCATTTTATATAATAGAGGGAAAGAAACAAAATTCAATCACAGTCAGTTATACGTTGCATTGATGCATATGTAATAATTAACATGAAAATAAGAATCTGTTTAAATTGTACATCTACATCACCATATGCGAGTGGCAGAACTGCAAAGGCGCTAACGTGTAGCGCAGGCCGGAGGGTTGGTGAGCGAAGCCCCCTAGTATTCATTTATTGAAAAGATGTCAGCACTGCACTATTTATTCCTTTGGACACTCTGTTTGTTTGAGTCCTCATTGAACTAGTGTATTTTACTACATGACTATCGATGTCCTGGGTTCAACAGAAGTATGCCAGCTGCAGGCATCACATTCACAGAATTTGTTGGTTTGTCTTGTAGTGGGTGTGGCAATGCACTGTATCAGTGTGTGCTCCTAACCTCATCCTCCTCCTCATTATATATGAAGAGATACACAGTTATTGGGTACATCCATTTTGATTTCAGGAAGAATTGCCTAATGGCTAAACAGCCAAAGCCATTGAGAGTGATTAACAACCATCTCTGAAATCCTCCAAAGAATATGTGTGCTTAATTGCTGGGACTGCAACTAGTGTTGTGTTCTGTCTGGTGTTTATTCTTACCTTACATCTGTAGCTGCCAACATAAGCTCCATCTTCCCTAAACTGAATAAATGCGTTCTGAAAACACTCAAATGAACTACTAACAGCAGGCTACCATAAAGCATATTTGCAAAATAATCCAGAACATAATTTGGCAATTTACAGTACATAAGAGACGCAACATGAAACTAATTAATTCTTGACAGATCCTTATTCTAACAAAGGATTGCGCAAGGCTGGAATCTATCACAGAAAAACAAAACCAATCCTAGACTGAGCACGAATCTACCACAGGGCACAATCTCATATACAATTAGACTGACACACAGTGTATAAATTTAGTTATATGTCAAATCTAACCTGCATGTCTTATAGCATGTGGGAACCCAGAAACAAACAATGCAGATTTGATGAAAACACACAATAGCACTGAGCTGGGATCTGATCCTAGAATTTTGAAGGTAAGAAAAAGCAGTGCTAACTATGATGCAATTGTGGTGGCAGACTATAAACCTAAAATTCCTTAAATGCCATTTTCTTTGAATTTGAGGTTTATGGCTATCCATTGTATTAATATAATAAAGTAATGAAAGTGTAAACAAATAATATTAATTGAAAAACTATCAAGTCTCAAAACAGCTTGACAAAATTAGAGTACCTTTCTTAAGATCTCTACATTGCCTAAGGGTGTATTCAGGCTGTTTTATTGCCAGATTTTCGCCTTTGTCCCCAGAAGCTGGAATCTAAGGGACCACCCTGGTGTCATCCCTGGCTCTCTCCAATGAGAATCTCTGCAAGTCTCAGCAGCTGTAGAGCCACATTTATATTTAAATGATGAGGATATCTGAATAGCAAACTAAAGCCTGGATATAAACTCTCATGAAGCTGAATGAAGTCTTCCCATTGTACGCGGAGTACATTTAAATGCAAATGAAAAACACAGAGCAGTAAGATTTAATGTCAGGGAATCTAGCGTTGAGATAAAGTCCAAAAGGGTAAGGCTTATTCTGAAAGTGGGCATTTAGATATTAGATTGAAAATAACAGTATGGTTAAATCAAATGCCTGCCCACTGGGGAGTGAAAATCTGAAAAAAATAGATAAAAATAGATAAATTACTAAAATAGATAAAACAGATAAAAATACATAAATTGCATGCAGCTAGAGGTATCTGACTAAAACTAGCAGTTAATTAAAGGTGGTAAATGCAGTTAATATTATCATAAAATAAATTCACTGCGGCTTCCCGTAAGGAAAAAAATATGTCTTTGAGATGCAGCTTTCCCAATTGAAAACATGGACCTCATTTAAAAATGTAGATTTCTGGCAGCTAAATCAGCCTACAAAAACCACAGAGGCTTCAATGTATTAATTGACATCAGTGTGTGCAGCTCGAGATGCTTCAGCTAAAGGTTCACTTTTGCTTCAGCCATACGCAGTTGCAATCATTATGACCTTTATAATGTGGTGGTAAATTAAAAACAGTGCACGCTCATCATACCTTTTATAATAAATAATGTCTGCAGTCATAGTTTACATGTACCCGTTATCTAATTAGTAAATGTAGTTATTTCAGGTTCTCTAAAGGACAAAGAATATTTCATAAAGATAAGGTAAAGCAAATGAGAGTGAATCAGGCATTGCCACAGACGTAGGAAGACTGTCAAGTATCAGGGTGTTAGTATGCATAGATTAATTTTACATTATGTAATATCTGGTTTTAAATAGTGTTGAATTGGTAATCAGATTTTGACTTTGGTATCAATACCAGCTTTTGAACTTCAGTACTGGCACTAAAACTATCCTGAAGCAAATTACAGATCACTCAAAACCCCCTGTGTTACTCCAGCCTCCTGGGGAACCACACTTTTGCTCAATGCATCACGCACCACTTTCCACTTGATAGCTGTGAAGTTCCAATTGCGTCAAACCTATAAGTTCCTCTGTGAAGTCCAGATAAAGTGGAAGTGACAACCATGAAGTCCAGTTCACAGTGATGCAATAATTTGGGTCCCACTTGAAGTCCAGAAGATGGTATCGAAGTATGTACTTTTGTTTTGTGAAATCTATGAAATGGATAATTACAATAGCGATTGTTGTGGATGGAGGTGTTGTGGAATTGAGAGGAAAGCTCATGTTTACTTCTAGTACTGAAAATCCTGAAATGCTGGTACCATACTGTTTAAAATAAATTTTTTTCCTAAAACTTTTCCAGTACTGACATACCACACAACCCCAGTTTTGGCAGAAAATAATGTTACGTCTGTGACGTCATTACAGCGCCAGTTTGTTGGTGTTGTTTCTGATAGAAGCCACCATTCCACTCATTGTGGCCGTGTTTTTTATTGTAATCAGGTGGTGCTGGGATTGCTATATGTGATACTGTCATTCACATGGTATTTAAAATGGTGGTGCCACAACTTTTGGAATTACAAACTGCTACAAATTAATTTAAATTCCAAAGATATAGTTAGGGAAAGGCACATTACTTCGGGTGATTTGAAGGTGGCCTTCAATTTAGTAGACCGTGAGGCACTCTGGAAAACTCTGTGAGATACTGGTGTTCCAATACTCCTCCTCAACCTCATCAAGGATCTCCATGAAGGGACCAACTGTCTCTCCCAGAGTTTTGCAACCTCCCTAGGAGTCAAATAGGACTGCATACTGGCTTCTGAAATCTTTTTTAGGGCCATGGGCTGGATTTGTCAGCATAACTTCCAGAACACCACATTACCAACATCAATTATGCGGACGATGTTGCCTTACTGGTCGCATCCCTTGCAAACCTGCAGACCTCACTGGAGCAATTTGAATCAGAACCATCCTGTCTGGGTCTGCATCTGTCCTGGCAGAAAATTAAACTGCAGCGTTTAGGGGGTGGGAACAATACAGGTGACATCATTATCATCATTAAGGGAAGTGTACAGAATTCTATCAGCAGGTGCTCTTCAGACATCATACGCAGAATCGGCCTTGCTGTTTCTGCCATGAGGTCACTACAAAAACTCTGGCATGAGCAGAGCATTAACATCAACACCAGAAAAAGAATATATCAGACCTAAGTTCTGTTAATCTTGCTCTGTGGCTCAGAGACACTGACTAAACCGACATAAAAAAGCTTGAGCCTTTCCAATTGTGATGCCAATACCACATACTCCAGCTGTATTGGTATGACTTTACACAGAATTCTGAAGACTCTCAGTTTTTAGCCACATTGCACGACTGTACACTGCAATTTCAGCCCATGGTACTACTGCAGTTGCTGTCACCTGAAAAACTGAATGAAGCCCTTCCTCAGGCTGGAAAAGACCTACAGGTCACCGCTGTCAGACATGGAGCTGGAAAACGTGTGACAAGACACAATTCAGCTTACTTCTGTGTTAGAACTCTGCCATCAATTGCAGTCAAACACTATTGGCGCTATGGACTTCTGTTGTCTGGACGTGACAATGATGATAAATGACGATTGGCATTCATTCAATATTTCAGTATTTTGACTTATTGTCTGTCCTTGACTACATTTTTGGTTAGCTCTAGGAATGTTCCAATCGATTGTCCACCTTTCGGAATTGGCTGATTTTCACTAAAAAAAGACTCGACTAGTGATCAGTAAAAGGCCGATCATCAAAACTGATATTTTCAGCCCCTGCTTTTCTAAGCTTTACGATAATTTAGTTGCAGCACTCCTTTACATGAGGTAATAGGGTAGTTGAGGCAGTGCAAATCCTTTTTTATTTTCTTTTGCAGCAAATGTCCTGCAGTGTAAACAAACAGCAGTGAGTGGAGTCTTGCTTAATCAGTTCATGAAAGGTGACTAGTATATATTAGCCTTTACGTTAAAGAAAGTGGACTAATAAACTTAAAAAAAAATAGTCAGAGAAGCCATCCTGTGCAATTAGACAAATAGCAAGAAAAGCTTGAGTTTGACAGCAAGCTTGTTCAATATGCAGATACTTACACTTTAAATTCGAAAAAGAAAAAACAAACATGAATTTGAAATTACTGCTTAGTAAACAATAAGCTTTTTTTAAAAGATTTGTACTGTGTTTATTATTTGTAACAATAGGCTTTTTTAAAAGATTTGTACTGTATTTTACTGTATATTACTTTATATGTACTGTATGTTACTTGTTGCTCTGTGTCATAAGGCATACGTTTTGATAAGAAACAAGTACTACATCATTAAAATGGTAATCCATATTTTATAATTACACCTCAAGAATTATGAATGTCTAGCTGATACACTGAAGGAAAAAACACACCTGTAATACTATATTACAGAAAAATGAAACAATATTTTCTTTTATGCCATATGTATTATTGATAAATATTTTTGCACATATTTTATTAGTTAAAATAAGTATTTTGTGGGAAAATTATTTATTTTATTATTTTATGGTAACTGAACAATAAGCCTACAGAATTTCATTTTGTTAATAAAAAACGAACAGTTAATACCTGTGGTCTATATTTTAATTATAAAATTCCACTTTAATATAGGACATAAGGCTTATATGCATCTCGTCATGCAGGAGCTTAGTGTAAAGAGTTTTTTTAAAGGGACAAAGGAAAAAAAATCGGAATCGGCTGATCAAGTAACATGAAAATCGGTGATCGGTTTTGGCCTCAAAAAACCTGATCAAAGCATCTCTAGTTAGCTTGTTAATGATTTTCATCTCCTGCTCAGTTTTATTTTTCCTTCACCCACCTGCTGAAATACATCGAATTTTAAACCTCAGAGTAGCTGTTTCAGTACTCAGCTGTGATTTGCTTATGAAAATGAGGAAGTTACTACCGGCTGAAGCTCAATGTCATTAATAGCGTGATTTCTGTTTGACTTCATTTGTGTGATTGTGTAAATGTTGTAAAATTTTGTACTTTATTGTTATCATATTACAGCTGCAATATGTGTAGGTGTTATAACTATATATAACTGTTATAACTGTATACTCAGGGAAGAGCTACATTGAAATGAATCAAATAAAAAGGCTGTATTGACTCAAGGCCCTCTGGCTGATTAGGTGTCACAATATAATTCCAGAGCGGAAGAAATCAATCAATCAATCAATCAATCAATCAATCTATCTATCTATCTATCTATCTATCTATCTATCTATCTATCTATC